>CP092886.1:13115062-13216771 GCA_030710605.1 Cordylochernes scorpioides
TTTTAATAGAAAAAAGTGCCCAATGCGGGAATCGAACCCGGGTCATAGCGGTCGAAAACCAAAGGTTTAGACCATCCTTCCATCAACCCCCTTAATACTCCTTGATAATTGAACCATTTATCAATTGAAGTAATCATTTTAGGGCTTATCCTAAGCATTTTCAGCTGATCGGTATCTGATTTCCACATGTGTAGACATGTGGTGCACTTGCAGTAAAAGCAGTCACAACTACTATCCACCATGATTCTCATGGCCTCTACCATGTGTACTAGGGATAATAAAGCAAATAAAGGGTTTACCCATCCCTTATTCAGAGCATAGGTTTATTTAGTCAAGCTTATATAAATATACTATAAGTATTTGTGATTATTTTTTAAACTAGATTTATAGTTGGGATGGGAATTTTTTTTTTGTTGTTTTAAATTTGATTTGTTCTTCTTTGTTATCTCCACACTTGGTGAAGTAGAATGCGTCTTCCTTTGTCATTAAGACTGGGAGCACTTCTCAGTGGCAGGCCGACTTAGCTCCAAAATAATTGGTCGCCTCTGACATGAGAAACAGACGCCATGTGCAGCCGCTCCTAACATGGAGTACAAACGCTGCTCATCCTGTATCCCTGGATTAGGAGCCCTTACAGGGTACTATCAGCCGGGCCAGCTGAGCCCAGGTTTTTTAGTGAGCTTGTTACTGCTCCCCCTCCTCCTTTTTCATCCGGGCTTGGGACTGGCAAGGGCGGAGTTTGATTTGTTCTTAAAATAAATAAGCCCCAAATTAAGAATAAACCATTTGTATTTTTAAAAAGTTTACATTTCGTATGGCATTTAATTTTTTTTCTGCTAAAGACGTATATATCTCAATGTTTATTATTAAAGTAACCAACAATATATAAAGAAAATATTTTTGTACATTTGTATAGCAGGTTTACTAATTGCACCAACTGGGTGTTTTAGACAACTTGAAGATCTACTTCCAAGAAAAAGGAGAAGTCATTGCTTCAAGCTATGACGAAGGTGGGCCAAATATTCAAGAAGAGAACTACAACCAAATCCTAGTGGACATATCTGTCTCCTTCACACTCCTGGTGGGAATCTTCTTTCCTTCCTGCACTGGTAAGTACATTTGTCACATGGAGCTGTCCCTTGTGTTGTACATGATTTAAAAAGTGAGACTTGCCCACAAAATGTAGCTTGGCGATTCAGAACACATATTGGCTTGCATTAGATGCACTACACAGGGGTCGGTGGAAGGATGGTCTAAACCATTGGTTTTCGACAGCTATGACCCGGGTTCGATTCCCGCATTGGGCACTTTTTTCTGATTAAAAAAACAAATAAAATGCTCCGATGGCCCCTGATTCTTGCAAAAGTCCAACCCCACCAGCGATTACAAGTTACCAAATGGGGCTCTGGCACATTTGTAAGTGCAAAGTCGAACTGCTTTTCACATGTGTAGACATGTGGTGCACTTACAGTAAAAGCAGTCGCCTACTTCTACCCACCATGATTATCATGGCCTGTACCACGTATACTAGGGATAAGCAAAAGAGGAAAAAAAAAAAGATGCAATAAATAGGACCTTTTGGAGAGGTCGCTGCTTATCATTAAACAGCTCAAGGAGCATAGGTTCATGTAATTTGTGTAATATTTGCTCAAGGGGATTCTAGTAGCATGATTGTTAACATCCAATGGTGGCAGTGGTACTTATCCCAAGTATGCCATGATAATCATGGTGGGTAGTGAGTCACCACATGTCTACATATATAGAAAGCACACTTACAAGTATGCATCTCATTTGGTTACTTGCACTTACTGGTGGGGTTGGACTTTTTCAATTATTAAAGGCCATTGAAGCAACTTTTCCTTTCAGAAAAGTGCCCAATGCGGCATTTGATTCCGGGTCACGGCTGTTGAAAATTGACAGTTCATATCACTCCTCCACCAACCCCATCACCTCTTAGAAAATGCTTTTTTTTGCTTATCCATGTCTACACATGTGAAAAGCAGTTCGACTTTGCACTTACAAATGTTCCAGAGCCCCGTTTGGTAGAAAATGCTAAAAGAGCTCTGTCTTAGAAAGATGCCAGCTGCTATAAATGCTTCGAGGGCCAAAGCTATTACAATACCTAAGAGATTGAATAATGACATAGAGACTGTGAAAAAAAAGGCTTAGCTGCAATGTGTAGATACTTCTAGGGTCTAACAAATTGTCAGGAATGGTAGAGTACAATTTGGATTATAATAAGAATCACATGGTAGTCTTCCTTCTTCTTTCTTATCTTGGTAGTTTTTTTTTTTAATTATCCCTAGTACACATGGTACAGGCCATGATAATCATGGTGGGTAGTTAGCGACTGCTTTTACTGTAAGCGCACCACATGTCTACACATGTGAAAAGCAGTTTGACTTTGCACTTACAAATGTGCCAGAGCCCCGTTTGGTTACTTGCACTCGCTGGTGGGGTTGGACTTTTGCAAGAATCTGTGGCCATTGGAGCATTTTTTTTTTAATCAGAAAAAAGTGTCCAATGCGGGAATCGAACCCGGGTCGTAGTGGTCGAAAACCAAACGGTTTAACCAGCCTTCTACTGACCCCCTTATCTTGGTAGTAACATATAAGAATTTAGATTTGTCTTATGACCATGTGGTAGATGCCAAAATGAAGATTCGGGCAACAAATTACAAAGTAACGCACAGGGTTATTTTAAGAAAAAGGAATCTTCTTTGAAGAAAGAGGAGATGTTTTTTTCTTCATTTAGCCACCTGATCCCAGTACAATATCACTTTGATGCTAATTTTTCACAAAGGGTTATGTTAGGAGTAACTCAATTACATCTCACAAGGTAATAAGACCAAATCCAAATAAATAAATAGTGTGTGACATTTTGGTAACAGTGTTGTTACCATCTTCAGACAAATTTATTTATTTATTTGGATTTGGTCTTATTACCTTGTGTTCATAATCTATAATCCAAATTGTGCCTTATCAATTACATTTCAATCAGGTTGTCCTCCAAAGACTCTCCTTGTCATGATTGATAATAGACTTGAAGCCAGTTGTTGGATGCAGTATTGGAATTTAAAGTTTGACTAGGTTGCTTTGTAGCATCTTCACCATGAGAGCATGTGCTAAGGTTCTCTCTTTTATCTGTACAAAAAAAAAAAAGGAGGGGGAAGCAGTATAAACTCTCAATTTTTGACGGCCATAACATGAGATTGAATCCTGCACTGGACATTTTTTTTCTAAAGAAAATATTGCTAAATGGCTCCTGATTCTTGAAAATTGTCAATCCTACCAGTGAGTGCAAGCAGCCAAACTGGAACACTTGTGTAGACATGTGGTGTACTTGTAGTAAAAGCAGTTGCCAACTACCAACCATGTATTTTCATGGCCTGTATCACATGTATGTGTAGGACAAGTTAAAAAAAAATCTAAAAACTTTTGAGCTAAAATTCTTTCTTTCAAATATGGTGATTGTCAATTCATATATGGGGATGGTCAATTCATAATTATGGTAGGAATATTAAAATAGCAACTTGAGCCTTTGCACGTGTGCTGGTAGAAAAATAATGTGAAATTTGCTTAGCAAGTCTTTAATGTTCATTTTTGTTGTTGTCATTTCTTATTCCCTTTGCAAAGATTACACAAATTCCATGAGTTCATGCTCCTCGAGCTGTTTTATGATAAGCAGCAGCCATTCCAAAAGGTCCTGTTTAGTGCTTCTAATGCAAGCCAAAATGTGTACTGGAGCTGCAGGTGCCAAGCTACATTTTGGGCATGTGGGGTAGATTTTGTTGTTATTTTCTATCTTCAATGGCTTAAGATGGCCTGTTCTAAATCTTGTTAGTGTTGTTTGGCGCTGTCTATTTCTGTACCAGCTGTGCTTATAAGTACCACTTGCATCAAGTCTTATGGTCTTATATATGAGATGTCTTGCTTAAAGACTCATTAACATATCTAGGCATCTATTGTATTTTATGTCATGGACAGATTAAAAGCCAAATTTTAAAATCTTTAATGAAATTAATCCTGTTTAATCCCTAGAATCCCAAATATGCAAACAGACTGACCTACATCAGACATATATTGAGAGAAAGTGTTATAATCCAAATTGTGCCTTATCAAGAAAGTGTTATAGAAAAGATGTTGATGTTGGAAAAAATTGAAGGGAGAGAGGAAGATCTACAATCAGCTGGCTAGAAGGGGATCAAGAAACCTACTGGAAGGTCACTAGATGAGCTACAAGTGGTCACTAAGAAGTCAAATTGGAGAATATTTCTCCATATAGTCAGCAAAAGTCAACCTCCACTTGATGGACACTAAAAACATTGTATAAATCAACTCTATTTTTTGCCTAATATAAAAAAAAATTAGTTACAACCTATATCTAATGTTTACACTCTCAAGCTCAACCTGTCAATTTAAAAGATTAATTAGTATGATTGCAGCAATATTTTTTTTCCTGGAATTGTAATTTGTTATATGATCATGGTAACTCCAATTTGCACCTAATTATCTTGTTTATTTATTATTTATATAAAAATAATTTTGAAGAATAATATCTGTTGAATAATTAACCTATTTGTTTATATCATTTATTTCTCTGCAGTACTTTACATTTTGATCATTGTGCAGGTATCATGGCTGGATCAAATCGTTCTGGAGATCTAGCGGATGCTCAGAAATCAATTCCTCGTGGAACTCTTGCAGCCCAACTCACTACAACTGTTGTCTGTATCCTTTGTGATTGATGTGCATCAGGATTTTGATTTCTGATCCACAGGAGTGAGAGATGTAGGTAGGACCATGGGACACAATTGTGAGGTTGTTGTCATCAATGAAGGTGCTGAGGATAGAGCCCTCAGTGTTGTTGAGGGAACAGCCACAAGATTGATGCTTGCTGTTGAAGTCACCAAGGATGAGTATATTGGGGTCAAGTAGGTGTGCAACTAAGTCTAGTTCAGGGCCTGGTTTTTGGGGTGGGTGATAGGTGTTCACAATTGTTAGGGGTCTCCGATTAGGTAGGTGTATTTGAAGGCCTGCAGTTGTGGGAGTGACAATTTCTTCAAAAGAAAGGTCTTTGATGAGGGTCAGAAGCCCTCCTCCTCCATTTGCTGAAGGTCTGTCTTTTCTCAGTATTTTGAAGCCCTTTACCTTAAAAATGTGGTTGGGCTTAAGCTTGGTTTCTTGTAGACAAATAATATTAGCACCTTTGGAATCTGCCAGTGATAATATCTCGTCCAGTTTAACCTTGCTCTTATTAGTAGATATTCCATTGATGTTGCACTGTATAACATTCAATTTGTCATTAGGAGACTGTAGGAAATTTTTTGAATGAAGCCCTCTGCCTAAACTCCAGACGCCGCCCTGATTATTCTGTGCAATGACTAATGCAGCATAGTAGGGAGATTTGACAACCATCATGACTGGGTAGAGTAGAATGTGTCTGCCTTTGTCATTAAGACTGGGAGCACTACTGGCAGGCTGACTTAACTCCAAAAGAAATGACCAGCTCTGACATGAGGTACAGATGCCATGTGCAGCCACTCCTAACATGGAGTACAAACGCTGCTCATCCTGTATTCCTGGATAAGGAGTCCTTACAGAGTACTATCAGCCCAGGTTTTTTAGTGAGCTTGTTACTGCTCCCCCTCCTCCTTTTTCATCTGGGCTTGGGACCGGCAAAGGCGGAGTTTCGTGGATTATTTAAAAAGTAGGAAATTGGGATAAGTATAGTAATCTTCTTTTAGCTCTTCACTCAATCATATCAGGGTATCAAGTCTGTAGAACTTGAGATTTTCAATGGTGTCTGCTGGGGACGAGTAGAGCTCATCAATGTATGACCCAATACTGTCAATGATGTTGTTTGAGGTTGCAGGTTGAGAATTGCACTTAGTACATAGTGGAAAACCTTGCAACCATTCTGGAAAGCCATTGTCCATAGATGACCAGACTTAAGTGTGGAATTCAAATACTGTTGTTCCCTTGGGAGGACAGAATTAGTGCTTGTCCTTCCTGCTCTGTACGTCATGTGAAGCAGTAATATAGAAATAGTATCATCTAGTCCCATGTGTCTGATTCATAGCTATGTTAATTTTTGTTACTCTGTTGAGTCATTCTATATTTGTTTTGGATAATGTTCAAGACACGCTTGGGTTCACAAGTTTCCATGTTAGGACCATCACAAGCATCACTCGGGCGGTGCATGTTATAAATATGGGGAAGGGGGGTTGTTCTCTTACCTGAGGGTAGTTAATTGATAAAAATGGTCATGTTGGCAATGAATAATGTCATTTGTAATGAGATGCTTACTATCAGGAGTATCTGATCATGGAGGTTCTACTGTATATTTAACTCTGATCACTTTCTATGCCCAATTTTGTTATTTTTCAGAGATGATTCCAATTTGGGCAAAATAGTTATTGCTTAAAATATTATATTTTAAATAAAAATAAAGATCACCTCTCTATCATCAAAATAAATGTTAAAACTAAGTACCTTCTTCTATTGACTGTCTTCACAAACTAGTGGACTCTAGTGATCTCATTTCATAAGATCTCCATTGGATTAAAGTGGCTAAGCGAGATCTCTGGCCAAAATATGGATGGAAATTTTGCTGGGAGGATATTGATCTATAAAAATAAAGGTCACCTCTTCCATCAAAACAAGCACTAGAGCTTACCAGATGTTGTGGCTTTGTCACTGACCTGAGTCTGCTAGTTTGAAGAGACTGTCAATAGATTGAACTTAGTTTTAACGTTTGTTTTGATGGGAGAGGTGATCCTCATTTTTATACATCAATGTCCTCCTTACAAAATTTCTATCTGGACTAATTTATGCATTATACTTTGAAACATTACATTTGAGTTCTTTGTTATGTGAAGTTATATGTGTTTTTAGGAAGCCACACAATAACAAGATTGTTTACATATGAAATCAATGTTTAAAGCAACCTCTCACTTTATATTTTGACACACACACATTTCAGAAAACCATTTTCACCTTTTCACAAGTTTTTACAGGTCAAATATCAGTAAATCTGAGCCATTAAAAAAAAAGTCGGTGGACGAGTGAGTAACACCTTTGATTCCCGACAGTCATGAACCGGGATTGAATCCTGTGTTAACATTCTGTTTAATATGTGAATAATCTTCACATATTATTCACTGTTTCAATTATCATAGACTAGGTTGCTCTTGTTGAGCGGTACCTAATAAAGTGATTTTTGAATCTGAGCCATTTAAGTTCTATGATCTTCCTTGAAAAATGTTAGTAGGTTGCCAAAATATCAGAATAAAAAGTAGAGAGTTGATATGATTGGGAAAAGTTTATATAATTGTTCATTTCATCAGCAATTGTGTGTGTAATGAAATCTGGTAAATATTATTCGGATATTAATTTTGTTTATTATCTCTCTCTCTCTTGATATGAGATTTTTAATGAGATTTATTTGACTTGTTTTTATATTTGTGTAAAGCACCATTTTCAACTCTCTGAATTGTGTATTTCCTTTAAATCATTATTTTCAGATCTCTCTGGAGTTATATTTTTTGGCTGTTCCTTCAACAACCTCTTCATCAGGGATAAGTAAGTTTTATAAAATAGAATTTCTAGTTAATAAAGCTTTTTTTTTGTTTACCCTAATGCTTTTAGTTGTTCAAATAGTTTTAAAAATATATTTAGTGAAAGTTGTTGGTGGCATGATACACACTGCCAATTTTTGACAACCAAATTGTGTGATTGAATCCCATATTGGACAAAAAAAAATTGCTTCAATGGCCCCCAATTCTTGTTCAAGTCCAATCCCATCAGTGAGTGCAAGTAACTAAATGTAGTTTTGGAAGCATATAAATCCAATGCCTTGCCACTTTCTGCCAGTACAGACATACATTGCACCTATAGTAAATAGCGCGTAAATATTAACTATATTGTTTTTTTCTTAGCCCCTTGTGAAAAGATTACACAAATCCCACGAGTCCATGCTCCTCAAGCTGCTTATTATACTAAATTCATGACTTGTTGTGTTCAGGTTTGGAAAGAGCATCGGTGGTGGCCTGGCAGTAGCAGAGTTGGCTTGGCCCCATCCCATGGTGATTGTGGTGGGCTCTCTGCTCTCCACCACTGGAGCAGGGATCCAGTCCCTCACTGGGGCACCTCGGCTGCTGCAAGCCATTGCTCAGGACAACATCATCCCATTCCTGGCTCCCTTTGCCCAGAGCAGCAAGAGAAACGAACCTGTTAGGGCTCTTCTCCTGACCTTGTTTATCTGCGAGATTGGAATACTGATTGGCAATCTTGACCATATCGCTCCCATTTTGACCATGTAAGTTTTTGGATTATTATGATAATAATTGTTGTATAAGTACAAGGTATTAAGACCAAATCCAAATAAATAAATAGTGTGTGATGTTTCGGTAACAGCGTTGTTACCATCTTCAAACAAAAGTACTGAATGAGACATTTTACCACAGCATGTTTTAAATAGTTACTGTTATCACTTGATGCTGTAGTAAAATTTCTCATTCAGTACTTTTGTCTGAAGATGGTAACAACGCTATTACCGAAACGTCACACACTATTTATTTATTTGGATTTAATCTTATTACCTTGTGTTTATAATCTATAATCCAAATTGTGCCTTATCAAGTAGTTTATTTGTTTTTGACACATGTGGTTTAGGTTGGAATCTACTTAGTAATATTGTAATGTGGAAAATCAGTTGTTGGTTATATAAAGATGTTAAAGTAATGATGTCACCATGACGATAATTATTCAAAAAAATTATATACAGCTAAAGAATAATAAGCAACCAAGCTATAGTACATACACTCATGGGCAAAACTTAAGGAAGTTGTACCTTTTAGCATGTATAGCGGCATTCAGACGATAACTCTGAAAGATATTTGATACACAGTGACTATTATTGAAGACACACAATGATAAGGCACAATTTGGATAATAAGACCAAATCCAAATAAATAAATAGTGTATGACGTTTTGGTAACAGCGTTGTTACCATCTTCAGTACTTTTGTCTGAAGATGGTAACAACACTGTTACCAAAACGTCACACACTATTTATTTATTTGTATTTGGTCTTATTACCTTGTATCTAAGACACAATATAACCAGGTGAGAACAAAATTACCTGTGTCCTTAAAAAATTAAAATAAGATGACAGCAACATAAAGACTTTCCACTTCCTTAAGTTTTGTTGATGAGTGTATATAGAAAGAGGATATTTTCATTCACAAAAAAAAAAAAAAAACCCATAATGACATTGACTATGGATAATTATTGGATAATTTTCATATCAGTAAATTTCCAAATTACTGATAAACTCAATGTGTGTGTCTTTCTCTGAATTTGGTATATTTATAATATTTAAGCCTTTCTTATTGTTAATATATAGCTGATATTCAGGCTTGAGTACAACCTAAAGTTGCGGAAGTATGGTATTCATGTAGCAAAAAAAGGTAGCTTCTCTTCAAATATGCATAAAAATAATGCACTTTATCACCCTAGTGCAAAATATAAAGATGATGATAGAGAATGAGACACAACACCAGTTTTAGCAAATTCAGACAAAAGCCAACTTGTATACCTTTTTTTTTTGCCTATCCCTAGTACACGTGGTACAGACCATGATAATCATGGTGGGTAGAAGTAGACAACTGCTTTTACTGTAAGTGCACCACATGTCTACACATGTGAAAAGCAGTTCGACTTTGCACTTACAAATGTGCCAGAACCCCGTTTTGGTTACTTGCATTCGCTGGTGGGGTTGGACTTTTTTGCAAGAATCGGGGGCCATTGGAGCATTTTTTTTTTTTTTTTTTTTAAATCAGAAAAAAGTGCCCAATTCAGGAATCGACCATAGCGGTTCATAGCGGTCGAAAATCAACAGTTTAGACTATCCTTCCACCGACCCCTCACTTGTATACCATGGTTTCAAGCTGTTAAAAGTCGTAACATACAATATGTAAATATATTTTTGAATATATGACTAGAAATGTAGATTTTTATTAAATGTATAAAATTATTATGTAAATTTCCCTTTTGTATATAACTGAGCCGTGTTGTTGAAATAAAGAGTTTCTTAGAGAGTTTCTTTAGTAGAGCGAGAGCTTCTGCGCGTGTAGCCGCTGGTTTCTGTCTTCGTTATTTTCCTTCCTGGCTTGATCACCCAAAGCAGTCCAATCAATATCAAGACTTCAGGTCGGAGTCTTACTTGTTGGGAGGAGGTTCCTTCAATCCTCGCGTAATCTCAACATTTAGTGGCGTCCCCGGGTGGGCTGCTTGGGCTGGTCAGGTAGAAGAAGCTCGAGCTCAAGGGAACAGAAGAAGCTCAGGCTCAAGGGAACAGAAGAAGTTCGAGCTCAAGGGAACAGAAGAAGCTCAGGAAGCTCAAGGGAACAGAAGCTCAAGAGGCTCTAGGGAACAGAAGCTCAAGAAGCTCAAGGGAACAGAAGCTCAAGAGGCTCGAGGGAACAGAAGTTGAGGAAGCTCAGGAAGCTCAAGGGAACAGAAGCTCAAGAAGCTCTAGGGAACAGAAGCTCAAGAAGCTCAAGGGAACAGAAGATCAGGAAGCTCAAGGGAACAGAAGCTCAAGAAGCTCAAGGGAACAGAAGCTCAAGAAGCTCTAGGGAACAGAAGCTCAAGAAGCTCAAGGGAACAGAAGCTCAGGAAGCTCAAGGGAACAGAAGCTCAAGAAGCTCGAGGGAACAGAAGTTGAGGAAGCTCAAGAAGCTCAAGGGAACAGAAGCTCAAGAAGCTCGAGGGAACAGAAGTTGAGGAAGCTCAGGAAGCTCAAGGGAACAGAAGCTCAAGAAGCTCTAGGGAACAGAAGCTCAGGAAGCTCAAGGGAACAGAAGCTCAAGAAGCTCAAGGGAACAGAAGCTCAGGAAGCTCAAGGGAATAGAAGTTGAAGAAGCTCAGAAGGCTCAAGGGAACAGAAGTTGAAGAAGCTCAGGGGGCTCAAGGGAACAGAAGTTGAAGAAGCTCAGGAGGCTCAGGGGAACAGAAGTTGAAGAAGCTCAAGAGGCTCAAGGGAATAGAAGTTAAAGAAGTCTAGAGGACTCAAAGAAGTTAAGATGGAGGTGGTGAACAAAAGACGTCGTAGGGCGGCGAGAGACCACTTCACAGGATTAATTAATGATTTGGATATCGAACTGAAAAAGCCTTCAATTGATAGTATAAGGGTGGATGCAAAATTCAATAGGATAGAGGTTCTCTATGGAGAACTTGTGAATCTAAACGTGCTATGCCAGTCAGTCCTATTAGCCAAAGATGAGACTACTGACGAAGAAGTCTCTAGGGAATTTCAGGAATGTGAAAAATACAACTGGGAGAGATATATTATGGACCGAAGAGTTAGAGCTTTGTGTGAGTAGCCGCTGGCTTCTGTCTTCGTTATTTTTCATTTCTTGCGTGATCACCCAAAGGCAGTCCAATCTATATCAAGACTTCAGGTCGGAGTCTTACTTGTTGGGAAGAGGTTCCTTCAATCCTCGCGTAATCTCAACATTTACTGGCGTTCCCGGGTGGGCTAGATGTAGAACAGGGTACTGATTTAAAGGCAGAAGAAAAGCTAGATACAGAACAGGGTACTGATTTAAAGGTAGAAGAAAAGCTAGATGTAGAACAGGGTACTGATTTAAAGGCAGAAGAAAAGCTAGATACAGAACAGGGTACTGATTTAAAGGTAGAAGAAAAGCTAGATGTAGAACAGGGTACTGATTTAAAGGCAGAAGAAAAGCTAGATACAGAACAGGGTACTGATTTAAAGGTAGAAGAAAAGCTAGATGTAGAACAGGGTACTGATTTAAAGGCAGAAGAAAAGCTAGATGCAGAACAGGGTACTGATTTAAAGGTAGAAGAAAAGCTAGATGTAGAAAAGGGTACTGATTTAAGGGTGGAAGAAAAGCTAGATGTAGAACAGGGTACTGATTTAGAGGTGGAAGAAAACCTAGATGCAGAACAAGGTACTGAATCAAAGGTGGAAGGAGAGATTATTGATCCAAAAGATTGGTTGAAGGAGGGGCTCGTCGATAGAGTTGATGAAATTCCACCTGAGGGAAAAGGATACTGGTTTCCTGATCGCCTTGTATTGGGGTGTGAGTCCGAAACGACGCCTATACGGCCAGTATGTGACGGCGCTTCCTGTCGAGGACGCAGCGGACTATCCTTGAGGCGATATTTAAAGAGGAGACCCAATCTACTAAGGAGAATCCCGGAAATAAGGATAAAATATCGGGAGAATAAGTACAGAGTTTTGGCCGACACATGGGGAGATATTTCCAGGTGATGGCCATCAAGGAAAATGATTGGGACTACCTCCGATTTCTTTGGAAGAAGAAAAGGGACAACTGATAGTAGTTGGAGCGGGAAATGGTTGTGGTGACGATTTTGGTTAAGTGCCCCGTACCTAGAAATCCGGGGGAAAAGACAAAAGTGTCTACAGAGGTAAGACGACGCCTCTTCGTCCTGTCTTCGATGCTTCCAACGCTGATTCCAAGAGGCCCTCTGCCACTTCCTCCCAAAACAAGAAGTCAAGGATGAAATCCATGGACCTGGATGTTGAGGCCATGGTGTACAGTCTTTCAGTGACAGAGCTGGGAAGGCTTGATTTCGGAACAGTTAATTGGAAGCGGGAAGAATGAATCCAATTCGGACTATTCTATGTCATCCCATGCGAAAGAAGGCGATATACGTGTAGCATGGTATCCTGATGGTAGAGAGGAAATTCTATACGAGGGGAAACTACGACTATTGGATAGAAATGTCAAAGTGGGTGAAGTCGTTTCAAGATCTGAGGGGGGTCAATTTGGAATCTGTCGGAGGATTGATGTAGAGGTTACTGTTCAAGTAGTTGGAGCGAACAGAATCATTGCCAATATACCTGATGTAGATCTGGAACCATTGGAAGAATTGAGTATTGACCAAAGGGTAATATACAAAGGTTACTGGGAGCTGTAGATAAAATTAAAAGTGTCTAAAGGAAGGACAAAGGTGTCTACAGAGAAGAGCTGTCTCCCGAGTAATAGATGGCGGGAAGACCTGGTAGAGCTGGACAGCCTCTTTTGAGAGAGAGGACAAGATGGTGGCTCAGGACAAGCTGGATTGAGAGATAAATTGAATGGCAAACCGAGTCAAGGGAATTAAAGTTAGAACAGATGGCAGTGTCGAGAATCTCAAGTGGAAGGCTACTTGGTGAAATTCCTTCAAAATCTGAAAGCAGAAGCATAATGAGATTTGATGAGCTCTTCTGGGGTAGAAAGTTAGTTCCTGTTGGACAAGGCACATGGCCAGACTGTTTATTGAGGGATGTTACTGATAATGGCAGATCTCCTGTTTATAGAATTGAACAGATTTCTGAATATAGGAACCCTAATATTGATCATATGAAGAGAAAAAAGGAAAAATTGGTTTTATATTTCTCCTAGAACGATTAAAAAGGAAATAAATATTTTTGATGTTTCAAGAACCTTACGGGGTAGTGCTCAAGCCAATCTTTGTTATCCTGAAGATTTTTGGATTGTTCGTGATTTGGAATCTAAATATTTTTCAAATATTATTGAAGATAGCGAAAAGGATAATTATCTTATTTTGTAGTTTTTTCGTTCTGAATATGGAGGGAAATCTCTAGGGAAAATATTGGAAAATGAAAAACTTTTGCCAGAACGATTAATGAGCATTCTTTGTCAGATTTGTATTTCGGTGGGTCATGCTGAGCAAAACATCGGGTTGGTTCACAATGATATAAGTCCCAGGGATATCTTGATACGGCCAACTTCTCAAAAGGTTTTGAACTACGACATTGAGGGAGAGAATTATGAAATCCCAACCAACAACTGCATTGCCAAGTTGACAGATTTTGAGATATCTCGACTCGTAAAGAATGATAGTCCAATTCCGAGTGTTTTTTACGAGAATGTTTCTCAGCTAATTTGGACCCATAATGAAATGCGAGAATTTAACTCTGCTTATAAAATACGTACTGGATTCATTGATGAGATATTTGGGGAAATTTTTGATTGAAGGAATCAATTCAAAGAACCAGGGCTAAAATGGCAAACAATATTTTTAGACAGGCTTCATCAAAAAATATATATATATCTCTGGATAACGGGACAAATTTCTCGGAAACAAATGAATTACTTAAATGCTCGGATTTGGTGAATTGAATTATGTACGGCTTGAAACTACTTTATGTGAGGTAGAGGGTATTATCAGCAATAGAGCACAGTTTATTGTTTCTTTCTTGTTTTACAAAAAAGAAAGGTGGGGGTATGTTAAAAGTCGTAACATACAATATGTAAATATATTTTTGAATATATGACTAGAAATGTAGATTTTTATTAAATGTATAAAATTATTATGTAAATTTCCCTTTTGTATATAACTGAGCCGTGTTGTTGAAATAAAGAGTTTCTTAGAGTTTCTTTAGTAGAGCGAGAGCTTCTGCGCGTGTAGCCGCTGGTTTCTGTCTTCGTTATTTTCCTTCCTGGCTTGATCACCCAAAGCAGTCCAATCAATATCAAGACTTCAGGTCGGAGTCTTACTTGTTGGGAGGAGGTTCCTTCAATCCTCGCGTAATCTCAACACAAGCTATAGCCCTCATCAGTACAAGGTAACATCCTATGAAGGGAGTAATGAATTCGATGGAATTGACCAAAAAGGTGTTTAAAACTGGTGAAGTGACAGGGCCACAGATTAGAATACAACATAAAGTTGCGGGAGAATGGTTAAAAACATATTACAGCTGTCTCTTTATTGGTGAGGGCCAGGGTCCAAAACCATGGTTTACAGGTTGGATTTTTGATATGGCACAATTTGGATTATAGATTATAAAACAAGGTAATAAGACCAAATCCAAATAAATAAATAGTGTGTGACGTTTCGGTAACAGCGTTGTTACCGAAGCGTCACACACTATTTATTTATTTGGATTTGGTCTTATTACCTTGTTTTAGGTTGGATTTTTGTCTAAATGTGCCAAAACTGGTGTTGTGGCTCATTCTTTCACACCATCATTACCATTTGTACTAGGATGATAAAAGAAAATGCATTTTTTAAATGCTTATTTAGAGGGAGAGGTGCCTCCTTTGCTACATAGGTGAGTTTATCTATGTGTTTTCATTGTCATGCTTTTAAATCCCACTGAGATTGGCTATCTTATTATCACCTAAGTTTAATAAGAGACAGAATAATTAATAGAAAATGGGATTGGTGGAAGGCTGGTCTAAACCATTGGTTTTCGACCGCTATGACCTGGGTTCAATTCCTGCATTGGGCACTTTTTTCTGATTAAAAAAAAATGCTCAAATGGCCCCTGATTCTTGCAAAAGTCCAACCCTACTAGCGAGTGCAAATAACCAAATGGGGCTCTGGCACATTTGTAAGTAAAAAGTCGAACTGCTTTTCACAAGTGTAGACATGTGGTGCATTTACAGTAAAAGCAGTCGCCTACTTCTACCCACCATGATTATCATGGCCTGTACCATGTGTACTAGAGATAAGCAAAAAAAAAAGAGACAAAATTATTGATAATTAATTTATAATCTTAAAATTTTTTCAAGTTTTCTTTTATGTTTGATCAAATAATTATTTTTAAATGCAATGCATATTGATTTGGACTTTAATGGACTTTAAGCCTTACACTCATGAACAAAATTTAAGGAAGTTGTACCTTTTAGCATGTATATTGGGATTCAGACAATAACTCTGAAATATATTTGATACATGGTGATCTTTATTAAAGGCACATGAGATAACCAAGTGTGAACAAAATTGCCTCTGTCTCCTTAAAAAAAAATAGACGACTGGCGAGATCAAAATATGAAAATTCCTTAAATTTTGTCCACAAGTGTAAAATATATTCTTATAAACAATGTGTTCCATTAAAAAATATATTTCAGGCTTTTGAAGAAAGATTCATTTTCTAAGTAAATTTGTTATGTTACAGGTTCTTCCTCATGTGCTACATGTTCGTCAACTTGGCTTGTGTGCTTCAAAGTCTTCTTAAGACTCCCAATTGGAGACCACGGTTCAAATGCTACCATTGGTATATTTAATTTTCATACTCAAACTATATGTAAAAATAAACCTATTACCCTAAAATGCAGTTAGATTTCCATATATCTAGCTTACATATATTAAACCCCTTGGCAGAGCTGACTGCTATGGGGCGCGTCCCAAGGTGAGGGATAGGGGAACGACCTTCAGATATGAAGGCCAGCAGCGAAACAAGTAGAATAACTCTGACGAATAAGCAGTCACGGACCAACAGCAGCATTGTTAGAAGAGTAGTAGACCTCTTTAAAAATCCTGACTTCAACTGACCCAGTTGATAGACCTCAGCAAGGGTCCCACTCCAGGTATACAGAGGAGCTACGTCTGTACTCATGTTAGAGTCGGCAGCAAAGGCGTCTGCTTTCATGTTAGGAATTGCTTCAAACTACAGGCAAAGTCAGACTTTCACCAAAGTGTGCCTGGATCATGGTGCCATGATCAACGAAAGCTGCACCCCTACACCCCATTCCGTCGCTCGAGGAGCATGAACTCATGGAATTCATGTAATCTTTAAACAAGGGGATAAGAAACAACAACAACATATATTAAACACAGTAATAAGACCAAATAAATAAATTATACCTGATCTTTTGGTAACAGCATTATTACTATCGCCAGTACTGAATCTAAAACATGTTAATAAACAATCATGTATAACAAATGTCCACTAATTAATGAATTATCAAAGAATAGGTATATAGCGGTGGCGATATTTGGATTCCACAGGATTATATCCCGGAAAAAGGCCACACAGTGTTCTCCCCATCCCTTGTGAACTGGCGAATCCTGTATAGGGCGAGAGGCCCTAAATAAAGGCTTTGTTGTTGTATAACAAGTGCCTCAATTAGTCCTTTCAGACAGTTTTGATCCTACTAATAAATATGTACCATCTGCATATATCTTATTTATATTTTGTCTATTTACTGTGTTATACCCGAATATTTTTATCTTCTCCACATTTTGCATCAATCTTCAGTATATAAATTCACTATTTACTTTAACAGACTATAATTAAACACTGTCTTTTTTTAATTCAATCAAAAATTATGATCCCTTGGGGTGTTGTATTGAAGAAGTTGGATTGTAATAAGATAATATATACACTTGTTCTACTGATAATTTTTTTTTTTTTAATTTCAATATAAACAGTTTAAAAATTTATTGCAATTTAAAAATATATATTTATGCAATAGCCTCTCTTATTAAAGGCTGCCTAAAAAATGGCTAAATCTGGTCTCTAATCAAAGACTATCATGTCAAGCCCTTCATGAGAAGTCTTTCAACCGAAACAACCTCTCAGAAGTTAGATATATGGGCCTGCTACTGAGTAGTGCTCCCAGTCTTAACGACAAAAGCAGACGCATTCTACTTTACTCAACTACACCAAATATCTCAAGCTATACAGGCTTGATAACCTAATATGATTGAGTGGAGATAAGAAAGAAGAAGAGATATATGGAGGTCTAACTGCAAATTTCTTTTACCTTAAATCTAATGCTGTTCATGGAAATTATTTATATTGTACTTTGTGAAATTTCCTTCTAAATCTTCCAAATGGCCTTGTCTAGGACTGTCTCGTCCCTGGGTGTTCTACTCTGCCTACTCACCATGTTCATCAGCAGTTGGTACTATGCCCTTATCTCCATGGCAATTGCTGGCATCATCTACAAGTACATTGAATACAGTGGGTGAGTTTTCTCTTCCATGGTATTTTTATATCTGTTTTTTAATCCCTCTCTTGTAGCTCTCTAGCATCATGATTTGAATATATTTTCATATATACAGTTAAATCTGTCTATAGCGCCCCCCTCTTGGGACTCACCAAAATAGGGTGCTATAAAGAGGGGGTGCTATAGACAGGTCACTTTTAATGTAAATTGCATCGTACTACGTATTTAAAATTGGCCGCTATAGAGAGGGAGGCGCTATTTAGAGAAGGCATTATAGACAGGTTTAACTGTCCTAAAAACATTGAAGAAAAACTAAAAGTTAATGATGAGAAAAGCATCTTCTGATTGTTTAACTGTGTGTCACTAATGGCTTGAGGATATGATGGTTTGGATATTAAACTAAATGTAATTTTTTTTAAATTTCAAGACCATTTTCTAATAAACAATTTTTGAAAATCTATAATATTTCAAGCTGTTGGCCCCTATCAAGTATGATGCAGACAGCAGAATAGATTGGGCAAGCCATCCTCAAGTTTCAGTTGCATGATGAAAAGATTCTTTTACAAAATACTCCTGATGATTTCTGACCCTTGTTCTTCCTTAAAAACTAAATAACTAAAAAGGCCCTCAATTTAAAATATGCAAGTGAGCAATGGCAACAATAATAGAGAAAAATGAAAATATCACTGGGAAAAAAAAAACAAAAAAAGAATAAGAAAAATAAATTTACAAGTGTTTTCAATAAAAACATATATTTTACAATAAAATATCTAAATGGAACTCAGAAGAAAATGGGAGAGCTGAGTAGACTGCTGTATTAGCATCATATTGATGTAGCATGTTTTCAAAATCATCCATTCTGGTTAGCAGCCCCGTAAATAAAGATATCTCCTTTGCATGTCTCTAGGAAACCAAGCTCAATTTTTGGACAAGATACCACCACCACAATAAAAGATCAAATATAAAAATCAGAATCAAAGTGTCTTCAATAGAAACTAAGATAGTGTTATATAAAGTTTAAAGGTGCTAAGTATAGATTCAGCACCATATTCATACCTTGAGACTTGGTCCCTTATTCTTGTACAAAAGCCCAACCCCACTCATTAGTATAAGTAACCAATTTGTGGCTTTTGTAAATGCAAAATTAAACTGCTTTGTGTTTGTATAAACATGCGGTATATTTACATTAAAAGCAGTTGCAACACCCTACTCACCATGATTAGCATGACCTTGTAATTGGGATAATAAAACACTCATGTACTGTATGCTTGTATAAGACAACAAATTGAATAGAGAAATGAATATACCTCTTAGATGTATGGAGCCCACAAGGATATCGCCCTTTTCAAGGTGCCCAGCAGATGGTCCTTTTGGGCTTAGGTTTAATGGCCTGATATTTTCCCATAGCCCAGGACTGTGATGGAGAAAGTTGACCACGAGATGTCCAGTGGAGAATGGTGCGGTCCTTCCAGGCACTGCACATCATCCTGTTCTTGAAGTTCAGACCAACCCTTCCTGAAATCCTTAAAGATTATCTTAGTTTTCTCTCTCTCTCTCTCTAGGAATGACATTTATTATAGATCAGTGGGAGAATATCTTTGCACTATGCCAGAACATCCCCTCTTCTCTCATTCTCAAGGTGGTGCAGGAAGGGACCTACGATAATGGTGAGGATGATGGCCAGAGGCATTTTTCCATTACAGTAGTGGTGACTTCTTCAAATCGCATGCAATGTTCCATCAAAATCATTTTTCTAGAACGGTTAAGTCTGACATAACAACAAAGTCTAACATTGGTGTGATTATTAGCAAATGAGAATGTAGACATCTGAGAAGGATGGCACTGACAATCCTCTAGTGTGCCATAGGTAGTTCTTTAGGCTTATAACCATGTAGACCCAGAATATTTTTAACATAAGGGTCAAGATAGTTACTACTCCTTGGTGCATCTGTCAGAGCTTGGATTCTTTGAGGATTCATTAAATGTAGAAATCAGCAGATAGTAGCATCAGTTATCATCTAAGCGGATGTTCATTAAATGAAGCAGATCAGTTTCCTTGATCATTATGCTCTCTATCACTCCTTCTAAATGCTGACATACTCCAGGTGACACTAGCGAAGGGTTTTCTGAAATTATTAAAGACACAGTGCAATAGGTGTTCTCCTGCAATTAAGTTCCCCTAGTTGTCAAATGGTTGTTGGCTCCAAGCATTGATGGCAGACACATGGGCTGGATTGCGGCTTCTGTGTTGTGTCCTGAAATAGTTGCAACATAGGTCAGCCCAGGAGTTGGAGTGGGGTACATCGATGGCCTGGGTCCAGTGCGCCACCAACCATAGGATGCTTTTGCAACTGTGCTTAGTCCAGTGTCCTATATGTGGTCTGGCTGGTGACATGGGTAGGGGCATTATTGACCCCTGTAGGACAATTACTTTCTTCTACATTTAGCCTGATGGATGGAGCTGACATCTTTCTGCCGTAGACGCAGGCAAAAGATGGTTTGCATCTAGAAAAGCATGCATAGAATGCTTTAGGGCAGGAGGATCATTGGGAAGTCTCAAACAGTCGCCTGTAGCTATCACTCAGGAGAAAGGTCATGTGGCCACTGGAACCTGGAATTTAAGGCCCTCAGACTGGAGAACCTGGTCGTCCAGCTCAAAGAGAATGAAGACAGCCTCCCAGAGGTTCAGCTGTCTTCTGTGAGAGCCAAATGTCAGGAGCAGACAGCAGAAATATTCTTTGCCAAATTAATAACATCTTATTTCCCAAAACAAGTTTGTTAAGAGGTTGCAAAATTTAGTATTTTTTTTTTTGACACTCTAATATAAAAATATTTTTCTGATTTAAAATATTTTACCTTTTTAAAAAAAAAAAAATTAACAATTGAGTCAGGACACCTGAGACATCCTCTTGCAATTGACTTCAACTTGTTTTCCCTCTACCAGAGGTGCAAGGAAAAGACCAATGATCCAATACTGACAATATATCAAACAGATCCTAGATCTCATTAGCCCATCTCCCACACTCATTACAAGATCTTGCAGAATAGAGAAAGTTGGAGTAAGATTATTTGTGCCACCCATGTGATCTGTTAAAAATTGTTTGTCTTCCTATTCAAACTTTTGAAAAATTATTATTATTATCCCTAGTACATGTGGTACAGGCCATGATAATCATGATGGGTAGAAGTTGGTGACTGCTTTTACTGTAAGTGTACCACTGTCTACACATGTGAAAAGCAGTTCGACTTTGCACTTACAAATGTGCCAGAGCCCCGTTCGGTTATTTGCACTCGCTGGTGGGGTTGGACTTTTGCAAGAATTGGGCCCATTGGAGCATTTTTTTTAATTAGAAAAAAGTGCCTAATGCAGGATTTGATCCCGGGTCGTAGCAGTCGAAAACCAATAGTTTAGATCACCTTTCCACTGACCCCCCATTCAAACTTGTAAAGTGATGAAATATAAAATTATTAAATTATTTTCCATTTTTTGGAAACATATATATAGTTACCATCTTTAGTCTGAAGATAGTAACATTTAATAATTTGAATTTGATATTTTAAACTTAATTATTGATGTTCTAAAATGAAAATTAATCTCCACATTTTGTTCAGCTAGCATTATTATTGACCACTTGTTTGTCTCAGTGCTGAGAAGGAATGGGGGTGATGGGCTCCGTGGTCTGGCCTTATCTGCTGCCAGATTCAGTCTCCTCCGCCTGGAAGAAGGTCCTCCTCACACAAAGAACTATCGACCTCAGCTTCTCATTCTCTGCAAACTGAATGACCATCTTGTACCAAAACACAAAAAGCTGCTTGGATTTGCAACTCAACTCAAAGCTGGTAATATTCTAATTTTTGCTTTTAATATACACTTATGGACAAAAGGAAGTGGAAAGTCTTTTATGTCACTGGTTGTCTATTTCTTTTTTTTAAAGGAGACAGAGGCAATTTTGTTCACACTTAGCTATCTCATGTGCCTTTAATAAAAGTCACTGTATATCAAATATTTTTCAGTTATTGCCTGAATATTGATATATATGCTAAAAGGTATGACTTCCATAAGTTTTGTCCATGAGTGTACATTGCTATCACACTTTTTTTTATTCCTAGTACATGTGATACAGGCCATGATAATCATGGTGGGTAGTTAGCGACTACTTTTACTCTAAGTGCACCACATATATGTGAAAAGCAGTTTGACTTTTGCACTTACAAATGTGCCAGAGCCCCATTTGGTTAATCATACTTTTAAAAGGCCAAATTCTGATGTAAAAATCCATTTGTTTCATATAAATACAGAATACAGCAGGTATTGATAAACAAAGTGGAACATACAAAGAAACAAATGTTGGAGATGAAGCATTTATCAACTTTAAATATTACCTACAGAGAACCGCATCTTACACAAGTTAGATAGCTTATTTTAGTTTAAGAAAATAGCCCCTTCTGATCTCTTCTTTCTTCTTCTTTCTTATCTCCACTCAATCATATCAGGGTATCAAGCTTGTAAAGCTTGAGACTTTTGATGGTTGTCTGCTGGGGAAGAGTAGAGCTCATCAATGGATGAGTCAACACAGTCAATAATGTGTTTTGGGGTTGCAGGTTGAGAAGTTCACTTAGTACATAGTGGGAAAACCTTGCAACCATTCTGGAAAGTCATTGTCCGTAAATGACCAGACTTAAGTCTGCAAATCAAAGACTGTTGTTCTCTTGGGAGGATAGAACTGGTGCTTGT
Organism: Cordylochernes scorpioides; assembly: GCA_030710605.1. NCBI lineage: Eukaryota > Metazoa > Arthropoda > Arachnida > Pseudoscorpiones > Chernetidae > Cordylochernes > Cordylochernes scorpioides. The sequence goes on from CP092886.1 coordinate 13,137,537, forward strand.
CCCTCCTGCTCTGTACCAGTCATGTGCAGTATTAGAATTCCATTCCTGCAGGCATTGGGTTTTGATGGTACGGAGGAGGTCTCTTTCATCTAGTTAGGTGGTAGATTCTCTTGCTTCAGGTAGGCCAAGAGCTCCAGCCTTTGCCAGTCTGCTAGCTCATTTCCAGGAATTCCAACGAGAGCTGGAAGCCATTGCACTGTGACAGAGCTGTTGACTGGGAGTCGGTTTACAGACTTAGCAATGCTCTTGAGGAGAGGTTCTTGACTGGAGAAGCAGCTTTGAAAGGTATAAATGGCTTCTCTTGAGTCAGAGTAGATTATTATTTTACTTGGCGAGTTGATGTTGATGTCTTTTAGAGCCGTATCTATTGCAGAGAGTTCCGATTTATAAACTGAAATGTGTCTAGGGTGGGAAAGGGATATTTTTCCAGGATCTTATCTTTGTAGATAGCAATTCCACTGCCAGACAGTCCAGTTTCAAGTTGGCTATCGTCAGTGTAAATTGTGATGTCGAAGAGGGAGCTATTTTCCTCAATGAATTGAAGGCCAAGAGCTTTAAGTAATTCTGGCTGAGTTTCATGTTTGTGGGGATTGGCTGGTAGATGAGGGAAACAGATGAGTTTGTTGCGAGTGTGTGGGGGATAGGAAGTTCTGTGTTTGGGATTAATTGGGATGTCTGAAAGATTAGAGTTGTGAGCTAGGTTGAGAGGAGTGGGGCATTTTTAGTCTTTGATTTAGGACCCAATTTCTAATAAATTTTCCTGTAAGATGTTCTTTTGGAGAGTTAATCTTTTTTGTTATAAATTTTGAAAAGCAGATTTTTCTGCTGGAAGAAGGTTGGATTCGAGTTCGGCAATGCGATTTGGGCAGAATCCTCGAAGCCCGCTGATGATTTTAGCTGCGCTTGCTTGGATTCTGTCTCCTGATCATACATTTCAATGTTGCTACTGACGCCCTATCCTCTATAAAAAAATATCAACTGTGTGTGTGTGTGTGAATTTTTCCTATTTACAGAAAAATTGGCTAAAGGCCTAAAGAGTTTAGAATTAGAAAATCTATTTTTTTCTTTATTTTTTTGCTCTCTCTACATTTTAATTATTTTTTTACTTTAAGAATAATTTGCCCAAGTGTATAAGCCAAAAGGCTTTGTTAATGTTAATAATGAAAATAGCGTTTGCCTATAAATATAATTAAGAAAAGGCATCTCCTTATCGTGCAACTGAAAGTTGCTGATATCTTGCGTCATCTATCGGAATAAATGTCAACTATTTGTTGATTCTGGAATAATTAAAAATCAAGAAATAGTTGATATTTATTCTGATAGATGGCGCAAGCTATCAGCAACTTTCAGTTGCACAATAAGGAGATGCCTTTTTCTTAATTTATCCATCTTATCCCAGTACAATTTCACATTTGTACTATTTTTTTCACCATATATATGTTTGATTTTATATGTAAGTAATTGGATCAGAGAGAGAGAGTATGTGTTAAAGAAAAGAGCACCTCCTGTTAATGCATTCAACTCACTGATGAACCATTGTAATCCAATCTGTAAAAAAAAAACCTACTGAACATTAATATTTTTTCCAAAAAAAAAGAAAAACTTTCAATATGCATTTTTTCCAAAAGATTGAAGTGGGCTATCACAATATTAAGTCGCATGTTAAGGAGGCGCTTTTTCATTAATTGAACTCCTTTATCTCAACTTTTTTCTCAGTTTTAAGTATCTTTTTACCTATATTTCAATTAAGCTACCACCAGCAACAATAAAAGCTTACACCTGCTGTTGAAATGGGCTATAGGCAGTTATAAGATGGATCTCCCTCGGCAGAGCTGACTGCTATAGGGTACAACCCCGGGTGGCGGATAGGGAAATGACCCTTCAGATATGAAGGCCCAGCTGTGAAACAAGCAGAATAATTCTGACGAATAAGCAGTTGCGGACCAACAGCAGCATTGTTAGAAGAGGAGAAAGACCTCTTTAAAGTTAAAGTGAGTTCAAGAGTTCAACTGACACAGTTGATAGACCTCAGCAAGGGTCCATCTCCAGGGATACGGAGGAGCTGAGTACTCTTGTTAGAGTCGGCAGCAAAGGCATCTGCTTCCATGTTCCATTCTAGGAACGGCAACAAATTACAGACAAAGTCATAATAAGGCACAATTTGGATTATAGATTATAAACATAGACAAAAGTACTTTTGTCTGAAGATGGTAACAACACTGTTACTGAAACGTCACACACTATTTATTTATTTGGATTTGGTCTTATTACCTTGAGGCAAAGTCATACTTTTACCAAAGTGTGCCTGGATCATAGTGTCATGATCAATGAAAGATACACCTTTTCCGTGTCAGCTCAAGGAACATGGACTCATGGAATTCATGTAAACTTTACACAAGGGGATAATAACAACAACATAAGATGGGTCTTGAGAATGTTTGCCAGTGCCTCCATAACAAGCTGTTCTGAGATGTGCAAGCAGTCTTACTTAGATTTTAATAACCCCAATTTCACCAAGATTTCACATGGGAGTCGGTGGAAGGATGGTCTAAACTGTTGGTTTTCGACCGCTACGACCCTGGTTTGTTTCCCGCATTGGGCACTTTTTCTTATTAAAAAAATAATGCTCCAATGGCCCCTGATTCTTGCAAAATTCCAACCCCACCAGCGAGTGCAAGTAACCAAACGAGGCTCTGGCACATTTTAAGTGCAAAATCGAACTGATTTTCACATGTGCAGACATGTGGTGTACTTACAGTGAAAGAAGTCGCCTACTTCTACCCACCATGATTATCATGGCCTGTACCACGTGTACTAGGGATAAGCAAAAAAAAAAATAATTTCACATCACATATCCACCATACACCTCTATACTGTTTTAATTTTTAAATTTTGTGTATTATAGGGAAAGGTCTCTGCCCTCGTTAGCTCTGTGCTCCAAGGAGACTATACAAAAATGTCTTCGGATGCTGTGCTTGCCAAGGAGGTATGTACCAATCGTTCCCTACTTTCTATGTGTCTATTAGCTCATGGAAATGTGTATTTTATCAAAGTAAATAATTAATGTTGTAGGAGAACAATGATGTGTGTATGGTTCTCTCCTATATATTAGTTAATAGAGGCCCCTTTGGTAGGGCCAATCATATACATTCTGATCCCAGCTAATAGCAAATATACAACAGAAGCATAAGGTAACAAGACCACATACAATTAAATTATGTGACATTTTGGTATTAGTATTGATACAAATACATCACGGCAATGGAAGAAGAAAGAGAAATTCTTCGTCAAGAGACCGGCTATAATAGCAATTCGCCTTATGTTTTAATGGCAAAAGTCGTAAAATCCAGACCCTTTGCATTCGCTTTTTATAAATACTGGAAATCAGCTCAATCAAAATATTTAGCACAGACACCGGATCCAACTCGATAATTGGTCGAGGCCAATACCCAATACTTGTATATAACTACGATGCTAATCTGTTATTTATTTATTTTGTCCTACAGAGAGAATCCTGTATGGCACGTTGTGCCCAATAAAGGCTATTGTTGTTGTTGTTGATACAAATACATCATGCATAATTTATTTATTTGGATGTGGTCTTGTTACTTTAAGTTTTTCAGCCATAATTCAAAGCTATGACTAAAAGTGGAACTACATTATTTTGTTTTTACTTATCCTAACTTCTGTCATATTTTTGTAGGTTTTTTGTCAATCATGTTGGCCTACTAGTTTCATTCAGCATTTCTTAGGTTCACCAACAAGAAGGTGCAACTTGTATTTTGATCTCCAGAATTACATGAGAATATTCTTTAATTGTATTTACCTGTGTTGTAGAACCTGGACAGAATACTTGCCAATGAGAAGATCAAGGGCTTTGCTGAAGTAGTCATTTCCAACAATGTCGCTGATGGACTCTCTCATCTGTAAGTACAGTATAACCTTGATAAGGCACAATTTGGATTATAGATTATAAATTCTATATAGTTACGAGCGTCATGCGTTCTTCATCTCTTAATTCTTCAGTTTTCATCTCTGTCACCGTTTGCTTTTTTTTTGGAATGGCGCTCTCCTATTGGTTGGCTATGATCACGCCACCTTTGCCCCCCCCCCACTCGCTTTTCCGTTTTTGTAACTATTGTGTTGGAGCGGGTCGCTCCTTAAATAAATGCATATATTAGTTAATAACTGAATGGAATCCTCTCTTTCCTTTTCCCAGTAAGAGACGCCTACGGAAGCCAACAGTACATAGACAGATAAAGCACATAGGCTATAGTTATTAACTAATATATGCATTTATTTAAGGCGCCAATTTATAATTGTGACAAATAGTATTTGAATAAAAACATTCAATCGGGTAAAACACGGGCGTTGCCCGGGTCATTCGGCTAGTAGATTATAAACACAAGGTAATAAGACCAAATCCAAATAAATAAATAATGTGTGACGTTTCGGTAACAGCGTTGTTACCATCTTCAGGAGTACTTTTGTCTGAAGATGGTAACAACGCTGTTACCGAAACACATCATACACTATTTATTTATTTGGATTTGGTCTTATTACCATGTGTTTACAGTATAACCTTGTTAATTTGACCAACGATAATTTAACACTGTTGATAATTCGTAAAAGACAAGTAAAAGACATTTCATTTTCAGAGAAGTTTCCAACTTCTTCTAGACAAGTACAAAAGATTTTATTTCCAAAAATAAAATTTTTCTGGCCAAAGAATCTTTTATTTTTTAAAGTACTATGAAAGCAACCTCTATCTTAAAGATATTTGGATTTAGTTGTTCTACTTTTGACTGCTCTCACTTATGTGTTGATATTGAGCCATGTTGAATAAAAAGAAAAATTATGCACAATAAGGCAAATTAGAATCAATTTTAATTTGCCTAATTAGAATCAATTTACAGGACCTTTGGGAGAGGCCGCTGCTCATCATAAAACAGCTTGAGGAGCATGAACTCATGGAATTCATGTAATCTTTACACAGGGGATAAGAAACAACAACAACAACAGAATCAATTTTACAAGTATTGAAGCTTCCACATAACAATGTTGATAGATATAAATGAGAACGTGTGTGTACTATCATATAAAAATTATTGATTTTTGTGTATTCAGGATTCAAGCCTCTGGATTGGGTGGCCTCAAGCACAACACTGTTGTTATGACCTGGCCTGATAACTGGCGTCAAGATGCAAACTCTTGGCAAAACTTCATCAGTAAGTTGTGTGTTGATTTTCTGAAATTAATTTTATCATTTACTAAAGCCAATTTTCATTAAGAAAGTATGTGCTTTTATATTTAATTTTGTGAGTTGAAATGTTAACAGGTATACATAAAAAAAGTTGAGACATTTCTCCTATTAAAATAGAGATGTAAAAACTACACCCCATCTTATTGATTATTGCAATCAAGCAAACTTTAGTGACAAAGCCTCAATATTAAGAAATAAATTAATATTCAGAATTACACCTGGAGACCATGGTTTTTGGCTATGTCCCTTGTTAGTCCAAGGCAGCTTTGATTTCATGTGCTATCCTCAAAGGATTATGGAATTCTTCTGAATCTACCAAAGAGGTATTTGGCTGGCTGTACCACTTCTATGGCTAAAAAATAGATGGAATTTTTTCAGGAAGAAATCAATCATAAACATATTTTGACAGGAAAGTGTTAGTCCTGGCATATATTCACCTTCTGATCTGTGTGAATTGGCAGTTTGAGAAAGTCACAACCATATTTAGCAAATTCCAGAATGCTTTAAAGATTGGCTTGAACTTCTCCAAGGGCAAAGCCTGCGCAGACACTCTTCTGGGCATCTTGTGATCATAATCCATCATTGCTGCTTAATAACTTTAGGTCACAGAACCTCTATCCAAAAGAATTACCTGCTAACTATCTTGGAAATGTTTATCTACAAGTTGTCTCCTTACATTTGGGGTCTCTTCCATATTGAGTAAGTGAGAGTTGTCAACTTACTGCTGATAGTGTTGATGGCCTATCAACTGCACAGCTATATGCCCTGTGACACTACTATCACCAGAATGTAGACCAGGATGATGGTTTCTCTTTTAATGCCATCATGCCACTTGTGTCTTGAGTGGTATACATGGCTTGCCCTGTGTCTGTCAGTGGTATGGGTCTTCTGAAAATCAGGATTCTGCTCCAGCTTGCCTATTTCAGAGGGATCTAGGCCACACAATCCATGAGATCAGAAACATTCACTCCTTGTTTGTAGCGCCCAGCCTTGATGGCTTCCTTGAAATTGAGATATTCATTGCCTCCTCTGCACATGCTGAAGTATCCCAGATCTAGAAGTTAAGCCACTGGATGATGCTATCTACCAGCCAACTGAACTTGCCCTAATTGGCACCTGCAGTTTTTTTTTAACAATGTCATTGCTTAAGGGTTCCTAGTGATGTCTTATTGTGTGCCTTCACAACCTAGTGGTCTCTGCTCCATTGCTTATTAACTGGCCAAGGCAGAGTGTTTAAATTATCAAATGTCTCTTTTTATATACACAGTTGAACATTGTTATAACAAATTGTTATTATAACTATGTTGTCGTTATAACCACAGTTAAAATAAATGAGATTTAAAACTTGGAACTTCTTAATTATGATGTTGTAACCAAAGTGCTATTATGAAGAAAGTTGTTATAACATGGGGGTCGTTGGAAGGATGGTCTAAACAAAAACGGTCGACTGCTACAAACCGGGATTCGATTCCCGCATTGGGCACTTTTTTCTGATAAAAAAAAAGCCCCAATGGCCCTCGATTCTTGCAAAAGTCCAACCCCATCAGCGAGTGCAAGTAACCAAATGGGGCTCTGGCACATTTTTAAGTGCAAAGTCAAACTGCTTTTCACATGTGTAGACATCTGGTGCACTTTCAGTAAAAGCAGTCGCCTACTTCTACCCACCATGAATATCATTGACTGTACCACGTGTACTAGGGATAAGCAAAAAAAAAATTGTTATAACAAGGTTCCATTGTATATAAATATATATGTTTATATCTCTCTAAAAAAATCTGCTTGTGTCCAGGTGCTGTGCGTACTGTCTCAGCAGCCAAACATTGTCTTCTGGTCCTCAAAGGAATTGGCCACTTTCCAAGCAGCACCGAGAAATTACCTAGAGGCACAATTGATGTTTGGTGGATTGTCCATATCCTTTTAAATATTATATTAATGCAAGAGAAAATTTATTTATTGAAAAAATATCAGACAACCTTCCTTTTTATAGGCAAATATATAAGAAAACCAATCTGATACAGCCATATTTTAAAAATGTTTTTCCTCAAATTATAGTGCCCAAATTGCCAGTCATAATTTTTTTAATTTGAAAAATGGGCCTTAATTAAGATTACCTTATCATTAAGATCTCAAATCTTAGTGCCACTGAAATGTTAATAGAGGTTTTACTGATTATGTAAATTGAACATTAGGTATTGTTGACGCTTGTCAGCTAGTTGAACTTGTTGAAATCATCTCCGCCTTTGCCGGTCCCAAGCCCTGATGAAAAAGGAGGAGGGGGAGCAGTAACAAGCTCGCTAAAAAACCTGGGCTCAGCTGGCCCGGCTGATAGTACCCTGTTAGGGCTCCTAATCCAGGAATACAGGATGAGCAGCATTTGTACTCCATGTTAGGAGCGGCTGCGCATAGCGTCTGTTCCTCATGTCAGAGGCGGCCATTTCTTTTGGAGCTAAGTCGGCCTGCCACTGAGTAGTGCTCCCAGTCTTAATGACAAAGGCAGACGCATTCTACTTCACACAGTCATGATGGTTGTTAAACAAGCTTGATACCCTAATATGATTGAGTGGAGATAAGAAAGAAGAAGAGATGTGAACTACTAAAACCCCTTTTTGAACAATTCCACTTTAATTTTGGAACAGTTATATTTTAATGATAATTTATGATTTCTTTGTTGTTGTTAGTGTCCATCAAGTTGAGTTAGACCTTTGGTGACTATATGGACAAATATTCTCCAATTTGATCTGTTCATGACCATCACTTGTAGGTCATCTAGTGACCTTCCAGCAGCTTCCTTGACCCTTCCAGCCAGCTCATTGGTGTCTTCCTCTCTTTCTTCCTCTAAATATTAAAAACATAAACATCGAATCCATTTCCTCTCATTATGTGTCTGAAGTAGGTCATTCTTTGTTTGCATATTTGGGATTCTAGGGTTCTACTAGGATTAATTTTCTTTAAGATTAAAATATTTGTCATCTGTCTCTTATCTGTACCTGGAACTCTTGAGTAGATTTCTCTGTTTACATTTCAAGAGCTTCAATTCTTTTCTTATTTTCTGGGAGTCCAATGTCTCTACAAGTCACCTCTTTGTCTCATGATTGAAATGCCTTTATCTTTCATAATCTTGTTCAATTTTATCATTGCATTCCTGCCTAGTGCTATTCTTTTTTTACTTCCTTTAAAAAAAAAAGTATTCTTTCTCATCTCCACACTGGGTGAAGTAGAATGTGTCTGCCTTTGTCATCTTCTTCTTCTTTCTTATCTCCACTCAATCACACTAAGGTATAAAGCTTGAGATTTTTTATGGTGTCTGCCGGGGAAGAGTAGAGCTCATCAATGGATGAGTCAATACAGTCAATAATGTCTTGGGGTTGCAGGCTGAGAATTGCACTTAGGACATAGTGGGAAAACCTTGCAACCATTCTGGAAAGTCATTGTCCGTAGATGACCAGACTTAAGTCTGGAAATCAAAGACTGTTGTTCTCTTGGGAGGACAGAACCGGTGCTTGTCTCTCCTGCTCTGTACCAGTCATGTGCAGCATCAGATTTCCATTCCTGCAGGCATTGGGTTTTGATGGTACGGAGGAGGTCTCTTTCGTCTAGTTTAGTGGTGGATTCTCTTGCTTCAGGTAGGCAAGAGCTCCAGCCTTTGCCAGAGAGTCTGCGAGCTCATTACCAGGAATTCCAACGTGAGCTGGAAACCATTGCACTGTGACAGAGCTGTTGGCTGGGAGTTGGTTTAGGTTTCTTGCTTATAATCCTAATTGTCCCTTATTGAAGTTTTTACCAGTCTGTTTGTGAAAACTGATGTTTTTTGTATATAAAAACTGTGCAGGCTGATGACTATGATGTTTTATATCCTTAATGTGAAGTCTACATGATGGAGGCTTGCTGATGCTCCTACCCTACCTGCTCAAACAGCATCGCACCTGGAAGAATAGCCGAATTCGAATCTTCACAGTAGCTCGTATCCTTTACTCAGTTTATTCAAATATGTACAATTTTTTTTAGTATGTTATACATTTATATACAGTTAAAGCTGTCTATAGCGCCTTCCTCTCTATAGTGCCCCCCCCCCCCCCCACCGATTTTTTAAAATTAAAATGTAAAATTTTTACATTAAAAGTGACCTGTCTATTGCACTCTATTTTGGTGAGTCCCAAGAGGGGGCACTATAAACAGGTTTAACTGTATTTTTTGCTCATCCCTAGTACACGTGGTACAGGCCATGACAATCATGGTGGATAGAAGTAGGCGACTGCTTTTACCGTAAGTGCACCACATGTCTACACATGTGAAAAGCAATTCAACTTTGCACTTACAAATATGCCAGAGCCCCGTTTGGGTACTTGCACTCGCTGGTGGGGTTGAACTTTTGCAAGAATCGGGGGCCATTGGAGAATTTTTTTTTTTAACATAAAAAAGTGCCCAATGAAGGAATCGAACCCGGGTCGTAGCGGTCGAAAAAACCAATGGTTTAGACCATCCTTCCACCGACCCCCCTAGGACATACCTGGATCTATGAGGAATTTTTTTTTTCAAAATATTTCGAGGGATAGCTCCTTCTTTATTAATTTATTGCACTACATATTTTTATCTTTTTTATATATGAGTGAAGTCCATAAGTCTCTATGATGGGTAAAAAGAGCTGCTGTCATTGGTTGGATATCCAGGGGACACCACGTGACAGTCAGACTTTGCCCCCCCCCCCCCCCCCCTTTATATTTGGATAAATTTCTACACAGTAGAACCTTCCTGTAAAGGACACCAAATTGCAGAGCTAAATTGTCCTTTAGAGAGAGGTGGCCTCTAGTGTGAATGTCCTCTACAGTATATATATTTATTCCAGTGCCTCTTTAATTCATTCAGCCAATTACAATATAAAAGGATATGATGGGTTTAAGTACTTCTTTATTTTCATTTAAATAAAGCTTTTGAGCCTGGCCTTTTCTCCACCTAATTCTCAGCCTGTTGGAGAGTATCCTACCAAAAAGATTGCATTATATGTAAATAAGAAAATTATTCACCTATCACGTTTATTATTCAAATATTATAAGTAGAACTTTTCACTAGCATACACCTCTCCACAAAGGACAGTTTTCACATTTGCAAAATTACCATTTTTACAATTTAGCAACTCTCCAGTAAGAGGACACCTCTCCCTAAAGGACACTTTGGCTCTGCAATTAGGTGCACTTTACAGGGAGGTTTTACTGTAATACAAATTTTACTTAATACTTTAAATTTACAATTTGTATCAACAACATATATATTATGATTTATCCTTTATCCTATATATTTAGAAATGGAGGACAACAGTATTCAAATGAAAAAGGAACTAGCTACTCATCTCTATCAACTTCGGATTGAAGCAGATGTTGAGGTGGTAGAAATGGTAAGTACATCCATTATGAATATTAATGTTAATAATAGAAAAATTATATTTAAAAAAGTAATTAATGCTAATTAATACCTTTGTTCCCCAGATGGACAGTGATATCTCAGCCTATACCTACGAACGCACACTGATGATGGAGCAGAGAAGTGAAGTGCTGAACCATCTGGGCAAGAGAAGAAACACCCTCACCTATGTTAGTTTCTTTCACATGTCCGTTGTAGTGGTTTGGTTGTAGGTTATAAATGTGTTATGTAGTGAACTGGGGGCCTTTAGAAACACCAGTTCTATACTCCAAATAAACATAAGGTAATAAGACCAAATAAATAAATAGTGTTCCGGAATATTATTGTCAATAATATTCGTTAGGCAAACTTTCACTCGGATAAAATCCGCTAGTATATATATATGTCGTGATTGAATGGAAAAATGCAACCGTCATGCATGCAATCTTCAAAAATAGTTCCAGCCAAGTGAGCAGCGCCCCCACGACGCGCTGTAGCATTCGCCTGCGATGTCTGCCACGTTTACTTATTTGGATTTGGTTTTATTACCTTGTGTTTATAATCTATAATCCAAATCGTGCTTTATCATACTCCAAATAGTTTTTCTTTTATTTATACAGTAGATCCTCCCCCCCTGTACACCTAATTGCAGAACCAAAATGTCCTTTAGAGATAGGTGTCCTTATACTGAAGAGAGTTGCAAAATAGCTTAAATGGTCATTTTGCAAATGTAAACTGTCCATTGTAGAGAAGGGTAATCTAGCATGAGTGTCATCTCATGGAGGTTCTACTGTATAATTTTTTACTTATCCCAAGTAGATGTCATGATAACTATGGTGGATAGTTAGCAACAGCCTTTTACTCTAAGTGCCACATGTCTGATAGTGGACATTATTTTTTTTAAATGCTCCAATTGGCCCCGATTCTTGACAAGTCCAACCCTACCAGTGAGTGCAAGTAACCAAAAGAGGCTCTGGCACACTTGTAAGTGCAAAAGGCAAACTGCTTTTCACATGTGCAGACATGTGTTGCACTTATATGTATGTATTATTATCCCTAGTACACATGTGGTACAGGCCATGATAATCATGGTGGGTAGAAGTTGCCGACTGCTTTTTGTGCACCACATGTCTACACATGTGAAAAGCATTATAATACTTATAGTAAAAGTAGTTGCTTACTATCCTCACCATGATTATCACCACGTGTACTAGGGATAATAATAAAAAAAGGAAACTCATTGTGAGAAATCGTTTTATTTTAGCCTACAATAATTTTACCTTGAATTATGAATAAAAAACAACGACAATGTTTTTTCAATGATTATTATTTATTATTAGGTACAACTGCAGGAGACAAGAACTGAGAGGATTATTATTTAGCATGATAACAATAACATATTCAAGGCCAGAGGGAATGGAGTTTGGCAGTAATTTCTTAATAAAGCAGCTATCTATATCACAAACTGTTAGTGAAAACATTGTCTTCTCTTTCTTATCTCTTACTTCAGTGGCCTTAAACGAAATTCTGGATTTTAACCTTTTTTAGGGGGTCAGTGGAAGGGTGGTCTAAACCATTGGTTTTTGACTGCTACAACCCAGGATCAAATCCCGCATTTGGCACCTTTTTCTAATTAAAAAACAAAAATTCTTCAATGCCCCCAATTCTTACAAAAGTCCAACCCCACCAGTGAGTGCAAGTAACCAAACAGGGCTTTGGCACATGTGTAAGTGCAAAAGTCGAACTGCTTTTCATATGTGTAGACGTGTGGTGCACTTAAAATAAAAGCAGTCGCCAACTTCTACCCACCATGATTATCATTATCATCAGCTCGAGGAGCATGAACTCATGGAATTCGGGTAATCATCACACAAGGGGATAAGAAACAACAACAAAAACAACAGGATTATCATGGCCTGTACCACATGTACTAGGGGTAATAATAATAATAAATAAATAAAAAAATTAAAAAAACTCTTTTTACAACCTTTAAAGGTCTCATGAATAGGTGCATTGTTTGGAATAGTGTTATGATCAATCAACGTTTTAGACTTTCTGGCTGGGGTCCGCATGTTTGATAGGTTCTACTTCCATTCTGGGAGTGACATATTCTTAATTGTTCCTTAATTCTTCCCCAGTTACTTTTATTTACATATAATGTTTGAAAGTATCAAACTTGGTAGCTGCTCTTGTTCTGATTCATCTGGGTTCCTTGTCTACTTCTCAGCTCGCCTAACTATTGCATTTGTTCAACTTTACCAGGGAGTGGAAGTAACTAAACTGGTTCCCTCAATAATTTTCTTCCATATAAATTTGTGAAGTGCATTACTATATACGTGGGGGTCGGTGGAAAGCTGGTTAAACCGTTTGGTTCACGACCACTACGACCCGGGTTCGAACCCGCATTGGACACTTTTTCTGTTTAAAAAAAAAAAAAAAAAAAAAATGCTCCAATGGCCCCCCGATTCTTGCAAAAGTCCAACCCCACCAGCGAGTGCAAGTAACCAAACGGGGCTCTGGCACATTTGTAAGTGCAAAGTCGAACTGCTTTCACATGTATAGACATGTGGTGCGCTTACAGTAAAAAGCAGTCACTAACTACCCACCATGATTATCATGGCCTGTACCACGTGTACTAGGGATAAGCAAAAAAAAAAAAAAACTATATACGTATGATAATTTAAACCAATAACCTTATATTATGTAATACGTATAACAAGATTGTCATGTTGTATATAGAACTAATTATACGCATAATTGACATGTCTCCTTGCACCACCATATGTAATGTACTGAGGATGAATAAATAAAATATAATAGATTAAAAGCCAAGTTAAAAGCAAGATTGAGAGATCCCAAAGTAACTTCTAAAGATAGATTGTTAGCCGACAGGTAGGCGCCAGACTCGAATATCATCGACACGTGCATGACCCAATTCTCTTAGTCAGAGCGGTCGTATAAAAAGGCCGCGTAGCAACAGCCAGTGCAGTCCAGTTCCCCATCAGCGTCACCCCTTGCCGGTTGTCTCCAAGTTCACCCTCATTCACCATGTAAAACAGTAAGGAATCTTCTATCTCCATCTTAGCTTTTGGCTCGACTTTTTATCTATTCAAGGAACCTTCTACAACGTGTCGCTTCGTTTTGTGTGTGTCCTTACCACCCATCGCTCAACAACCACGACTGCACGACTGCTTCTAGCCAACATGCCACACTGCATTCATCTAACAGCATAAACTACTACTACATTTCAACATTATTACAGATAGTCGACAGGATCTCAACGCGTTATCACATACGTATATAAACACAAGGTAATAAGACCAAATCTAAATAAATAAATAGTGTGTGACGTTTCGGTAACAGCGTTGTTACCATCTTCAGACAAAAGTACTGAATCTATAATCCAAATTGTGCCTTATCATATATACATATATAAATAACCATCTTTTTTTTTTTTTTTGCTTATCCCTAGTACACGTGGTACAGGCCATGATAATCATGGTGGGTGGAAGTAGACCACTGCTTTTACTCTAAGTGCACCACATGTCTACACATGTGAAAAGCAGTTCGACTTTGCACTTACAAATGTGCCAGAGCCCTGTTTGTTTAATTTCATTTGCTGGTGGGGTTGGACTTTTGCAAGAATCAGGGGCCATTGGAGCATTTTTTTTAATCAGAAAAAAGTGCCCAAAGCGGGAATCGAACCCTGGTTGTATCGAACCAACGGTTTAGACCATCCTTCCACTGACCCCCTAATAAACATCATGATTATCATGACTATAATATGCATCTACAACACTTAAATTGGGGAAGATTGGTCTATATAGTCACCAAAAGTCAAACTTGACTCAGACGTTAACAATAGCATGATAGGGCACAATTTGAATTACAGATTATAGACACAAGGCATTAAGACCAAATATATAAATAAATAGATAGTATGTGACATTTCTGTAACAACGTTGTTACCAAAACGTCACACACTATTTATATTTTGGGATTTTCAGCACTTTTTCTGAAGATGGTATCAACGCTGTTACTGAAATATCACGCACTATTTATTTATTTGGATTTGGTCGTATTACTTTGTGTTTAACAACAACAGAACTTATCATAGTATGATGTGATAAAATTTGTTAAGATAATTGTTTACTCTCTCTTCACACACACAAATTAAATGGTATTATTATTTTTATATTATTTTCAAAATATATCTTTATGTTCTCTCTTAATGCATTATATATATTTTCTACTCATATGTTTATTCATTTTTATTATTATAGATGCAAAAGCTTGTGGATTCTCACCGAATGCCATCTGTGAGCACTTCACCAAAGGTGCACTTCACTGAAGAACCAGCTGAAGAGGTACCTGGGCTTACTGAGGTTGTTATCTCTGAGCATTCCTCCCCCGAGAAGTCCGCTGAATCCAACCAAGAAGAGAAGTGTAAGATCATTGTTCCAACTGCTGCTGCTGAAGCTAAGGCTCAAGATGGAAAGCTTTACACTCCGTAAGTATATTCTGTGGCTACTAAGGCATTTATCATTTCAATCTACAACCATAGACAAAACTTAAGGAAGTCGTACCTTTTAGCATATACAGTTAAACCTGTCTATAGCGCCCCTTCTAAATAGCACCTTCCTCTCTATAGCGCCCGATTTTAAATAGTACGATGCGATTTACATCAATATTAAGCAACCTGTCTATAGCACCCCCTCTCTATAGCACCCTATTTTGGTGAGTCTCAAGAGGGGCCGCTATAGACAGGTTTAACTGTATATCAGGATTCAGACAATAATTCTGAAAGATATTAAAGATATTTGATACATGTGACCTTTATTGTAGACACACCAGATAACAAAGTGTGAATAAAAAATTGCCTCTCTCTCTTCCTCCAAATAAATAGATGACCAGCGACATCAAAGACTTTCCACTTCCTTAAGTTTTGTCAATGAGTGTATATTTATAGGTAATGTAATATGGATTGCCCAATCTTCAATATATATATACGAAGGCATTTATCTCCCATTTAAAATGTAAATCATTGCATTGATTGTCCAAAATTAGATGATGCTGATTTTAAGCACAAAAAAGTATGTCTATATGCTTTCTTTAGGACATTTTGTAATCCCCATCATTATTACATACAATTTTATTTTAAACTTTTATATATATATATACGTTATATATAGAAAAGTGGATCAAAATGTGGATCATACCTTCTCTCTCAATTCTATATTCAACATTTGCCTAAAATACCGATTCATACAAGAAATTGTCTGAATTTACCAAGACATGTTTCAGGTATTTATATAGTTTTAAAAGTACAAAAGGGTTTTGGGAAATGCCATTTGGTCTCAATCCCAAAATGAATAGAAAACCCCTCTTCGTCTCTCACAGTGTGAATTCATCTCCTGTAGAAGGCAGACAACATTCTAATAGGATGGCTAACACCAAAAGAAACCTGAAAGCTGAGATAAGCTTTCAGCTTCATTCTGTGATGAAGAAGGGCACTCTCTCTTGTCCTTAGGAGGACAAAGTTCCCCAAAAAGCAGAAGAGCCGAATATATTTGGCTAACAGCATAGATGGAAGAAGGCATTGGCATACCATTTTTGTATCAAGCATTGCTGAGAAAACTAAAACAACAATATTTGTCCATATAGCCACCAAAACTCAACTTGATGGACTTGATGTAAATCATTGCATTGATTGTCCAAAATTAGATGATGCTGATTTTAAGCAAAAAAAAAAGTATGTCTATATGCTTTCTTTAGGACATTTTGTAATCCCTATCATTATTACATACAATTTTATTTTAAACTTTTATATATATATATATATATATACACGTTATATATTTTGAAAATATTAAGTCCACCAAGTCCATTGTCCAATTATTTTATAGCTTTATTCAATCATTGTTGTATCTGTGTGTATGTAATAAAACTGTTGTGTGCAGGGACGATGCTAATGTGCGCTGCATGCACACTGCAATTAAGCTGAATGAAGTGATCCTCAACAAGTCTCGTGATGCACACCTGGTCATTGTCAACCTCCCTGGCATTCCAAAAGTCCGTGGCGGTGAACAAAACTGTATCCTTTCTCTAGAGGTTTTATTTGAATTCTTTTTAAAGAAAATTTTCAAAGTGCAAAACATATATGCAGTACAACCTGCATCAGAGGACACCTCTCTACAAAGAACAGTTTTCATTTACTAAATTACCTCCGTCTTTGCCGGTCCCAAGCCCAGATGAAAAAGGAGGAGGGGGAGCAGTAACAAGCTCACTAAAAAAACCTGGGCTCAACTGGCCCGGCTGATAGTACCCTGTAAGGGCTCCTGATCCAGGGATACATGGCATATGTTCCTCATGTCAGAGGCGGCCATTTCTTTTGAAGCTAAGTCGGCCTGCCACTGAGTAGTGCTCTCAGTCTTAATGACAAAGGCAGATGCATTCTACTTCACCCAATCATGATGGTTGTCAAATCTCTTTTTCAAAAGTCTCAAGCTTTACAAGCTTGACACCCTAATATGATTGAGTGGAGATAAGAAAGAAGACTAAATTACTATTTTTACTAGTTTGACACTCTCCAGTAAGAGGACACCTCTCCCTAAAGGATACTTTGGCTTTGCAATTAGGTGTCCTTTACAGGGAGGTTCTACTGTACTTTACAAATTAAATAAAATTGAATATCTGGAATCAGTCACACATAGGAAAGTAGAGTAATGAACAGGTAACAAGATAAGCAAATAAGTAATTTAGACCACTCGTCCACCAAATCCCACTGTAATACAAGTAATACTAGGAGATGGTCAGAGGTCAGTTCATGTATGACCTTTAATAAAGAACTTAAAAAGAAACCTTGCCACAGAAAAATAAACTTACTTTTAGAGAAATAGAAACAGTAGTTAAAACAAAAATAAATAAGAACTGGAGGATCCCATCTAAGCACAGTTGGTACAGTGGAGTGAACCCAGGAGGAGCTCTGAACATCAGAAATAGACAGCATCAAACAACACTAGCAAGATTTAGAGCTGGCCATCTCAAGCCATTGAAGATAGAAAATAATAACAAAATCTACCCCACTTGCCCAAAATGTAGCTTGGCACCTGCAGCTCCAGAACACATTTTGGCTTGCATTAGATGCACTAAACAGGACCTTTGGGAGAGGCCACTGCTTATCATAAAACAGCTCGAGGAGCATGAACTCATGGAATTCGTGTAATCTTTACACAAGGGGATAAGAAACAACAACAACAACATGACCTTTAATATGCTTTGAGAAATATTTTTATATATGGCAATGATATATATCTGCGGGTGAATTGTGAGTAGGTTCATTGGAAGAACTAGCATCTAGGTCCAAGACATCAATTGCATTGGAGCTTTCTCCCCCTTGGTTTAGTCCAAGTGGGGTGTTTGTGGTTTAGATCCCTGCTAGAAAAGTCAAGGCCTCTGTTGTGAAAATGTTATGATCTACATAGTTGTCTTACCTTAATATGATTGAGTGGAGATAAAAAAGAAGAAGAAGACATAGTTATCTGGCAATTTGTAGCAAGAATATAAATTCATAATTGACCCTTATTTATTTTAAATATAAATATCAGTTATTTTTAGACTTAAGGTGGTGGTCTGAACAGGTTTGTAATGGTACTGCTTGTTTTTTTTTTTTTTTTTGTTGCTTATCCAAAGTACACGTGGTACAGGCCATGATAATCATGGTGGGTAGAAGTTGACGACTGCTTTTTAGTGTAAGTGCACCACATGTCTACACATGTGAAAAGCAGTTTGACTTTGCAGTTACAAATGTGCCAGAGCCCTGTTTGGTTATGGTACTGCTTGTCTTCTTCTTCTTCTTTCTTATCTCCACTCAATCATATTAGGGTGCCAAGCTTGAGACTTTTGATGGTGTCTGATGACAACCATCATGATTGGTTGAAGTAAAATGCGTCTGCCTTTGTCATTAAGACTGGGAGCACTATTCATTGGCAGGCCGACTTAGCTCCAAAAGAAATTACCACCTCTGACATGAAGAACAGACGCCATGTGCAGCCGCTCCTAACATGGAGTATAAATGCTGCTCATCCTGTATCCCTGGATAAGGAGCCCTTACAGGGTACTATCAGCTGAGCCCAGGTTTTTTAGTGAGCTTGTTACTGCTTCCCCTCTTCCTTTTTCATCTGGGCTTGGGACTGGCAAAGGCGGAGTTGTACTGCTTGTGGATGAATGTTGTTGTCATTCCATATAGCGCTATAGTTAAGTATCCTTAATGTGTGACAAGGCTTATGCCAGGTTTCATAGACTATTGTGAAATCTATTTCATGGTCACTTATGGTATATTGACCTCTGATGATGGCGAGGACATTCCTAATTATGCTGTTTATTATTGTGAGGTAGCTGAGAACTGAAGTTATTTATTTATATTTGGGTTTTTTCTTATTTTGTGAATGAGTTGGGGCATTTTAGGAGAATTTTTAGCTTTTGGGTTTGACAGTTCTTTGTGGACATTATGTGTTGGTTTCATATTATTTTGTATGTGGGCCGTTCTATCTTTCTCTATAATGGGCAACCGCACCAACTTGCTGTGGGCTGCTCCTGGAAATTTGCACATTTTGGTGGGATTTCTTTTTCTTTGTCGTCTTCAGATGTGAAATGGTTCTCGCACATTCTGAGTTTAAAAAAAGGAACATATCCCTGGAAGCCTGATGATTTCACCTTAATATGAATACAGGGGATTATTTTATTGAATTTTTATCCTATTAAAAAATTCTGCAACTATGAAATAATAGATTCCCCCAGCTTGGCTATTTCAATCATAGATCATTTTTATAATGAGATACATTTGTACCTACAGCCCCTGACCCCCAAGAGATAGGCTGAGGTGCTCAGCACCCTTTCTATTGTCCTTTTCTGTGACCTCCAGAGCAAAAATGCTTGATAAAAAAAATTATAATTCTTATTTTTGTGAAGTGTAAGCAATGTTTTTTAACAATCCTTTTGCATGGTACAGTTAAACCTGTCTAAAGCACCTGCTCTTGGGACTCACCAAAATAGGGTGCTATAGGCAGGTCACTTTTAATGTAAATCGCATCGTACTACGTATTTAAAATCAGGCGCTATAGAGAGGGAGGCGCTATTTAGAGGGGGCGCTATAGACAGGTTTAACTGTATATTGTTAGTTTAAAAAACATGTTATCTATCTTCTTCTTTCTTATCTTCACTCCACCATATTACTATAATCACTATGCCATATTAAGGTATCGAGCAAGCTAGAGCTTGAGACTTTTGATGGTGTCTGCTGGGGATGAAGAGAGCTCATCACTGGTTAAGCCAATACAGTCAGTAATGTGGTTTGGGGTTGCAGGTTGAAAATCATACTTAGTAGATAATGTAAAAACCTTGCAACCATTATGTTTATCTATAAACACACTATAATACTATGCCCTTAACGTTTTTCTAGATATGGAGTTTCTGGAAGTCTTGACCGAAGGGCTTGAGCGCGTCCTCATGGCTCGTGGCAGTGGCCGTGAAGTGATTACCATTTATTCGTGATTTATCAACCTAGCTTTGGCTCTGGAGGATCTCTGTTGGCTGCCTCAAGTCCTGGATTCTACTTGTGATTAGTTGTCTTTAGAAAGTCCGGTAGCCAACAAGTCCATGTCGTTATTTCCATTTATGCACATCTTTTAGCTTGCTCTATATAAATATATATATATATATATAATTTTTTTGAATCTCCTTGTACCTTTACATTTTCACATATATCTGTGGTATAGTTTAGGTAAAGTATTTGTATTTAATTAATCTTAATTTAATTGTTATTATTTTAAATATGTACTTAGATATGTTTTCTTTTCTTTAAATTATATTATTTAGGGAGTAAAAGAGAGCTTAACCAATTGGATTATACATCCTATATTTTGTTTATTTTTTTTTGTAATTTTTTTTCTCTAGTCTATTTTAGTCAAATTAAAACTTAAATATTTACTTGTTTACCTTTTCTTTTTGTGGTGAAAATTTTACTTTTATATCGTAGTCAATATTTTAGCCTCATTGAACTGCCGTTAGCTATAATTATAGATTTATTTTGATATCGTCAATATCTAGAGCCTATTCTTTTCTATTTGCTTTTTGTGATAGATTAGCTGAAGATATTTAAATCAGATTTCTCTATTAACTATTATTGTTTACAAAACTGTGATTAAAGTTTAAGATAAAGTTGCTAGATGCCAAAAATTTTATCCAACATCTTAGAAACATTTATATTTATAAATATATATATATATATATAAAATTATTTTATTTGCATTTTTCATTTTTATTTCTCTTAGTCTCTCAACATGATACAATTTTTTTTATTTATGTTGATAAAGGAAAGTTAATTTATAAGATGCCTTTTTCTTAAGTATATCTCTGTATAATAATTTATTTTTTATGCCTTAAAAATTATGAGATAGTGTGTGTTGCGCTTTAACCAAAAAATCATTTTTGTCATTTAGTGGAATAGTGTGTGCCAACAATAAATATTTGTCCCCCCCACCTCATTGGATGGCCTTTTCAACTTTTTAATTTTGTGTGTCATTCCCAAATATATGCAAGAAATTCACATTAAAAAATTTTAATGTGAGAAAGACTTAAAAAATTTTAATTTTTATAAATGATTTTTTAAAAAACTATTTAAAAATAATTATGAACAAACCTATATTAATGTAATATTTATTTTTAAATATTCTGACACTTGCACAACTATTAAAATCTAATATATTTAGGTTTATATTATCATATATATATATTTTAGATAATTTTCAAAATGTCTAAAACTTGATAGCTAGGGACTGGATTTTTAATTTTAAAAAGTCCATTAAAATTTTTGAAAAAAAAAGCTTTCGATTTTAGACTATAGGGACATTTTTACCTAGATAAAAATACCCCTAGGCGACAAAAAAATTGAAATAAATGTGTCAAGTAAAAAAAAAAAATGTTGGCCGTAATTTTTAGAGGCCCTGCTCACTGCCTGCTAGAATTTGTAGATTTGAAAAGCATGATTATTTAATCTATCACTTTTAATACCCAAATCCATGTTTTGAAATTTCAAAACAGGATTTATTAATTTGTTTTTTATGGGAAATTTGCCAAAAAAATTTTTTAAATAAACCTAAAAATTGGTTAATTCATTAGATAGAGAAAAATGGACAAAATCAGTATTAGAGAGAGATATTTTAATTTAATTGAAAATCCAGTCCCTATCAATAACATATTTAATAAGGCTTTAATTTATAGGATAGGAAAATTGGTTCCATATATCTATGTACTGCCCAACATTTTTAATGAAAAGTCAGTTATATGCTTTAATTTTTTTGTGTTAAATTTTCTCAGGAATATATTTTGAGTAGTAACTGTAGATAAATTTCTACAGCTATCCTTTAACTTTTCCAAACTATTTTGACCGACATTCCTCAGTTTTGTAAGATGATCTTTGCCTATTTAATGGCACTCAATTTTTCTTTCAAAACAATATTATAAATTGTTATAGCGTGATGTTTGAAAAAAAAAAACCATAAAAAAAAACTATTTGAGCATTTTATAATATTTAATAATGATGTTAATAAATGTATTACATAAAAAGAGTGAATAAATTTAAACAAACATTTTAAAAAATTGTTTTGAATTAATTTCTCTTTTTTTTTTTCTTGAAAAAAAAAAGGCAAACATGTTTCTTATAACAATAATATAACAATAATTGAAAACAATAAATCTATTAAGATTTTTAATTGAATCTTGATGCAAATTTGTTAAATTTCTGCATCATTTTAATGTATGTTACAAAACTATAGCAATTTTCATTAATATATAGAATTTGCAATTTTTATATTTATATATATAATTATACTTAAAAAAATAGAGAATTGCTGCACTATTTGTACTTATTTGTGTTTGGCCAAGTATTAGAGGTATGTTGAGTCTTCTGCACTGATTTATTTTTAGCCTTCACATAATTTCTGGTATTTTCAAATTGTTAGATATGCATCTCTGCCCAAGCTTTTAAACTATTACCGAGATTTATTATTGAGAACAAAGGAAAGCATTCTGGGCCAAACGTTGTGATACCTAGTCCACAGTTTCCAGTATCTTTATGTTTGGCTTTAAATTTAGTATTTAGACCTTCCTCAATAATCTGTGTGTGTGTGTATATATATACTTAGAATATGTATTACAGTTGGAATTTAATCTCTGCAGTATCTTTCTCTATCTCTCTCTCTCTATCTCTCACTCTATCTCTCTCTATTTATGTCTAGATATTTGACTTTAATTTGACTTGATGTTTCTTCTTCATCAATCATAAATGGCTAGGCATAACACCATCATATAAGATTTTGTATATATTTTTCTTTTTGTTTTTTGTGGTGTGTTCAATATATAGTTATTAAAAATACAGTACTAACCTCTTTAACTTAACATATAATGAGTCAACACCTATGATAAGGCACAATTGACTCCATGTGTTTAGAGTCAACACCTACTTTAATTCAACAGAAATCACTTTTTCCTTGGAATGTTGAATTAAAGAGGTTTTCCTGTATTTATTTTCCCAAGTTGTGTTAACTATGCAATTTTGAAGGCTGTTTTATTTCTTGATTTAATCTATTAAACTAATTGAGATATAGATTTTTGAAAAGTAGTCTCATTAAATAATGACTACAAGAAAGGAAATATATGGCTGTAAGGTTTATATTCAGAAATGCTCTAAAGAATATATTTGAAGCCAAACATTAAAATTCATTATTAAATTTATATTCTAATGTCTTTATTTTTATTATATTATTATTTTACATCAATTTTTTTTTATTATTATATATATATTCTTTTATTTTATTTTTTGCAAATCATTCAAATGTGTAGGCAAATCCTCTATTCTTCTGAGCTGCTTTCTGAATCAAAGTAAATTCCTATTAATATTTCTTTAATGAAGAAATCAACTTCTTTTCCCTATCACATTATTCTGTCATCATTTTTTTGTTGTGTGGGATAAATAAAAAAAGTTTTAATGTTTTTTCATGTTTCAAATGTCTCTTTACACGGCTATGTTTTCAAAACAAGAGAATAACCACAAGGTAATAAGACCAAATCCAAATAAATAAATAATGTGTGATGGCGTTGTTACCATCTTCATGTTACCGAAACGTCACACACTATTTATTTATTTGGATTTGGTCTTATTACCTTGTGGTTATAATCAATAATCCAAATTGTGCCTTATCAAAACAAGAGAATAAAAAGTACAAAAGTGAAATTGTACTGGGATCAGGTGTGGTTAAATATTATAACGATAATATATTTCCTCACCATGTAAATGAAATTTACTAATGACTGGCCACCATCAATCAAAAAAAAATTTTTTCATCTTTTTTTCCCTTCTTTTCTTCTTTAAACTTCTACTCAAACCTTGTAATTCATCAATTGTTTATGTAAAATAATTATCTGAATTTAGTGTTGTTGCTTGCTGCAAGCATCCCTTGAGGATATCGCATCTGATTTGATAATAATAAATAAATACATGGTACAGGCTATGATAATCATGATGGGTTTTAATGTAAGTGTACCACGTGTCTACACTTTGAAAAGCAGTTCGACATTTGTACTTACAATGTGCCAGAGCCCCATTTGGTTACTTGCACTCACTCGCTGGTGGGTTGAGCTTTTCAAGAATCAGGGGCTATTGGAGAATTTTTTTTTTTATTAGAAAAAATTGCCAATGCAAAGTGCTAATTGATTCCAGGTCATAATGGTTGAAAACCAACAATTTAGACCATTTGTCCACCGACCCCCATATGGTAAAACATCTCTATTGCAGTCATATTGTCAAGATAGCTTCAATATGTACACTGAAAGCAAAGGAAAACCATCGCATTATTTTCCTTTCTTCTTCTTTCTTATTTGTGAAATGGAATGCATCTGCCTTTATCATTAAGACTGGGAGCACTACTCAATGGCAAGCCGACTTAGCTCCAAAATGAAACAGACACCATGTGCAGCCGCTCCTAACAAGAAGTACTAACGCTGCTCATCCTGTATCTCTGGATCAGGAGCCCATACAGGGTACTATCAGCTGGGCCAGCTGAGCCCAAGATTTTAGCGAGCTTGTTACTGTTCCCCCTCCTCCTTTTTCATCTGGGCTTGGGACCAGCAAAAGGGCGGAGTTTTATTTTCCTGTGAAAATCTTAATTGAATGGATCAAGACAACGTCCTATCACAAGACTTTCAATCACCATGGAGGAGCTTGATTGAGGTGACACACCAGTCTCAGGAATGATTAACTTGAAATACTAAAATATTATCTGAACAATGCTGCTACTGAAAGTTCCGACAGTTTTCTTCTATTTTGGGGCTTATTATGGAAAGCTTGAGATAACCACCCAACCTTGTCCTTTCAGATGTCATCAGTACTCATTGAGCAGATACTAATTTTTCCACTGTATGTCATAAAAAAACTGGGGTGTTGTTTTGAATGGTGTGTTTTTTTCTAAAGCTTTACAAGATTTCTAACAATATAAAAGCCCACATTGAATTCTTTATACAGTCTTTTTATTTTAGTGTAATGTGATGAGGTAAAATTTTGGATTATAGATGAAGATCTCAAAAGGCAGCAAGATCAAATTCAAATAAATAGATTAAATGTGAAATTTTGGGGGGTAAAAACCCTTTTGTGTGTGTGTGTGTAGAAAAATCATGTTTATTTGGATTCGGTCTTGCCTCTCCAATTGATGCAGTTCTTTTTGAAGCAGAAGCAGCTCGCATTAACCTGTTTAATGAGGTTCAGATGAGGCGTCTGCTTCAATATTTGACTCATCAGACACTTGCTTAGGAGAGTCAGAATCATGGTTACTGAATGTCACACTTTCAAGAGGCTACGGCACAGGCAAATTGTATTGAAGAATTGGTCTCATAGCAGATGGCAAATCTGCATATTTAACTGTATGCTTTGATAAGGCATAATTTGTATCATAGATAAGAAACACAAGGTAATAAGACCAATCCCAAATAAATTAAAAGTGTGTGACGTTTTGGTAACAACAGTGTTGCCAAAACGTCACACTTTATTTATTTAGATTTGGTCTTATTACCTTGTGTAACTGTATGTTTTGGTATAGATGTAATTCCTGTAGTCTTTGTCAAACAAAAATAATAGTCTAAAGATTTGTCTTTTAGTTCCCTCTATACTGTTTTATCTGCAAATTCCATGTAATGTTCTCTTTTAATGTACTCAAGTAACATCAGAAAATGGGTTGCGAACAAAAATTAGGAAGCATTACATCAAAATGTTCATAGTAAGTTAATTTTCTGTTGTTCAGAGCAATAACAGACATTGTTCTTACAAAGGAGTAAGCACCAAAAACAAGATTTAGAACAGGCCATCTCAATCCATTGAATATAGAAAATTACAACAAATTACCTGCCCAAAATGAAGCTAAAGTTGAAGCGAAAGATGCTGCTGCTCTTGTCAGCCTTGGATCAAGTTGTCAGGTTTGATCTTTATCACCATTAAGGAGCTGAAGAATAGGAAAGGATCTTCACTTAGAGCTGTATGTATTATCAGGGATCCAGTAATCAGAATTCATTCACCACTGTGAGGTCCTTGCCGGTCCCAAGCCTGGATGAAAAAGGAGGAGGAGGAGCAGTAACAAGCTCACTAAAAAACCTAGGCTCAGCTGGTCCGGCTGTTAGTACCCTGTAAGGGCTCCTAATCCAGGGATACAGGCTGCACATGGCGTTTGTTCCTCATGTCAGAGGCGGCCATTTCTTTTGGAGCTAAGTCAGCCTGCCACTGAGTAGTGCTCCCAGTCTTAATGACAAAGGCAGACACATTCTACTTCACCCAGTGTGGAGATAAGAAAGAAGAAGTTTTATTTTTGAATACATGTAAATTATATTATTTTTTTACAGCTATGCAAATATCTATAGCAAGCTAGAACATATTAAATATCACTCCTTTTCAAAATATTTTTACTCTAATTTTTTAATTACAATTCATAAAGTTATTAAGTTTTTTTATTTGATTAAAGAAAAATTGATGTATGCCATAATTTAGATGATAATAATTACAACAGTTATTTCCAGCTGCTACAGAGCCAACAAGGTGAATTTGTTCACAAAGTAGCAGTTGACAAGATCTCCAGCTGCAAGTTCATTGCATTTTTTATCAGCAAATTTCACCTTTGAGCTTTCAAAATTAATTCCCAACAGATATAACAAAAGTATCTGGATGATAAGGCACAATTTGGATTATAGATTATAAACACAAGGTAATAAGATCAAATCCAAATAAATAAATAATGTGTGACGTTTCGGTAACAGTGTTGTTACCAAAATGTCACAGACTATTTATTTATTTGGATTTGGTCTTATTACCAAAAGTATCTGGAATATTTATGCAAAACCTTGTGTTAAAAAAAAGAAGAGATGGTTTGCACTCCCCTTGACATGGATGGAATGGTATTTGGACCCAACACATATACGGTTAAGGCACACCAACCTTACTTTGGTGGAACTTTATGCAAAACCTCATTTTACAAGGAGTATTGCACATGATTTTTAAAAGCAATTTCATAGGAAAGAGCAAATTGATCATTCTAAAATACAAGAAAATAAGACCTAATCCAAATAATTTATTAGTGTGTGACATTTCAGAAGCAACATTGTCACCATCATCAGACAAAAGAATAAAATGTGTGACGTTTCGGCAACAACATTGTGACCATCATCAGATTCTTTTTGTCTGATGATGGTGGCAATGTTGTTGCCGAAACATCACACACTAATAAATTATTTGAATTAGGTATTATTTTCTTGTATTATAACTATAATCCAAATTGTGCTTTATCATGATCATTCTAAAGTTGTAAACAAGGCACAACATAACATATAGAGCAATAAACAAAATACACTGAGTACCCAACACATGAGCATATAAAAAATAATAATAGAACACAAAATGCCACAATATTATAAGCACATACAAAAAATATTGCAAATACAACAGAGAATACACACAATGCGTAACACATTCTTTGCGCAAAACATTCTTACTCAATTTATGCCAAACACTTCACAAAATCATATTCTATCCAATAAACATTAAATAAAAACATGAACAACAAAATATGCAGAGCACAAGCATCATATATAAACAACACATAGCTACAAGAAAATAAGACCTAATCCAAATAAATTAATAGTGTGGGATGTTTTGGTAACAGCATTGTTACCATCATCAGACAAAAGAATAAATGAGAAAAAACATCACAGCATGTTCTTAAATAGTACTGTTATCAAGTGTGTAAACAAGATAACAGATAAGGAAAAAATAGTTTTTTTAATCTGTTATCTTTTTTTTTTTTTTTTTTTTTTTTTTGCTTATCCCTAGTACACGTGGTACAGGCCATGATAATCATGGTGGGTAGTTAGCGACTGCTTTTTACTGTAAGTGCACCACATGTCTACACATGTGAAAGCATTTCGACTTTGCACTTACAAATGTGCCAGAGCCCCGTTTGGTTACTTGCACTCGCTGGTGGGGTTGGACTTTTGCAAGAATCGGGGGGCCATTGGAGCATTTTTTTTTTTTTTTTTTAAACAGAAAAAATGGCCAATGCGGGAATCGAACCCGGGTCGTAGTGGTCGAAAACCAAACGGTTTAACCAGCCTTCCACCGACTTATCTTGTTTACACACTTGATAGCAGTACTATTTAAGAACTTGCTGGGATATTTTTTTCTGCAGAACATCCCCAAGCACAAGTCAGCCTGGCGACATCTGATAAACTGGATGTCTGCTGCCACCATTAGACGTGAAGTCTAAAGACCAACCCGGATAGTTGGCGACTTTAGAATGCTCCAGGAATCCGGGTTACCGAAATAAATAAATAATAATATTTTTTTCTCATTTATTCTTTTGTCTGATGATGGTAATAATGCTGTTACCGAAACGTCACACACTATTTAATTATTTGGATTAGGTCTTATTTTCTTGTATCTATAATCCAAATTGTGCTTTATCATACTATATGTTAATTTCATGTCCAGGAAATTGATTGATTTGTTGTTATCTACTTCCATAGAGTAATTGATATCTGGACAGATTGTTGAAAGTATCTAATATTCTTTGTTCACTTCCCTGATTAATAAATAAAATAGTCATCTACATATCTTCTAAAATGGTAAACATCATTTTTAAGTGAATTCAGAGCCTTAATTTCCAATTGGCCTATAGTGATACAAGCTGCATTTGGTGATATTGGACTTCCCATTGTTGCACCTTTTATTTGAATACAGTATAACCTTGTTAATTCGACACACGGAAATTCGACACTCTACCTTAATTCAACCATATTCTGATGTCCCGACCTCTGGCCTATCATATAACAAACCGTAATTCGACAGTATCGATAATACGACAGTTCCGATAGTTCGACCATTTTAAAATTCGAATTTCAACAGTTGAATGTTTTTTTACATACGACTTTACCGCTAAAAAGGTATTACGGCGGTGGCGAGCGGCGATCAGCGGGCGCCGATAGGATCGTGCCTGCGCACTTTTGGTTTCTGTTAGTTTAAGTTTCACTTTGCAGTGCCATTGAGCAATGTCGCGAGTGTTTTTTTTTTTTTTTTCACGAAGGAATTCAGGCATCGTGCGCTGATTAATAATATTATTTTCTTTTTAATTTTCAGCATTGAAATATTTTAGTTATTTTAAAATTTACAAATAATTTCCTTTTAAATAAATAAATCTTCATGAAATGTAACCTCAATGATTATGAAAACATTTTATTTCAATATTCCATTTCCATGTTATTATAAAAGATTTAAACACAAAATTAATAACACCTGCAGCAGCAGTGGATGTCTTTAATACAATAAAAACTCTTTGTTATTTAAAAGACATTTCAGAGGAGGAAAGATATGCATGTTTTTTTAAAATAGACCATCTGGAATACATCCTGAATAGGATTTCAGTGCAAAAACAGACATCTATAAAGGAATTTTTAAAAAGATCTTCATGATTATTTTTTAATTTTCTTTTTATTTTCCATATTTATTTCCTTTCAACTGCTTTATTCTTCAATTAGAATAAAATATTATTTGTAATTATTTATGTTTCAAAAATATGTATTATTGCCAAAATGGCCAAATTTGTCCCTGATACTAAAGTTAATCATGAAAATAAAAATAATACGAAAAAGTACACTTTCAATGGTTTTAAATAATATGATAAATTTATATTACAAAGCTAGTTAAAAAATTTTTTTTTTTAGCGAGTTAGGTGATTAGCTAATCATCTGAATAACTTTAATTCAACACTTCCTTTAATTCAACCAAAAGCTCTGATCCCTTGGGGTGTTGAATTAAAGAGGTTCGACTGTATATATTTGATCATTATAAATAAAATATGTTGTTTTTATATATATAAACAAATGCTATGTAGGACCAATGCTATGCAGGACAAACAGCCAGAACTTTAAATGAAAGGATGGAAAACCATGAATATGCTCTAAAATGGGATAAAATTGAAAATTTTGCACTTATAGAACATAGAAAAATCACAGAACATAATATTTCAATTTGAAAAAAACAATGGTTGCCTGTAAAGTCGGTTTTACGGGCGAAGATTTTACGTGACAACGGTAGAATATTTATTGATATGAATATAATTAAATTGCACAATAGGAACAAGGAATTGAATGAAAATAAGAATTGCACAAATTTTAACTATAGAAATATATTTTGTTTACTAAGACATTGTACATGTAAACTTAAACTTAACTAATTCCTATTTGAGTGATTTTGTTGAGGATAGGACGATGATAGGAGAAATATGAAATGAAAGGAAGTGTTTCTGCTGTAATGTGTCTTGCGAAAGTCAAGTCGATAGTTGTTCCTTTTAACGTAGTTGACTTAGAAACGTTTGATACGCAATTTTTAATACGCCATTTTTAATTTTAAAGAATCAATTTGAAAATCAAAACACTTATTCAGATCGAAGGTTAAAATTTTTGCTAAATAAATTTGAAATTAAATAAAATTTGTAATTGTAAATGATGAAGTTGAAAATTAAAACATTTACTTATATTAGATGTTAAAATTCTTGCTCAACACAGTTTAAATAAAGTTTTCTTATATCTGCCACTTTTTCTTAATATTTGTAATTTTAAAGAATCAATTCGAAAATCAAAACATTTATTCAGATCGAAGGTTCAAATTTTTGCTAAATAAATTTGAAACTATTTAAAATTTGTAAAAAATAATAATTAATTAATTAATTAATTTTAAACTAATAATTTACTTAACACTATCAACATTTATCAATAGTATGACATAACCTATAAACTCAGTTTCTCAACTTTTGTGTCAATCTAACAATTAATCAATCAATCATAGTTTACGATAATGAAATATCAGTGTACAATTATTTACCTTTATTGTTGTAGTTGTTGTAAATGACGAATCTAAGCACTCCACATTTTCACTACAGACACAGCTGACGATACTTTAACCACACGTGTGAACTTGTATTATGACGCTTTCTTGTTTTTCCAACGCCAAGAACGTTCGAGAAAGACAAAGACAGAGACAAGCATGCACCGATTCAATGCGCCTAATTCTCTAGCGCTGCGCGCGCAGCACTCTCGTTCGGTGACTCATCGTAACGTTACCGGGCGTTACACTTTTTCATAAGTGACTCCCAGCCGCAACCTAATTTAAGACGTTGTCACGTCAAAAAGGATAAGGCACAATTTGGATTATAGATTATAAACACAAGGTAATAAGACCAAATACAAATAAATAAATAACTTTTGTCTGAAGATTGTAACAACGCTGTTACCGAAACGTCACACACTATTTATTTATTTGGATTTGTTCTTATTACCTTAAATTTGAAAATAAAAAAAGAATACTAGATTTTTAATGATAAATCAATATAAGAAATAATTTTAAAAAGCCTTTTTTATTCAAAAGAAATATGCTACAATTAACAGAGAATGCAAGAAATAGGAAATATCAATGATGTTTACAGATTTAATTATATTTATATTTAAATATCCTAATCATATTTTTAAAAAAGAGGGTTTTCCACTTCTAATTCAAAGAATAATATTTTAGTTTGTCTCAGAAAACTTTTTTCTTATCTACTAACTCGTTTAAACCAGTGTTGGGCATTAAAAAATTATTTTTCAATTAAATTGAAGTGCAATTAACAATTAATTAATTGTTAATTAGAAAAGTGCAATTAACAATTAATTAATTGTTAATTGTATGAATACAATTAACAATTAATTAATTGTTAATTGTAAAAATACAATTAACAATTGATTAATTGTTAATTGTGAAAATTACAATTAACAATTAATCAATTCTTAATCTTTAATAAATCATTTAAATTAATATTTGCCCAACACTGCCTGAGATAAAAAGTGTTTTTATTAAATACAACACACCTTTACCAACGTCAGCTGCAGTTGAACGCCTTTTTTCTTTTGCGACAATGACAAATCTGCCAAAGAGTCACAAATTGTCGGACAGCATGTTCGAGAAGAGAGTGGTACTGAAATGCAGTGTTGGGCATTAAAAAATTATTTTTCAATTAAATTGAAGTGCAATTAACAATTAATTAATTGTTAATTAGAAAAGTGCAATTAACAATTAATTAATTGTTAATTGTATGAATACAATTAACAATTAATTAATTGTTAATTGTAAAAATACAATTAACAATTGATTAATTGTCAATTGTGAAAATTACAATTAACAATTATTCAAATGTTAATCTTTAATAAATCATTTTAATTAATATTTGCCCAACACTGGTTTTAAACACATTTAAGAACAGGCTGTGATGTTTTTCTTATTTATTCTTTTGTCTGATGGTAACAATGGTGTTACCGAAACGTCACACATTATTAATTTATTTAGATTAGGTCTTATTTATTGTAGTTAAAATCTATAATCCAAATTGTGCTTTATTATAAACAACCAATAATATTTGAAAAGACACTCATAATAAATATTAACATGAATATTATACAACATATACCACAGCCAATGTGGTGGTGCGTAGTTGCAAATCCATATTTGCCCGACATGGAATACCAGAAACTGTTGTAAGCGATAATGGGACGCAATTTGGAGCTGCTTGTGAATTTGCAAATTTCGCAAGGCAGTACGGATTCACACATGTCACTTCAAGTCCTCGATTCCCGCAGAGCAATGGGATGGCAGAAGCAGGTGTGAAAATCGCTAAGTTGATCCTCAAGAAAAATCAAGACCCATCGCTTGGACTCCTGGAGTATCGATCGACTCCTTTGGAGAACGGTCACAGCCCTGCTGAGCTTCTCATGGGACGTAAACTCCGAACGACCTTGCCAATTGCACCAGAGAATCTTAATCCAAGGTTGGTGGACTTTCAGACCCTGAAAAGAAAGGAGGGGAGAAGGAGAAAGGATATGAAATCCAGATATGATCGACGCTGCGGAGCTACGGACATGGAGGAGCTATCCGAAGGTGACACGGTTTGGATTACAGATATGCGAATCTGGGGGATTGTAAAGCAGAAAGCATCGACACCAAGGTCATATATGGTTGATACTCCAGTTGGGACTGTACGTCGAAACAGGTTCCATCTACGAAAAGGAGATACAGTGCAATATCCAGCCGACCCATCGACGCCGACCTTTTCGGGGGAGGAACTGGTTGAAAATGAAAAGACCCCAATTGTGGATTATCCCTTTAACGACTCAGAAGACGGCCAGATAAGAACCCGGAGTGGACGAATTGTTAAACCCGTGGATCGCCTTCGTTATTAATTATATTATGCATTTAAAGTTTGTAATGTTTACATATATTTCAAATCTTAAAAAGGGGGATGTTCTGGGAACATTGGATGTTTTCCCACGTGACGCGGCGGAGCATGACCGTGCCTGCACGGGTGAGTAGTTGTTGTTTTGAACATTGTATGGATGGACATTAAAACACTATTCCTGAGGCTTTTTTATTTAGCAACGAAGCGATGCTTGCTTCAAGTTCAGTGATATTAGTAGGGTCAAGGCCTTTGTCTGTATTTTGTTCTAAGAAGTCCATTATTTTCGCTTCAAGCCAAGGATAAGATTTTGAAAATTGGGTACAAGGGTTTTGACTAAATTATTTTTCATAGCTGCCTGCTAGGATTTGTGCTGACTCATGGGAGGTCAGCGTTATTCCATTGTTTGTTTTCAAATTAATTTATCTTTTTTCAGTTAATGGCGTTTGATAGCTTTCCATATGATTTGGTCAGAAACATTAAAAATTTCAATGTAAAAGTCCTAGATGGGGTTGTCATGCTGTCAGGCACAGTTTTGGGAATCTCTCTGAGCCTTGAGATAGGCCTCTTTGTCTTGAGCGTCACATAATCTGTTTTTGTTAAGGCTTTTGTGACGAATCATTTCCTTGACATCTGGTGGGTGTCTTATTTTTAAGCCGATGTTTTTATAGCTGGTCGCCTTTTGTATATTGTTAAGAATGCATTGTTCGAGGGTGGTGATGGCTTGATATATGTTTCGCGGTATATTCAATAGTAACTTGTTATCTCAATTCTCTCCATTTTGTATTTTAGAAGTGTCCATTATGTGAATTATATTTTAATATTTGGACTTTCCAGTTTGAAGCCTTGTAGGACAAATAATACAGGAAGATGGTTGGATGTCAATTCATGAAGTATTTTAGAGGTAATATACTGGATTAGATTCTTAAATTTAGAAATATCAAGTAGGTCAGCGAAGAATCATGGGTGGGTTCGTCAGGATAATTGCCTCCAAGATCTATGTTTTCAATTACATTTTGGAGATGGTTTCCATTCGGAATTTTTCTGTTTTAGCCCCAAGCAGGATGCGTGCAGTTGAAGTCACTGGCCGCAATGTTTGGTATATAGTTTGAAAAAAATGTTTTCAATGTCATCCTCTTTAAGATTTATGTTAGGTGATTTGTAGGCTGAATGTACATACATTCATACGGGAACCATCAATGCTCTTTATGGATATGCCAGTTATTTACAAACTGAGGGTGTTGGTTTTGATGGGTATATAATTATACTTTTTATGGATAAAGATTGCTGTTCCTCCTCCTTGTCCTGAAAGTTTATCTTGACGGATTGTGTTATAAATTTGATTCTTCATTTTGTGGCACGGTTTAAGCCAAATTTCAGAGACAATGGCTATGTCTATATCATATTCATTTAGAAATTCTGTCAATAGATTATTTTTATTACGCAGTCTACAAGCATTTTCCAGTGAATTAATCGGAGCCTGTTTCTATGAATGTTTCTATTAATTTCCACTCGATTATAGAAAGAAAGTTTTTGACTATAGAAGTGCTTATGTTGGGATCTCTTAGAAGATAGTTTTCAATTGCACTTTATATGGGATTAATGGTTTGAGTTTCTGGGTGGTTTGGAGTCATTCTAGTATTATAATTTTCGGGTTCTTGACGTTTTATTGATGACATGAAATAAGCAGGTTTGTTTGTTTTCTTATAAAGAGGGCACCCATACCAATTTTCTGTGTTCTCTACTTGACATTTAGCACATATAGGAAAGGTTGTTTGTTTTTTGCGCATCCTGATGTGCAGTTGTTTTCGCCGCATTTTACACACCGTGATTATTTGTCGGTATTTGTATTGTGAGTGGCTATAATTTTGGCATTTATGGCATTATCCAAGACCTTTTGGCGCCCTGCATGCCTCAATTTTTCAGTTCACATCACATATGTAAGTTACATTAAATATTTATTTGTTCTGCGAGGTTTTTGGTATATTTACCTGTAATAGTGGTTATATATATATTATATATATAACTATATATATATATATATATATATATATGTAATAGGTAATTCAGAGGTTCAAATTCTTGGTTTTCAAGTTCATCTTTAATTTCGGATATTGTAAGGCACTGGTCAAGTCCTTTTATCACAACCCTTGAATTTATGTCTTCTTCAAGGATCTGAAATGGAAACTGTAATTACGTGCCTAAAGTCATTCAGAGGAAGCACGGTGAGTCTTCTTTACAGTGTAGTTGGACATTGATATGATGTCCAAATGTTGAAAAGTCAGGTATTTGCGTTGTACAGTTTATGAATCCATTTATCAATCCTGACCATTCTGTTACTCTACTTATTTTTATGAGAGGGATCCTTTATGTTGGTTTGAGTATTTGTGTTTTGTCTGGTGTTAACGTTGTTATAGTCCATGGCTTATTTCAACCGCTGTTTCATCTCTGTACTGAGAGATATTGTATTTCACCGTTTTCCTTTAATAACGATACTGAAGCTAACCTCTTCCGAGGTGGTATATTAAATGAAATATGGACATTATCTTTGAGGACAGTATAAATTCATATTATTATTAATATATAATATGATCTGAGAGCAATTGCTCTTCTGCAAACATCAAGTAGAGTTGTTTAAGAGTACTCATAATATGATGCATTAGCGCGCCATCTGTTATAAGAAATTGAAACTATTTCAGGCGCATTGGATTCTTTTAAAGATTAAACAATTTCAATTGCTTAATTTATCATTGCCGTGAGGACAGAAGAAATTGTTCAAGTTTTGAAATATTCATATATATGAGTTCTAAAATAGTTCCAATTTCTCAAACATTATTAATATAAATATTGAAAAATATATAATTTAATTTTTAAATTATATTTTCAGAAAAAATAATCTGTTTTTTTTTTCCTTGAGAATATATGCTCTAATACACATGTCATATTTTAGGGTCACTCCAGTAACCTGAGTTATAAATATCTCTCTTCAATATTTAGACCTTGGCGAATAGAGCTCACATTTACTAAGTTATGCAACGCTTGAGTAAACTACCCAGAACGCTCACTCTATTGAGAAATATTGTTGAAATAAGTTCGAAATCAGGAAATAGTTTGATAGCGCCATTCAAGCCGTTTAACCTTAGAAATGAAAATATCCAGATTGCCATCTACTCCAGCTTTAGTATAGTCACCTATTTAACTTTCCGCTCAACTGTCCCATATTCAGGGAAGACCATTTTTACTCCTCTTAAATATTTGTCGAATGCAAACGCTGAAGTAAGGTTGCACAATTGTGAGATCGTTGAATCTGGCCATCCTTTCTTCAATACAAAAGAGAAAATATTCAAACTTATGTTGGAGAAAAATGGAGAAAAAGTTGAGTCGTATTTGCGTGATTTGAAGTTAAGAATTAAGAACATTGGAGGGTCTCCTGCAGCCACTCTTGGTAAATATATCCTAGTTAACCAAAATCTATATGAAGGACAAACAGACATATTTGACGTTCAATTTACTATCATTGCCCATGAATTATCTCATATGATCCTTGCACATGGCCCAATATGGCGTGACACTATATTGGC
Source organism: Cordylochernes scorpioides (assembly GCA_030710605.1). Taxonomy (NCBI): domain Eukaryota; kingdom Metazoa; phylum Arthropoda; class Arachnida; order Pseudoscorpiones; family Chernetidae; genus Cordylochernes; species Cordylochernes scorpioides. The sequence goes on from CP092886.1 coordinate 13,174,622, forward strand.
ACATGTTCATTTCAAGGTGATACCGTTTTATTTGATTTTGGATATTTTATGGGGCACATTCTATTCTATGATTTTTGTAATATTAAGTATATCTCTGGTGTTATGGTCATCAAGGTTACAACGAAGAGCTCATGAAATCGAGGCGGATAGCTTAGCATTCGAGTTGAGTCATGAGGCAGGATGTGATTTAAAGAAATGGATAGAAAATTCAGAACATTGTTGCCGGTGCCAAACCCGTCCCTGGATCTTTAGAAAGATACTACAAATCCATCCACCTTGCCCGGAGAGGATAGCAGCTGCTAAAGAGTTCCTGCGTAAAAATCAGAAGTAGATTTTTAATACCATAAATATCTGCATATCTCGCTTGTTATATATTGGTTTTGTAAATCACACACACCTTTATTTTTAATAAACATTAGATAATATATATAGCGACTTTTCTTATTTTGCTCTAAGTATTTGTTTACTCACCCTATCCTCAATATTCAATCTGTATGTTGCCTTTTAAAAGATCTTAAGAATAGTTGAAAAACCAAAGTGTCCTCTTACCAATAAGCTTTTAATATTAGTACAAAATTCCCATTTGGAAAAGTTTTCTCTAAAGAGAGAGTCCTCATACGGGGGCACTAGAAGGGTGCTATTTTTAATATATTAATACGTGTAAGTATATATCGTAATTTAAACATAGCTAAGTGAATAATCTTTATCTAAGATTGTACCATATTAATCTGCTATCTTCATATACTTCATGCAATTGATTATAACTTTATTAATATAATGTAAATCTTTATTATTTTTGTACCTTAGTACTGGGCATAGTTAAACTAGTATAAACCCATATAAATTATAACATTATTAATTATATTTAACCACTCTATTGCTCTAAAGTGTCCCAATATGGATTATAAAGAGACAAGGGTCGCCTCTCCCGTCAAAATAGAAGCCTAAATCCAGACGCCATCTATTGACCGTCGCCGCAACTATAAAGTCCGCCCTAGACTGACGAGGACCATTCGCCCGAAACCATGGTCTCTAGGTGGACGCTTTTCAGTTTGCCAAAGCTGGGGTTGTTGCTTTGTCACCGACCCGAGGCCGCTAGTTGCGGCGACGGTCAAGAGATGGCGTCTGGGTTTAGACGTCTATTTTGACGGGAGAGGCGACCCTTGTCTCTTTAGATCAATTTCCTCCCAGCAAAATTTCCATCAATATGGATTATGTAAGTAATAAAATATGACGTCATCCCAATCATGTCAGGATGGCGCCAGTTTGCAACCGGACCGCAGAGGCGGGAAGGATGGCTTAAATAAATCACTGACCAATCATAATCAATCCCCGGGAATCCGGGCAAGACAAAAGGTATGGATTACCGGAAAAAAGACAGTTAGTTACACTTCATATTTCTGACAGGCACGCTCAGTATTAGATCCATTATCATCTTACGGGCGCCATCTTGGCGCCCCCTGCCCTAGCCTGGTGCCACTTGAAACGTCCTGGGATAGGGCCCTTTAATCCCAAACTCTGTCCTTACTGTCCCGTGCGGGCTTCCCACTCTGCACGCCTTGCTACTCTACCCCGACTGCTTCCAACTCACTTGTTGGCTTACCCGGATTTACAATATATATATTATAGTATAAGTATTTATACAAAATTAAAGAACGGTCTTAGTCGAGGAATTTGGTTTATTTTCCCTTTTATACACACCCTTATATATAATATGTAGAATGATGAAATAAATGACAAGTTCAATATGATTTTACATAATACAACTGTAATGTATACAACTTGTATATATTTTTTTATGTATAGGGGCGCCTCGAAGTATGAAATCCAGTTTTGGGTAGACAAATGTTTTAATGGCATCAATTTTTTGCCAGGGGGTAAGGAGGCTCTCGTCGATCTTTTTAACTTAGGTTTTAGGTCCTGAAGGGCTCTGCTAAGAGAACTGGTATTTGTGAATCCTTTGGGGTCACCCAGGTGCAGGTATGATTCGTCCTTCGTCATCGTTGGCGCAGGGGCCCCTTCTATCTTGAAAGGAGTTGGTAGCACCCGTCTACTACCTCTACAAAGTAGGTGGAGGGTAGCACATTTTTGCGGTTTCATTTTAATCCCTGCTTTAGCGGCCTGGTCAGTGAGGACGTCTAGTAGAGTGTCCAGGGCTTCTTTATTCCTCGCAGTGATGACAAGGTCGTTCGCGTAAGCAAGCGTGGTTGTAATTCTGTCGAAGACCTTGAATCCTAGGTTTCTACCAAGGTTTTCTAGAGTCCTGACAATGGGTTAGATGTATAGGTTAAATGTGCAATAGGGCTCAGAGGGAAGCCTTGCTTCACACCAAAAAGGATGGGGATTTTCCTCGTGGACCCAATCATGGTTCTAATCGTAGTGGAGGCCCCCTTGTACAGGTCCCTGATTATGTGAATGTAGTTTGCTGGAATGCCCGAAGCCTCCAAAGTTTCAAAAATTAGTTGATGGGGCACCGAGCCAAACGCTTTGGAGAGGTCAATCCAGCCGATGCAGATATCCCCTCCCGCGCGCTTCGACTCTTCAATCAGAGATTGAAGGACAAAGTTGTGTTCCAGGCAGTCCTCGTATTCGAGGAAGCCTTTTTGTGAACTAGAAATGAGGCTTGTGATGGTCGCGAATCTTTTTATTTTATCCGCGATTATAACACTGTAAAGTGTATCTATTGTGTTTCCTAGTTCTATGGGCCTCCAATTTTCAGGGTTATTTTTGTCGCCTTTCTTGTAGATGAGCACCGTGGAGCTCTCTTTCCATTGGAGGAGTATTTTCTGAGATCTGAATCAAAAGTCGAATACGGTCGTGAGTACTTTGGCGCCAGGATCTAGCCTTTTTAAGTCCGCGTAGGAGAGCCCGTCTGGTTCAGGTGCCGTGTTTCCCATCTTGCTCAATCTCGCCCAGACTTCTTCTGTTGAGATGGGTTTGCTGGGAGATCCAGGGCTTCCCTAGTGGAGTTGTCATTCGCTGGTGCGAGGAGAGGCCTCAATTCCTCCTTTCTGCTGATGGTGGTCTTTTTAGACATTATCTTTGGGAATTCAGCTTCCAAGTCCTTCTTGGGGATGTCGTAGAGAGGGGAAGAGCCTTCCAAAATTTCCTGTATGGTTCTTTTTTTTATTAAAGTTGTAAGCTTTCTGGAGTCTCCCGGCTTCCTCTCCACTGTATTTGAGGTTATTGACAGATTTGTGGGCTTGGGTTTCCTTTTGTATAGGTCTCTCTTTGGTGGACCCCATGTTCTTCCTATTATTTATCTTAATTGCTTGTTCTTTAATTAGGTGAATGTAGAACTATTTAATGGTGTCGAAATTTTCTTGTTCATTTTTCCCTCCCACGATTTTCTTAATCCAAATTTTTGGTGATTTCAGGCTGGGGGTTCCTTATTGTTGTGTTCCTGGCGGTGGTAGGAGGTTAGAAGCACCTGGAGGTCATCTTCTGAGAGCGCCTCAGGGACTTCCAGGAATTCCTCAGTATCTTCAGCTGTCGCTTCTTCAGCTTGTCTCGTATTTTGTTGAGATTCGATCTTAGCCAGAAGGCCGAGAAGCGATATTTTATATATGAAGATGACTGGCTTCGTCTGTCTTCTGCTAGAGTGAATTTTTCACTGTTAGAATCATGCCTACTAAAAATAGTCGAGCTTCGCCCGTGGTCTTCTTTAGTGAATGCTATCCAATATCTTCATTTTTATTTAGGTTATATAAAAGTAATGTATATAAAATGACTTTGAGAATTTTCCAACATACTCACTTGGCATAAAAATTGAATTTTTAAAATTATTTTATTAAAATTTGTCAATTATTAAATAACTAGATGAATGGCCCGGGCAAAGCCCGGGTTTTACCCGAGTGCGTATATATTTTAAAAACGTTTTAATTCAAATACTATTCGTTACAATTATAAATTGGCGCCATGGATGTCACTCTTGTGAAACGTCCCGTTCCAAACTGTGTGTTTTTAAAATGTTTTAATTAAAATACTATTCGTTACAATTATAAATTAGCGCCGTGGATGTCTCTCTTGTGAAACGTCCCGCCCCAAACTGTGTGTGTCTTGAAAATATAAAAATAAAAATGTGAATTTTCATAAAGATTTCATCATGTCGATTTTTTTTTTTTTTTGCATTTCACCTACTAAATCGATAGAGATAATTACATTTGCAACATGAACTTAGGTATATTGACTAAATAGAAAACTGCATAGTAATAAAGATCATTTTTTAAAGGCACCATATCGTTTTTTTTTTTCAATAAAATCGAAACAAAAATTAACGATAAATAACGATAATTGCCTTAAAAAGAAATTGCCTTAAAAAAAAAGAAGCATTCGCGGTGATTTTGTCTTGCATTCGTTTATACAATTATTATATACGAATGACCCGGGCAACGCCCGGGGTTTACCCGATTAAATGCTTTTATTCAAATACTATTCGTTACAATTATAAATTGGCACCGTGGATGTCATTCTTGTATAATATATAAATGAGTTTTAAAAATTGGAAAAAAAAAAAATGCATCGGCCGGGAATCGAACCCGGGCCGCCCGCGTGGCAGACGAGCATTCTACCTCTGAACCACCGATGGTTATGAAAATTCCCATCCGTGAGCTTCAGACAAACAAACAGACAGAATAAGGCAAATATATAAGTAGATAGAACCACGACCTATTTGATTAAAATAGGTATAAAAATCCGAATAAATGGGTAATTCTCAAAAAGCGTGAATTTCTTCATTAGTGTGTATGTGTTAAATTATATGCTGTTTCAAGTTAAATATTATTTGTTATAATTGTATATTTTGACCCAGCTTCACCCAAGTTCTCCTAGAGTAAATGTTTGCCCCAAAAATTACGCTCACTCTCTTTTTATTTCGCAAATAATATATCAATTATATGAATATACTAGCGGATGTGTACCCGGCTTCGCCCGGGTTTTATCCGAGTGAAAGTTTGCCTAACGAATATTATATATTACGAAGTATAATAAACAATGTTAAAGATTAGTTTTAATTATTAATCAAGATTGTGTGTGAATATGTGAGAAAGATGTAATATCGTTGTTGTTTTCTTGGCCGACTGTTTTACATATGGTGTTATCTTAAAATTGCTTGTTTTGAATATTTTTTTAGATTGAGTTGAATGAATTGCTGAATTATTTTTTGTATTTATATATAAACTAGACGAATGGCCCGGGCAACCCCCGGGTTTTACCCGAGTGCGTATATATTTTAAAAATGTTTTAATTAAAATACTATTCGTTACAATTATAAATTGGCGCCGTGGATGTCTCTCTTGTGAAACGTCCCGCCCCAAACTGTGTGTGTCTTGAAAATATAAAAATAAAAATGTGAACGGAAAAATATGTCCAGGGTAGCCTAGTGGTCATGGCATCTGCCCGGTAAGCGGAAGGTCGTGGGTTCGATTCCCATCCCTTGACACTTTTTTTATTTTATCCATTCTGACCAAAATCTATCCGTGGACTTCACACAGTGAACTTCACACAGAGAGAATAAGGCAATTATATAAGTAGATAATCCAAATTGTGCCTTATCACACACTATTTTTTTATTTGGCCTTATTACCTTGTGTTTATAATCTATGACATAATGCCGGCGGCGCGTGCCCGTTGGCTGCCGGGGAGCACGTGACCTCCCTGTGCGCGCGCATCCGTGACAGAACCGGCCGGCCCATGACGGTCGTGACTATATATATAATGGATGGATAAAAATAATATAATAATAATAATAATAATAATTATTATTATTATTATCATTAGATAATGATAATGATCATAATGATGATGCGCGCGCATCCGTGACAGAACCCATGACGGTCGTGACTATATATGTAGATAAAATTAACTCTGTTGATTTTTTTTGTATTTAATCGATAACAGCGAAGTTACGCATGTTAAAGTTAGGAAAAATATTTTGATGTTAAGCAAAACCTGCTCCATCTCGTTTTACATAAATGTTGAAAATTTGGTCGAATTGATGCATTGTAACGAAAGTTTTTAGTGAACAACACTTATGAAATTTGCAAATGATGCAAAATTGTTTGTACTATATCTAATTTTAGAGTTTTTGAAATAGTCAATTGCCAGTCTGAGGCATTAGGAAATTTACATGCGAGAAAATATGTCTAGCCTTAATCGATTAGAGAATTCCATGGTTTCTGCTTGGAAAGTTGAATATTAGTGAAAAATCCACTCTTTATGTCATAAAAACAGCTGCGTCTATTTTCTTCAATTTAATGGATATATACAAATTCTATTCTATGTTTTATATGCATGATCACCACGGTCTCCTTAAAATTAATGTAAACAGACAAAGGTCGCCTCTCCCGTCAAAATAGACGTCAAACCTAGACGCCATCTATTGATCATCGCCGCAAACTAGCGGCCTCAGGTCGGTGACAAAGCCGCAACACCAGTTTTGGCAAACTGAAAAGCGTCCACCTAGAGACCATGGGGGTTTGACGGGAGAGGCGACCTTTGTCTCTTTAGATCAATTTCCTCCCGGCAAAATTTCCATCTATAAAAATTAATGAATTTTTTTTTTTTTGGTTTGCACAAGCTTTTAAACTAGTATATTTAAAATTTAAGACTTAAATGTGTTCTGGTATATATAGAAAATTGTAATTAGAAATTGAAAGGAAGCATGGAAATCCGTCATTTCCCGATTACATATTTATAGAATTCTGGCCGCCCTTTACACCACAGAAATACCTCCATTTGGAAGGAAATAAACAATTTTTATTCTCTAATATTTTATCCACGGCCATAACGGTCACTTATAAGTTTGAAATTTTGTTTACTCCGAGGTTATCGGGAATGAAATAGCCTATACAATATCAGACTTCTCTACGCTGTCTAGATGTATATTAAGATCTAGATCTTTATTCCGTCACAAACAGGTCCAGAAGAACAGTATTAATTATTTCAGAACCTTATTAAAATTTTACTTATATATATACAGTAGAACATGGATACAAATCTTGTAATCGATTTTAAGTATACTTCCAGAGCACGTAGAAATATGAAATTTTGTACACTTATTAGAACCTGATGACAATGCAAGTTGACAAATTTTCAGACTTCGGGGTTGTCAGAATGGCCCCAGGAACGGAGAAATTATCCTACAAAATTTAAAATTTAATTTTAATATGCTTCCAGATCACATGGAATATGATTAGAGAATAGAAATTGAATATTTCCTTTCAAATGGAGCTGCTTCTGTGTTGTAACGGGCGGTTTGCATTCAATAAATATGTGGTTGGTAATGGACTAATTTCCATGCTTCCTTACTATTTATATATTCGATTTTCTAAATATATCAGACCACATAGAAATATTAAATTTTGTATACTAGCTTAAAATAGCTTGCCAAGCAAAAGAAATAATAATCAATTTTTAGGTTATATTTATTAAAACCTTTTCTTCCTCCCCACTGAATATAGGCAAAATATATTTTTCAACTTGATTCTATTGATGTTATGTGGCGCTGAGTTTGTTGTTGACATAAATATATTGAAATACCTTGAAAAAGGTTGCCGTAGGGTCAACTGAAATATTGGTAAATAAATTATATGTTTGATCCAATAAAGGCCTTTTTAATTAAAAAATATATACAGTAAAACCTCCCTGTTAAGGACAACAAATTGCAGAGCCATTTAGGAAGAGGTGTCCTCTTAACGAAGTGTCGCTGAATAGTAACAATGGTAATTTAGCAAATAAAAACTGTTCTTTGTGGAGGGGTGTCCGCTAAAGGGAGGTTCTAATGTACATATACATATATATTTATTAAAAAACGAAATAAAAAAATAAAAGATAAAAAGATCAGGTGTTGAAATCAATATAAAAAATGGCATATCCTGACCAAGAGCACATGTGCTTTACAGAAGGCAGAGCGCCATCTGGTGGAACAGAAATCAACTAAACATTGATTTAGCCTGTTCCCTGATATTTGGCCAACCCAATTTCTTGATAAATCAAGAAAAGCCATCCACGAACGCGTTTCGCGCTTTTTGGCGCTCGTCAGCGTGGACTAGGCTGAACCATTGCGACCAAAAAAGAATTTTTGATCCCAATGGCTTCCTGAAAAACCAAGAAATGGATTTTCGTGGATGGCTTTTCTTGATTTATCAAGAAATTGGGTTGGCCAAATATCAGGGAACAGGCTAAATCAATGTTTAGTTGATTTCTGTTCCACCAGATGGCGCTCTGCCTTCTGTAAAGCACATGTGCTCTTGGTCAGGATATGCCATTTTTTATATTGATTTCAACACCTGATCTTTTTATCTTTTATTTTTTTATTTCGTTTTTTAATGTGCTAAGCGTATTTACGCAAGTTTGGCCTTAAATACCCATTTCTTGGTTTTTCAGGAAGCCATTGGGATCAAAAATTCTTTTTTGGTCGCAATGGTTCAGCCTAGTCCACGCTGACGAGCGCCAAAAAGCGCGAAACGCGTTCGTGGATGGCTTTTCTTGATTTATCAAGAAATTGGGTTGGCCAAATATCAGGGAACAGGCTAAATCAATGTTTAGTTGATTTCTGTTCCACCAGATGGCGCTCTGCCTTCTGTAAAGCACATGTGCTCTTGGTCAGGATATGCCATTTTTTATATATATATTTATGAAAAAATAGCACAAATGTAACATTGTACTGGGATAAGGTGCATTTATTCCGATAGATGGCGCCAGCCATCAGCAACTTTCAGTTGCACGATAAGGAGATACCTTTTTCTTAATTTATGCACCTTATCCCAGTACAATGTTACATTTTTTCACATTGTGTAGCGTCCTCACGCAATTCTGGCCTTTACTACCCATTTCATGATTTTTCAGGATGCCTTAATGACCAATTTTTTGGTCGTTGAGGTACAGCTTGCACCACGCTGATGAGGGCCAACAGCCCGAAACGCGTCCGTGGTTAGCTTTTCTTGATTAATCAAGAATGGGTATTTGGTCAATTCTGGAATAATTAAAAATCAACGAGAATAGTTGATATTTATTCCGATAGATGGCGCCAGCCATCAGCAACTTTCAGTTGCACGATAAGGAGATACCTTTTTCTTAATTTATGCACCTTATCCCAGTACAATGTTACATTTGTGCTATTTTTTCACATTGTGTAGCGTCCTCACGCAATTCTGGCCTTTACTACCCATTTCATGATTTTTCAGGATGCCTTAATGACCAATTTTTTGGTCGTTGAGGTACAGCTTGCACCACGCTGATGAGGGCCAACAGCCCGAAACGCGTCCGTGGTTAGCTTTTCTTGATTAATCAAGAATGGGTATTTGGTCAATTCTGGAATAATTAAAAATCAACGAGAATAGTTGATATTTATTCCGATAGATGGCGCCAGCCATCAGCAACTTTCAGTTGCACGATAAGGAGATACCTTTTTCTTAATATATATTTATTCGTCAGCTATGCACGTCCTATAATTAATTTGGCTGAAACTTTGACAGGACATAGAGTTAAGATTGGAAGAAGTTTTTGTCACTTTTTAACCAAGAAAAATAAAAATTAACAAAGTAATAAAATTTTACATATCAATTATTTATTTTAATTTGAGGTATATAAAAGAGCAATGTCTAGAAAAAGGACTTTCGGAATTTTTCAACATATTCTCTCGCCATGACAATGGAATTTTTAATAATCTTTTATGTGACACATATAAAATAATAGAACAATGACTTATATGATTAAAATAGGTATAAAAAGTCGAATAAAAAGAAACTCCCAGATTTTTAACCAAGTGAATTTTTACCTCAGTGTGTATGTATAAAATCCTGTTTCAAGTTAAATATTATTCGTTATAATTATATTCAGACCCTGCTTTGCCCATGTTCTCCTAGAGTGAATGTTTACCCTAAAATGATGCTTTAACAAATATTATTTATATGTGTATTATACTTGTATATATGTGTGTGTGACAATTTTACGATAAAAACAAGTTTTTTGACACCTAATCAACTGGAAAATGAGATTTTAAAATAAGATTTGAAATAAAGAAAAATATTTACAACAGACGAAGCCTTCTCCGAAGGGACGACTGGATCCTATTTGGAACTTAAAGCCGCCTCGAGTTTGGACAGCCCCTTGCTATTTTTGGATTTCATGTCCCCAACATGCTCGATGACAATGTTGAGGAATTTGGAGAGAATAATATTGTTTTCTGGCGAGAGTTCTTCGAGGAGTCCTTCCCTATCAATGCGGTAAAGAACCGCGAACATGATATTTTCCCTGATTATCCTTGCCTTATATAGGGGGCTCAGGAAAGTTACACAGTTCAGTCGGTCGAGTATCTCGATTATCTGATTCTCAAAATCCTCGTCCTTGTACGTAGAAGTCTGAATGGGTGCAGGAGCGGTCTGGATCTCATAAGTTGTCGGCGCTGGAAGTGGAAGTGGAGGGACTACTAAGGCTGGAGCGGATTCCTCCTTATAGGGATTGGGCGGCGCTGGTTCAGCAGGCTGAGGATCGGTGGAGCGACAAGGCGAAGTGTGGGCCGCGGGACCATTACTTGGAACATCCACAGATGTAGTAGGGGATGCTGGTACAGAAGGCGCGGGTGCTAGCTGGCTGGGCAGCTGAGGCGTGGTCGGTGATGGGACATCAGTGGGGTAGGGTGATGATGCTTGCTTGGGGCCGATAGTCTGCCTAGCAAGCATTGGGCAGTTGGCTCTGCGGTGACTCTGGTTGTTTCATTTGAGGAACCTTATTTCAAAGGTCAGGACGCCGAGAAGGTGCTTTAATTTCCAGGCGGGTGGGCAGTCTTTCGATTTTTATGCCGTCATGAAAGGGGATGTAGGCCTCACGGCGGCCATCTGTGTAGCCATTCTCTCAAGCTTTGAGTTTCTTGGGGGCGATGGAGGTAAAACGCCCATAAGGCCGCAGAGCGTTCATGATCACGGCATCATCCACGTAGAAAGGGAGGGAGATCTCCGATGGTCATTTTCTCCAACCTACTACGAAAGGCCATTGCCGAGTAGCTCCGATGGTTTCGGCGCTGTTAGACTGCGCCGCTGTAATGTTTGGTGCTCCCGAGTGCGGCGCCTTTTCTCACTTTGTACCACCGTGTAGCTGTTCTCATTATCCGAATCTTCATTCTCAAATATATCCGCCCAGATCTTTTGGACTTTTACAGCGCCGATTGAAGGCGCCTTGGTCGCGATGCCGCCCGGCGCGGTAAAATTTGCATATCTCTCGTCAGCGGACGAATTTACATAATTTTCAGTTTCCTTGATTTCAGAAGAGAATTGATTTGAAATGCAATTTTCGCAGAAATCTCTTAACTATCTTGTGGCTCTAAGCTGAGCCTTTCAGGCACACAATCAGCTTTCAAAAGGCTTTCAGCCAGTTCTATTTTCGGCATACCTGCCCACACTTATCCACCCGCCAAAGACGGAAAACGGCGGAGCTCGAGAAAACGTGTCCGTTCAATCGAGTGTGTATGTTTGTTTAATTATAATTCTAAGGTTGAATAATTTGAAAATTTCTCCCCTCTCTATATAAGTCAATGTATGTTTATCTCTCTTTCATTATAAAAGTCAGTATATATATATATTAGATAATAAAAAGGCACATATATATATATATATGTCGTAGCTAAATGAAGAGGCGCAGTCGTTATGCCTAGCGAGCAGCGCGCCCGCGATGTCTGCCACTTTATTTTTTGTGCCGCCTTTTATACATGGATGAATTTACATATTTACATTTTAAGGCAAGCGTAACATATTTACATACTTATTTGACGAGAATAAATTGTATCTCTTGGCATTAACTATATACAAATACAACTATTATTAACTATATACATATACAAATTATGATATATATATATATATGTGTGTGTGTGTTATGATGCATTAGCGCGACATCTGTTATGAAATTTCGAAAATATTATAGACGCGTATGATTATTTTTAAAAATTAAACAATTCCTACTGCCCTTACTGCAATGGAAAATTTAATGGGAGGGCCTGGCTCATCAGTGGTGAACCCTCCCAGCGGTTTCGTATGTAATGGAGGGAATTCTATTGTGCTCAAAGCTTATCTTCATAGTTCATCTAAATAACTCTTTCCAAGAGTCTAGCATCAGTATCAATATGAAAGGAAAACCGAAAAAATGCGATATAACAGCGGTATGGTAGATTAAACTGGCGAAACTTGAAGCTGAGCCTTTCAGGCACACAATAACCTTTCAAAAGGCTTTCAGCCAGTAATATTTTCGGCATACCCGCCCACACTGATCCACCCGCCAAAGGCGGAAAACGGGGGAGCTCGAGAAAGCTTGGTCGTTCAATCGAGTGTGTGTGTTTGTTTAATTATAATTCTAAGGTTGAATAATTTGAAAAATTTTCCTCTCTCCATATAAGTCAATTTATGTATATCTCTCCTTCATTATAAAAGTCGGTACCGCTGGGAGGGTTTACCACTGATGAACCAGACCCTCCCATTAATTTTTCGATTGAAGTAAGGGCAGTATATATATATATTTCAATATTAAAAGAATCATATGCGTCTATAATAGTTTTGAATTTTCATTTATATGTGTGTTTGTGGGATATAAACGTCCTCAATAAGTACCTAATATGGCTAATATTTTAACAGGGCATAAATAAAATTCTGGAAGATTTTATTGTCGTATTTTTAGTCAAGAAAAAAGTATAATTGACCAAGTACTGGACAAAAATACTCATTTTAAAATCATAAAATAATGATGAAAATTTTGCTGTATCATGTTTGATTGTCTGAAACAAAATTCTTTAAAGGTATAATTCCCTAAAGCAGACTACGGACGAAGCCAGATCATAATTTCTAGTAGACTGGAACAAAATTGTAACTGCAAAACATTCACTCGAGCAGAATAGACGAAGCCAGGTCTACTCTATCTCAGCTCTCTTTGCTTCTCTCATGGATAACAACTGTATGTGGCATGCTCAAGAGTCTGCCTTCCGAAGAATTTGTTTGTTTATGCAGCAGGAGAAGAACCTAAAATATTGTTTACAGATAAGCACTTATGTAAAAGCCATATGTCAATTATTAAGAGAAATAAAGAAGATCGGCTCCCATTATGGGTCAAAGAATCACCCTTACAATTATTGCTGACCATTATCGCAGATCATTTATTTCTCATTTTTTTCTGGAAAAAAATTGACTCATCTCTCTGGAAAATATTTTAAAGTTATAATATATCTATCTCTTAACTCTATATATATTATTCAATATATATATATATCTATGGTAATTTAAACCAACAACCCCATATTGTATATAACTTATAACAAGATTTTCATGTTGTATAATAGAAACACATCTGTAAATGATTATACGCATGATTGACATGTGTCATTACATCATCATATGTAATGTACTTTGTACAAACCGAGGATAAATAAATAAAACTCTGTAATAGATTAAGAGTTGAGCTAAAGCAAAGGGTCAAAAACGTCTAAAATCGAGATAGATTTAGAATTCCCACAACAAAGTCTAAAGATAGATAGGAAACTGTCAGGACGGCGCCAGTGTATAATTTCGCCAGATGATCCACGTTCTTTTGCATCTGCTGAAATGCAATACTCCCTTTCTCGTAAAAGATATAAAAGGCCCCCGTAGCCAAAAATATAGTCACTTGGCAGTCTCTTCACCATCTGCGTGAGCCCTCGTCGGTTGTACCCCAGGTCCACCTCATCCACCATGTAGACCAGTAAGAACTCTTCCATCTCCATCTTTCGTTCCTAGCTCAACTTTTATCTGTTCACGGAACTTTCTTAATGCAACTGTGTCTTCGATTTTTGAGTATGGACATTCCCAAGCTTTCCACTCTGCCTCGACCACGACTGCCTGTACTTTGTGAGAACTTTTAAAGGTCTTCCAAGGTGCAGAGAGGTACTGGAAAACTTCACATCCTGACTGTTCCTCTCGGTCAACACAGTATAGCGAGAGTTGACAGGGACTCACACCACAGTTTAAGTCGACTGGATACCTCATCACAGATTTAGTCGACTGGATTCTACAAGAGTCAACAGTAACTCATTACATATATATATATCCTGGAATAATAGCCTGTTCTACAAATAGGCGTAGAATGACAGCCAGTTCTAAACCTTATTAAAGTTTTACTTTATAAAGCACATATCTATATAATTCATAAATGGGTTTTAATTTACCAAATGAAATAAATATATATTATCACAATATACAAGGTATGTCCCATAAGTTCCCGGAGGGTCCATAAAAAATAAATAAATGAAAAATCTAAATAAATTTGACTGTTTATTATAGAAAAAATATCTGGCAACACGGTGGTACCAATATCGAGGCTGTACGTGCGCTCGTGCCAAGGTCATTCTAATTTATTTAAAGGTTACGCCACGCGCTGCGGCGATTTTACGATGGAACAAAAATTGAAGCAGAGGATTTGCATAGAAATTTGTGGGAAACTTCAAATATCAGCAACCGAAACTTTTGAAATGCCTAATAAAGCATTCCCCAATGACCCCCCAAAGAGAACAACAGTTTTTAAATGGCATTCTAGATTTAAAGCTGGTAGAATTTCCATTGAAGATGATCCTCGTCAAGGACGCCCAAAATTTCAAAGGACTGATGAAAATGTGCAAAAAAATCACCGATTTGATAAAAGAAAATCCTCGAACCACTTTGCTGGAGCTAGAGCACGACACAGGCATCTCTAAAACAACGATTGGAAGGATCGTAACCAAAGATTTGAAGCTCAAAAATAATCCTGCAAAATTCATCCCAAGATTCCTCACTAATGAGCAAAAACTGTGTCGTCTTGCAATTTGTGAGAACATGTTGGAAATGACAAAAACGGATCCGGAATGGAAAGACAAGATAATCGCAGGCGACGAGACATGGGTCTATGGCTATGACCCTGAAACCAAGCGTCAATATGCCAAGTGGAGAGGTCAGGGTGAGCCTAGACCAAAATAATCCAGGATATTGAAATCCAGAAACAAGGTGTTGCTGGTCGCATTTTTGGATAACAAGGGCATTGTTCATCACGAGTATCTTCCTGCAGCCAAACAGTTATTAAGGAAATGTATTTGGGCATTCTTCGCCATCTAAGGGAAGCGATTCCAAAAAAAGGCCAGAAAAATGGTCTAATGGTGACTGGATCCTACACCATAACAATGCCCGCCCTCACACAGCGCACTTGGTGACGAGTTATTTTGGCTAAAAACGGGACAGAAATCCTACTTCAACCTCCCTATTCCCCAGACACCGCCCTAAATGACTTTTTCCTGTACCCCAAACTTAAAGCAGTTCTAAAAGGAAGACATTTTGAGACCAGGGATGACATAATAGGAAAATCGCTGTTGGCATTGAAGAGCATTCCAAAAGAGCCCTATAAAAACTGTCTCGACAATTTGGAGAAACGATGGCGCTGGTGCGTTGAAGCAAGGGGGGATTACTTTTAAAAGTTTTAATAATTTTTAAAAAATATATCTTACCTTTTTTTTTATGGACTCAGTCCGGGAACCTATGGGACATACCTTGTATATGACGAAATATGCCATCCAATATCTTTATTTTAATTTGAGTTATATAAAAGTAATGTATGTAAAAATGACTTTCAGAATTTTTCAACATACTCTCTCGCCCTGACACTTTTTTGCTATTATTTTGTTTAATTTGTCACTTATAAAATAACTAGCAGAAAACGGGCAACGCCCGGGTTTTACCAGAGAGCATTGTACCCCGAGTACGTATGTATTTAAAAACTGTTTTTTTTTATTCAAATACCATTCCTTACAAAATATAAATTATTTATTCTTATAAAGATTATCGATTAAAGGTACTTATATATATTTAAAGGTTCTCATAAAGGTTACCGATTTAAAAGTTTATCTTATTTTATTTAAAGAAACATATTTTCATTTAAGTATTGTTATTTATTTTATAAGATTAAGTAATTGTAGCCTAGTGGTCATGGCATCTGCCCGGTAAGCGGAAGGTCGTGGGTTCGATTCCCATCCCTTGACACTTTTTTATTTTATCCATTCTGACCAAAATCTATCCGTGAACTTCACACAGTGAACTTCACACAGACAGAATAAGGCAATTATATAAGTAGATTGTAAATATATAATAAATAAATAATTATCATTAGATAATGATAATGATCATAATGATGATGCGCGCGTTGATGACCAAAATCTATCCATGAACTTCACACAGACAGAATAAGGCAATTATATAAGTAGATAGAACTATGACCCATTTTATTAAAATATGTATAAAAAGCCGACTTAAAAAGCAACTTCCAGGTTTCTACCCGAGTAACATGTGTTTATAGTTATTATATAATTCATTAATGAAACATTACTCACCAGACGGAAATTAGTTTATTTCAGTTATTAATATTTAAATGGTTATATTGGTTTATTTTTATTTATATCTTCTAAATCAATGTTTACGCTTCACGCTTTCTAATATGATGACCAATCTCTTATTTACCCATAGAATACACCAGTGTCTATGTATTAAATGATATTCTTTTTCAAATTAAATATTAATAGGTATAATTATATTTAGACCCTGAGCGATTGTTTGCCCCAAAATGATGTATTTACCAAATATTATTTATAAAAATTCGAAATTATTATAGACTCGTAAGATTCTTTTTAAAAACAAACAATTTCTACTGTCCTTACTGCAATGGAAAAATTAATGGGAGGGCCTGGCTCATCAGTGGTAAACCTTCAAAGCGGTTTCGCCCGTTTAATCAACCATTAATTTTTTCATTGCAGTAAGGGCAGTAAAAATTGTTTAATTTTCAAAGGAATCATACGCTTCCATAATAGTTTAGAATTTTGAAAACAGATGGCGTCTTGATGCATCAAAATATTATTTATATTATGAATATATCTTCTCCGTTACGACAACTAATTGGTGGAGTGTGAAGTGTTTTGGCTGTAAGCCAAACTGTTCTGGCCAAATAGGGCTATTTTCGTTAAGGGTTTTCCTCAATCTGGTTAAAATGATTTTCTCATTTATTTTTGAAATGGCAGGTAAGAGGGATATGTGTCTATAACTATAAGGATCGATCTCTGATTTACATTTTTCAAAATGGAGCAAAAATTTATATTTTCAATTGATCCGAGAAATGTGTCAACGCAAATTACGCATTGAAGACTTCATTAAAGAATTGAATCAGATGTTATGGCAGAAGTTTTATCGCATCATTCGGTATTAAAACCTATTTGTTCTGGGAACATTGGATGTTTTCCCACGTGACGCGGCGGAGCGTGACCGTGCCTGCACGGGTGAGTAGTTGTTGTTTTCAACATTGTATGATTGGACATTAAAACATGGTGGCAGCGGTAACTGGATAAAATACAAACCCGTGTATTGCAAAATATCGATTTTTGTGTACCTTGGAAGATAATTCACCATGGCTCAGATTCAACCTCCAGAAACTTTCGACTTCTCGACTCCCAACGAATGGCCCAAATGGAGGAAGAGATTCGAACGATACCTCGTGGTCAGTGGAATGAAGAAGAAAGAGGAGGCGGACAAGATCGATTTGTTCATGTACTTGATGGGTGACCGCGCGGATGATATATTCAGGACCTTCAAGTTCGAAAAGGAGGAAGAGGCAACGAAAATTGATTCCGTCCTCAAGGCGTTCGACAGCCACTTCTGTGTCAGAAAGAATATTATCTACGAACGTGCGAAATTTAATTCAAGAATCCAAGAGGATCGGGAGCCAGTGGACGAATTCATCACTTCATTGTACAAATTGACTGATAGTTGCGAATTTGAGGGTCTTCATGAGCAGTTGATCCATGACCGAATAGTGGTTGGAGTGAGGGACAAAGCTTTATCTGAAAGAATGCAGTTGGACAAAGAACTGACTTTGGAAAAGGCGGTGAAAAAGGTTCGACAGCAGGAAGCCGTTCGACAGCAGCAAGTCGACCTACAGCGTCCCTCACCAAGCCAAAAGGTCAATCAGGTGAAGTTCAACTCGAAGAAACAATCACCGAAACAACAACAGTAGCCTTCGAGGAAGATGTAAAGGTCAGCCAAAACAAGATCACGATGTCCAAAATGCGGAGGTTTCACCCACAGGGAAGGACAGGATTGCCGTGCTGAAGGACAAAGATGTAACCTATGTTCAAAAACTGGCCATTTTGCAAATTGCTGCCCAGGTAAGCAGGCGAAGACTGCGGAAGTCAAAGCTGTTTCTGAACTTGATGAAGAAATTGGTTTTCTCCTGGAGGTCTGAGCTGTGGAGGATTCATCTAATCTCGATGATAAAGAAGGCGAGTGCAAGAGGCGATGGACAGCAGAAATCCAAGTGAATGAGAAACAGGTGAAGTTCAAGCTCGACTCCCAGGCGGATGTTACATGTGTTCCTCTGTGTCTCTTCAAGAAGATAATGGGACAGCAACGACTAGTGGAAAGTGATATCAACATTAGAGCTGCTGAATTTTCCGAACTTCAGACTGTGGGTATGTTTATACCAACGCTGCGAAATGGCAATTATGAAATAAAGGAGAAGATTTATGTCATTCGTCGTTTGAGTGAACCTCTTCTGAGTCGCCGGGCATGTGAGCTCTTGAACCTGACGAGGCGGATTGAAGTGGTTGCGACGAGAATTAACCCGATCAAGGACGAGATGTTGACGAAGATTTTGAAGCTCAACAAGAAGATACGCCCCTGAAAGCAGTAGTAAACTACCTTGAGCAAGGCTGGCCAGATAAGAAGAAGATGTCACAGGCTCTGCTCTCTTATTGGCATGTCAAGGATGAACTTGGCGTTCAAAATGGACTACTGATGCGTAGCTGTCGTCTTGTTATTCCAGCAAGTATGAAACTGGAGATCCTAGATAAGTTGCACGCTGGGCACTTCGGGATTACAAAAACAAGACTTCGCGCACGTGAGACGGTATGGTGGCATGGAATTTCGGAAGAGTTCGCGGAAACGGTCAGAAAGTGCAGTGTCTGTATCCAGGAAGCCGTCTCAAAACATGAACCTTTGATACCAACCACCTTTCCTACACGACCGTGGCAAAAGATTGGAATGGATTTGTTCAAGTTCGAGAATAAGTGGTATCTAGTCCTCATTGACTATTATTCTCGCTTTCCTTGAATGATTCAGCTAGTTGCAAATCCATATTTGCCCGGCATGGAATACCAGAAACTGTCGTAAGCGATAATGGGACGCAATTTGGAGCTGCTTGTGAATTTGCAAATTTCGCAAGGCAGTACGGATTCACACATGTCACTTCAAGTCCTCGATTCCCGCAGAGCAATGGGATGGCAGAAGCAGGTGTGAAAATCGCTAAGTTGATCCTCAAGAAAAATCAAGACCCATCGCTTGGACTCCTGGAGTATCGATCGACCCCTTTGGAGAACGGTTACAGCCCTGCTGAGCATCTCATGGGACGTAAACTCCGAACGACCTTGCCAATTGCACCAGAGAATCTTAATCCAAGGTTGGTGGACTCTCAGACCCTGAAAAGAAAGGAGCGGAGAAGGAGAAAGGATATGAAATCCAGATATGATCGAAGCTGCGGAGCTACGGACATGGAGGAGCTATCCGAAGGTGACACGGTTTGGATTACAGATATGCGAATCTGGGGGATTGTAAAGCAGAAAGCATCGACACCAAGGTCATATATGGTTGATACTACAGTTGGGACTGTACGTCGAAACAGGTTCCATCTACGAAAAGGAGATACAGTGCAATATCCAGCCGACCCATCGACGCCGACCTTTTCGGGGAGGAACTGGTTAAAATGAAAAGACCCCAATTGTGGATTATCCCTCTAACGACTCAGAAGACGGCCAGATATGAACCCGGAGTGGAAGAATTGTTAAACCCGTGGATCGCCTTCGTTATTAATTATATTATGCATTTAAAGTTTTTAATGTTTATATATATTTCAAATCTTAAAAAGGGGGATGTTCTGGGAACATTGGATGTTTTCCCACATGACGCGGCGGAGCGTGACCGTGCCTGCACGGGTGAGTAGTTGTTGTTTTGAACATTGTATGGATGGACATTAAAACACTATTCCTGAGGCTTTTTTATTTAGCAACGAAGCGATGCTTGCTTCAAGTTCAGTGATATTAGTAGGGTCAAGGCCTTTGTCTGTATTTTGTTCTAAGAAGTCCATTATTTTCGCTTCAAGCCAAGGATAAGATTTTGAAAATTGGGTACAAGGGTTTTGACTAAATTGTTTTTCATAGCTGCCTGCTAGGATTTGTGCTGACTCATGGGAGGTCAGCGTTATTCCATTGTTTGTTTTCAAATTAATTTATCTTTTTTCAGTTAATGGCGTTTGATAGCTTTCCATATGATTTGGTCAGAAACATTAAAATTTTCAATGTAGAAGTCCTAGATGGGGTTGTCACGCTGTCAGGCACAGTTTTGGGAATCTCTCTGAGCCTTGAGATAGGCCTCTTTGACTTGAGGGTCACATAATCTGTTTTTGTTAAGGCTTTTGTGACGAATCATTTCCTTGACATCTGGTGGGTATCTTATTTTTAAGCCGATTTTTTATAGCTGGTCGCCTTTTGTATATTGTTAAGAATGCATTGTTCGAGGGTGGTGATGGCTTGATATATGTTTCGCGGTATATTCAATAGTAACTTGTTATCTCAATTCTCTCCATTTTGTATTTTAGAAGTGTCCATTATGTGAATTATATTTTAATATTTGGACTTTCCACTTTGAAGCCTTGTAGGACAAATAATACAGGAAGATGGTTGGTTGTCAATTCATGAAGTATTTTAGAGGTAATATACTGGATTAGATTCTTATATTTGGAAATATCAAGTATGTCAGGCGAAGAATCATGGGTGGGTTCGTCAGGATAATTGCCTCCAAGATCTATGTTTTCAATTACATTTTGGAGATGGTTTCCATTCGGACTTTTTCTGTTTTAGCCCCAAGCAGGATGCGTGCATTTGAAGTCACCGGCCGCAATGGTTGGTATATGGTTTGAAAAAAATGTTTTCAATGTCATCCTCTTTAAGAATTATGTTGGGTGATTTGTAGGCTGAATGTACATACATTCATACGGGAACCATCAATGCTCTTTTTGGATATGCCAGTTATTTCCAAACTGAGGGTGTTGGTTTTGATGGGTATTTAATTATACTTTTTATGGATAAAGATTGATGTTCCTCCTCCTTGTCCTGAAAGTCTATCTTGACGGATTGTGTTGTAAATTTGAATCTTCATTTTGTGGCAAGGTTTAAGCCAAATTTCAGAGACAATGGCTATGTCTATATCATATTCATTTAGAAATTCTGTCAATAGATTATTTTTATTACGCAGGCTACAAGCATTTTCCAGTGAATTAATCGGAGCCTGTTTCTATGAATGTTTCTATTAATTTCCACTCGATTATAGAAAGAAAGTTTTTGACTATAGAAGTGATTATTTTGGGATATCTTAAAAGATAGTTTTCAATTGCACTTTATATGGGATTAATGGTTTGAGTTTCTGGGTGGTTTGGAGTCATTCTAGTATTATAATTTTCGGGTTCTTGACGTTTTATTGATGACATGAAATAAGCAGGTTTGTTTGTTTTCTTATAAAGAGGGCACCCATACCAATTTTCTGTGTTCTCTACTTGACATTTAGCACATATAGGAAAGGTTGTTTGTTTTTTTTCGCATCCTGATGTGCAGTTGTTTTCGCCGCATTTTACACACCGTGTAATTTGTCGGTATTTGTATTGTGAGTGGCTATAATTTTGGCATTTATGGCATTATCCAAGACCTTTTGGCGCCCTGCATGCCTCAATTTTGCAGTTCACATCACATATGTAAGTTACATTAAATATTTATTTGTTCTGCGAGGTTTTTGGTATATTTACCTGTAATAGTGGTTATATATATATTATATATATATATGTAATAGGTAATTCAGTGGTTCAAATTCTTGGTTTTCAAGTTCATCTTTAATTTCGGATATTGTAAAGCACTGGTCAAGTCCTTTTATCACAACCCTTGAATTTATGTCTTCTTCAAGGATCTGAAATGGAAACTGTAATTACGTGCCTAAAGTCATTCAGAGGAAGCACGGTGAGTCTTCTTTACAGTGTAGTTGGACATTGATATGATGTCCAAATGTTGAAAAGTCAGGTATTTGCGTTGTACAGTTTATGAATCCATTTATCAATCCTGACCATTCTGTTACTCTACTTATTTTTATGAGAGGGATCCTTTATGTTGGGTTGAGTGTTTGTGTTTTGTCTGGTGTTAACGTTGTTATAGTCCATGGCTTATTTCAACCGCTGTTGCATCTCTGTACTAGGAGATATTGTATTTCACCGTTTTCCTTTAATAACGATACTGAAGCTAACCTCTTTCGAGGTGGTATATTAAATGAAATATGGACATTATCTTTGAGGACAGTATAAATTCATATTATTAATAATATATAATATGATCTGAGAGCAATTGCTCTTCTGCAAACATCAAGTAGAGTTGTTTAAGAGGACTCATAATATGATGCATTAGCGCGCCATCTGTTATAAGAAATTGAAACTATTTCAGGCGCATTGGATTCTTTTAAAGATTAAACAATTTCAATTGCTTAATTTATCATTGCCGTGAGGACAGAAGAAATTGTTCAATTTTTGAAATATTCATATATATATGAGTTCTAAAATAGTTCCAATTTCTCAAACATTATTAATATAAAAATTGAAAAATATATAATTTAATTTTTAAATTATATTTTCAGAAAAAATAATCTGTTTTTTTTTTCCTTGAGAATATATGCTCTAATACACATGTCATATTTTAGGGTCACTCCAGTAACCTGAGTTATAAATATCTCTCCTCAATATTTAGACCTTGGCGAATAGAGCTCACATTTAATAAGTTAAGCAACGCTTGAATAAACTACCCAGAACGCTCACTCTATTGAGAAATATTGTTGAAATAAGTTCGAAATCAGGAAATAGTTTGATAGCGCCATTCAAGCCGTTTAACCTTAGAAATGAAAATATCCGGAGTGCCATCTACTCCAGCTTTAGTATAGTCACCTATTTAACTTTCCGCTCAACTGTCCCATATTCAGGGAAGACCATTTTTACTCCTCTTAAATATTTGTTGAATGCACAGGCTGAAGTATGGTTGCACAATTGTGAGATCGTTGAATCTGGCCATCCTTTCTTCAATACAAAAGAGAAAATATTCAAACTTATGTTGGAGAAAAATGGAGAGAAAGTTGAGTCGTATTTGCGTGATTTGAAGTTAAGAATTAAGAACATTGGAGGGTCTCCTGCAGCCACTCTTGGTAAATATATCCTAGTTAACCAAATCTATATGAAGGACAAACAGACATATTTGACGTTCAATTTACTATCATTGCCCATGAATTATCTCATATGATCCTTGCACATGGCCCAATATGTCTAGACACTATATCGGCACATGTTCTTTTCAAGGTGTGGCCGTATCATTTGATTTTGTATATTTTATGGGGCCCATTCTATTCTATGATTTTTGTAATACTAAGTATATCTCTGGTGTTATGGTCATCAAGGTTACAAGGAAGAGCTCATGAAATCGAGGCGGATAGCTTAGCATTCGAGTTGAGTCATGAGGCAGGATGTGATTTAAAGAAATGGATAGAAATTTCAGAACATGGTTGCCGGTGCCAAACCCGTCCCTGGATCTTTAGAAAGATACTACAAATCCATCCACCTTGCCCGGAGAGGATAGCAGCAGCTGAAGAGTTCCTGCGTAAAAATCAGAAGTAGATTTTTAATACCATAAATATCTGCATATCTCGCTTGTTATATATTGGTTTTGTAAATCACACACACCTTTATATTTAATAAACATTAGATAATATATATAGCGACTTTTCTTATTTTGCTATAAGTATTTGTTTACTCACCCTATCCTCAATATTCAATCTGTATGTTGCCTTTTAAAAGAGATCTTAAGAATAGTTGAAAAACAAAGTGTCCTCTTACCAATAAGCTTTTAATATTAGTACAAAATTCCCATTTGGAAAAGTTTTCTCTAAAGAGAGAGTCCTCATACGGGGGCACTAGAAGGGTGCTATTTTTAATATATTAATACGTGTAAGTATATATCGTAATTTAAACAAAGCTAAGTGAATAATCTTTATCTAAGATTGTACCATATTAATCTGCTATCTTCATATACTTCATGCAATTGATTATAACTTTATTAATATAATGTAAATCTTTATTATTTTTGTACCTTAATACTGGGCATAGTTAACTAGTATAAACCCATATAAAATTATAACATTATTAATTATATTTAACCACTCTATTGCTCTAAAGTGTCCCAATATGGATTATAAAGAGACAAGGGTCGCCTCTCCCGTCAAAATAGAAGCCTAAATCCAGACGCCATCTATTGACCGTCGCCGCAACTATAAAGTCCGCCCTAGACTGACGAGGATCATTCGCCCGAAACCATGGTCTCTAGGTGGACGCTTTTCAGTTTGCCAAAGCTGGGGTTGTTGCTTTGTCACCGACCCGAGGCCGCTAGTTGCGGCGACGGTCAAGAGATGGCGTCTGGGTTTAGACGTCTATTTTGACGGGAGAGGCGACCCTTGTCTCTTTAGATCAATTTCCTCCCAGCAAAATTTCCATCAATATGGATTATGTAAGTAATAAAATATAACGTCATCCCAATCATGTCAGGATGGCGCCAGTTTGCAACCGGACCGCAGAGGCGGGAAGGATGGCTTAAATAAATCACTGACCAATCATAATCAATCCCCAGGAATCCGGGCAAGACAAAAGGTATGGATTACCGGAAAAAAGACAGTTAGTTATACTTCATATTTCTGACAGGCACGCTCAGTATTAGATCCATTATCATCTTACGGGCGCCATCTTGGCGCCCCCTGCCCTAGCCTGGTGCCACTTGAAACGTCCTGGGATAGGGCCTTTTAATCCCAAACTCTGTCCTTACTGTCCCGTGCGGGCCACCCACTCTGCACGCCTTGCTACTCTACCCCGACTGCTTCCAACTCACTTGTTGGCTTACCCGGATTTACGATATCTATATTATAGTGTAAGTATTTATACAAAATTAAAGAACGGTCTTAGTCGAGGAATTTGGTTTATTTTCCCTTTTATACACACCCTTATATATAATATGTAGAATGATGAAATAAATGACAAGTTCAATATGATTTTACATAATACAACTGTAATGTATACAACTTGTATATATTTTTTATGTATAGGGGCGCCTCGAAGTATGAAGTCCAGTTTTGGGTAGACAAATGTTTTAATGGCATCAATTTTTTGCCAGGGGGGTAAGGAGGCTCTCGTCGATCTTTTTAACTTAGGTTTCTAGGTCCTGAAGGGCTCTCCTAAGAGACCTGGTATTTGTGAATCCTTTGGGGTCACCCAGGTGCAGGTATGATTCGTCCTTCGTCATCGTTGGCGCAGGGGCCCCTTCTATCTTGAAAGGAGTTGGTAGCACCCGTCTCCTACCTCTACAAAGTAGGTGGAGGGTAGCACATTTTTGCGGTTTCATTTTAATCCCTGCTTTAGCGGCCTGGTCACTGAGGACGTCTAGTAGAGTGTCCAGGCTTCTTTATTCCTCGCAGTGATGACAAGGTCGTTCGCGTAAGCAAGCGTGGTTGTAATTCTGTCGAAGACCTTGAATCCTAGGTTTCTACCAAGGTTTTCTAGAGTCCTGACAATGGGTTAGATGTATAGGTTAAATGTGCAATAGGGCTCAGAGGGAAGCCTTGCTTCACACCACAAAGGATGGGGATTTCCCTCGTGGACCCATTCTTGGTTCTAATCGTAGTGGAGGCCTCCTTGTACAGGTCCCTGATTATGTGAATGTAGTTTGCTGGAATGCCCGAAGCCTCCAAAGTTTCAAAAATCAGTTGATGGGGCACCGAGCCAAACGCTTTGGAGAGGTCAATCCAGCCGATGCAGATATCCCCTCCCGCGCGCTTCGACTCTTCAATCAGAGATTGAAGGACAAAGTTGTGTTCCAGGCAGTCCTCGTATTCGAGGAAGCCTTTTGTGAACTAGAAATGAGGCTTGTGATGGTCGCGAATCTTTTTATTTTATCCGCGATTATAACACTGTAAAGTGTATCTATTGTGTTTCCTAGTTCTATGGGCCTCCAATTTTCAGGGTTATTTTTGTCGCCTTTCTTGTAGATGAGCACCGTGGAGCTCTCTTTCCATTGGAGGAGTATTTTCTGAGATCTGAATCAAAAGTCGAATACGGTCGTGAGTACTTTGGCGCCAGGATCTAGCCTTTTTAAGTCCGCGTAGGAGAGCCCGTCTGGTTCAGGTGCCGTGTTTCCCATCTTGCTCAATCTCGCCCAGACTTCTTCTTTTGAGATGGGTTTGCTGGGAGATCCAGGGCTTCCCTAGTGGAGTTGTCATTCGCTGGTGCGAGGAGAGGCCTCAATTCCTCCTTTCTGCTGATGGTGGTCTTTTTAGACATAATCTTTCGGAATTCAGCTTCCAAGTCCTTCTTGGGGATGTCGTAGAGAGGGGAAGAGCCTTCCAAAATTTCCTGTATGGTTCTTTTTTTTATTAAAGTTGTAAGCTTTCTGGAGTCTCCCGGCTTCCTCTCCACTGTATTTGAGGTTATTGACAGATTTGTGGGCTTGGGTTTACTTTTGTATAGGTCTCTCTTTGGTGGCCCCCTTGTTCTTCCTATTATTTATCTTAATTGTTTGTTCTTTAATTAGGTGAATGTAGAACTATTTAATGGAGTCGAAATTTTCTTGTTCATCTTTCCCTCCCACGATTTTCTTAATCCAAATTTTTGGTGATTTCTGGCTGGGGGTTCCTTATTGTTGTGTTCCTGGCGGTGGTAGGAGGTTAGAAGCACCTGGAGGTCATCTTCTGAGAGCGCCTCAGAGACTTCCAGGAATTCCTCAGTAACTTCAGCTGTCGCTTCTTCAGCTTGTCTCGTATTTTGTTGAGATTCGATCTTAACCAGAAGGCCGAGAAGCGATATTTTATATATGAAGATGACTGGCTTCGTCTGTCTTCTGCTAGAGTGAATTTTTCACTGTTAGAATCATGCCTACTAAAAATAGTCGAGCTTTCGCCCGTGGTCTTCTTTAGTGAATGCTATCCAATATCTTCATTTTTTATTTAGGTTTTATAAAAGTAATGTATATAAAATGACTTTGAGAATTTTCCAACATACTCACTTTGCATAAAAATTGAAATTTTAAAATTATTTTATTAAAATTTGTCAATTATTAAGTAACTAGATGAATGGCCCGGGCAAAGCCCGGGTTTTACCCGAGTGCGTATATATTTTAAAAACGTTTTAATTCAAAATACTATTCGTTACAATTATAAATTGGCGCCATGGATGTCACTCTTGTGAAACGTCCCGTTCCAAACTGTGTGTTTTTAAAATGTTTTAATTAAAATACTATTCGTTACAATTATAAATTAGCGCCGTGGATGTCTCTCTTGTGAAACGTCCCGCCCCAAACTGTGTGTGTCTTGAAAATATAAAAATAAAAATGTGAATTTTCATAAAGATTTCATCATGTCGATTTTTTTTTTGCATTTCACCTACTAAATCGATAGAGATAATTACATTTGCAACATGAACTTAGGTATATTAACTAAATAGAAAACTGCATAGTAATAAAGATCATTTTTTAAAGGCACCATATCGTTTTTTTTTTCAATAAAATCGAAACAAAAATTAACGATAAATAACGATAATTGCCTTAAAAAG
The DNA here is from genome assembly GCA_030710605.1 of Cordylochernes scorpioides. NCBI lineage: Eukaryota > Metazoa > Arthropoda > Arachnida > Pseudoscorpiones > Chernetidae > Cordylochernes > Cordylochernes scorpioides. The sequence goes on from CP092886.1 coordinate 13,202,360, forward strand.
AAATTGCCTTAAAAAAAAGAAACATTCGCGGTGATTTTGTCTTGCATTCGTTTATACAATTATTATATACGAATGACCCGGGCAACGCCCGGGGTTAACCCGATTAAATGCTTTTATTCAAATACTATTCGTTACAATTATAAATTGGCACCGTGGATGTCATTCTTGTATAATATATAAATGAGTTTTAAAAATTGTAAAAAAAAAATGCATCGGCCGGGAATCGAACCCGGGCCGCCCGCGTGGCAGACGAGCATTCTACACTGAACCACCGATGGTTATGAAAATTCCCATCCGTGAGCTTCAGACAAACAAACAGACAGAATAAGGCAAATATATAAGTAGATAGAACCACGACCTATTTGATTAAAATAGGTATAAAAATCCGAATAAATGGGGTAATTCTCAAAAAGCGTGAATTTCTTCATTAGTGTGTATGTGTTAAATTAAATGCTGTTTCAAGTTAAATATTATTTGTTATAATTGTATATTTAGACCCCAGCTTCACCAAGTTCTCCTAGAGTAAATGTTTGCCCCAAAAATTACGCTCACTCTCTTTTTATTTCGCAAATAATATATCAATTATATGATTATACTAGCGGATGTGTACCCGGCTTCGCCCGGGTTTTATCCGAGTGAAAGTTTGCATAACGAATATTATATATTATGAAGTATAATAAACAATGTTAAAGATTAGTTTTAATTATTAATCAAGATTTGTGTGTGAATATGTGAGAAAGATGTAATATCGTTGTTGTTTTCTTGCTGCCGACTGTTTTACATATGGTGTTATCTTAAAATTGCTTGTTTTGAATATTTTTTTAGATTGAGTTGAATGAATTGCTGAATTATTCCCTGTATTTATATATAAATAAAATTAACTCTGTTGATTTTTTTTTGTATTTAATCGATAACAGCGAAGTTACGCATGTTAAAGTTAGGAAAAATATTTTGATGTTAAGCAAAACCTGCTCCATCTCGTTTTACATAAATGTTGAAAATTTGGTCGAATTTGATGCATTGTAACGAAAGTTTTTTAGTGAACAACACTTATGAAATTTGCATTTTATTAATATAGATTTAATTATCATTCAAAAAGTGAAATAAATTGAAAATAAAATATAAAATGATGATGATAGTAATAATGATATGCTTTAATATTCGTTTGGCAAACATTCACTCAGTAATATGCTGGGCGAAGCCAGGTCATTCAGTTAGTGAATGATAATTATGAACATTTGATATATAAATCCTCAAATGATGCAAAATTGTTTGTACTATATCTAATTTAGAGTTTTTGAAATAGTGTGTGTGTCAATTGCCAGTCTGAGGCATTAGGAAATTTACATGCGGGAAAATATGTCTAGCCTTAATCGATTAGAGAATTCCATGGTTTCTGCTTGGAAAGTTGAATATTAGTGAAAAAGCCACTCTTTATGTCATAAAAACAGCTGCGTCTATTTTTCTTAAATTTAAAGGAAATATACAAATTCTATTCTATGTTTTATATGCATGATCACCACGGTCTCCTTAAAATTAGTGTAAACAGACAAAGGTCGCCTCTCTCTCCTGTCAAAATAGACGTCAAAACTAGACGCCATCTATTGATCATCGCCGCAAACTAGCGGCCTCAGGTCGGTGACAAAGCCGCAACACCAGTTTTGGCAAACTGAAAAGCGTCCACCTAGAGACCATGGGGGTTTGACAGGAGAGGCGACCTTTGTCTCTTTAGATCAATTTCCTCCCGGCAAAATTTCCATCTATAAAAATTAATGAATTTTTTTTTTGGTTTGCACAAGCTTTTAAACTAGTATATTTAAAATTTAAGACTTAAATGTGTTCTGGTATATATAGAAAATTGTAATTAGAAATTGAAAGGAAGCATGGAAATCCGTCATTTCCCGATTACATATTTATAGAATTCTGGCCGCCCTTTACACCACAGAAATACCTCCATTTGGAAGGAAATAAACAATTTTTATTCTCTAATATTTTATCCACGGCCATAACGGTCACTTATAAGTTTGAAATTTTGTTTACTCCGAGGTTATCGGGAATGAAATAGCCTATACAATATCAGACTTCTCTACGCTGTCTAGATGTATATTAAGATCTAGATCTTTATTCCGTCACAAACAGGTCCAGAAGAACAGTATTAATTATTTCAGAACCTTATTAAAATTTTACTTATATATATACAGTGAACATGGATACAAATCTTGTAATCGATTTTAAGTATACTTCCGGAGCACGTAGAAATATGAAATTTTGTACACTTATTAGAACCTGATGACAATGCAAGTTGACAAATTTTCAGACTTCGGGGTTGTCAGAATGGCCCCAGGAACGGATAAATTATCCTACAAAATTTAAATTTAATTTTAATATGCTTCCAGATCACATGGAATATGATTAGAGAATAGAAATTGAATATTTCCTTTCAAATGGAGCTGCTTCTGTGTTGTAACGGGCGGTTTGCATTCAATAAACATGTGGTTGGTAATGGACTAATTTCCATGCTTCCTTAATTTATATATTCGATTTTCTAAATATATCAGACCACATAGAAATATTAAATTTTGTATACTAGCTTAAAATAGCTTGCCAAGCAAAAGAAATAATAATAATTTTAGGTTATATTTATTAAAACCTTTTCTCCCTCCCCACTGAATAAAGGCAAAATATATTTTTCAACTTGATTCTATTGATGTTATGTGGCGCTGAGTTTGTTGTTGACATAAATATATTGAAATACCTTGAAAAAGGTTGCCGTAGGGTAAACTGAAATATTGGTAAATAAATTATATGTTTGAATCAATAAAGGCCTTTTTAATTTAAAAAAATATAGAGTAAAACCTCCCTGTTAAGGACAACAAATTGCAGAGCCATTTAGGAAGAGGTGTCCTCTTAACGAAGAGTCGCTGAATAGTAACAATGGTAATTTAGCAAATAAAAACTGTTCTTTGTGGAGAGGTGTCCGCTAAAGGAAGGTTCTAATGTACATATACATATATATTTATTTGTCAGCTATGCACGTCCTATAATTAATCTGGCTGAAACTTTGACAGGACAAAGAGTTAAGACTGGAAGAAGTTTTTGTCACTTTTTTAACCAAGAAAAATAAAAATTAACAAAGTAATAAAATTTTACGTATCAATTATTTATTTTAATTTGAGGTATATAAAAGAGCAATGTCTAGAAAAAGGACTTTCGGAATTTTTCAACATATTCTCTCGCCATGACAATGGAATTTTTAATAATATTTTTTGTGACACTATAAAATAATAGAACAATGACTTATATGATTAAAATAGGTATAAAAAGTCGAATAAAAAGAAACTCCCATTTTTAACCAAGTGAATTTTTACCTCAGTGTGTATGTATAATCCTGTTTCAAGTTAAATATTATTCGTTATAATTATATTCAGACCCTGCTTTGCCCATGTTCTCCTAGAGTGAATGTTTACCCTAAAATGATGCTTTAACAAATATTATTTATATGTGTATTATATATGTGTGTGTGACAATTTTACGATAAAAACAAGTTTTGACACCTAATCAACTGGAAAATGAGATTTTAAAATAAGATTTGAAATAAAGAAAAATATTTACAACAGACGAAGCCTTCTCCGAAGGGACATCTGGATCCTATTTGGAACTTAAAGCCGCCTCGAGTTTGGACAGCCCCTTGCTATTTTTGGATTTCATGTCCCCAACATGCTCGATGACAATGTTGAGGAATTTGGAGAAATAATATTGTTTTCTGGCGAGAGTTCTTCGAGGAGTCCTTCCCTATCAATGCGGTAAAGAACCGCGAACATGATATTTTCCCTGATTATCCTTGCCTTATATAGGGGGCTCAGGAAAGTTACACAGTCAGTCGGTCGAGTATCTCGATTATCTGATTCTCGAAATCCTCGTCCTTGTACGTAGAAGTCTGAATGGGTGCAGGAGCGGTCTGGATCTCATAAGTTGTCGGCGCTGGAAGTGGAAGTGGAGGGACTACTACGGCTGGAGCGGATTCCTCCTTATAGGGATTGGGCGGCGCTGGTTCAGCAGGCTGAGGATCGGTGGAGCGACAAGTCGAAGTGTGGGCCGCGGGACCATTACTTGGAACATCCACAGATGTAGTAGGGGATGCTGGTACAGAAGGCGCGGGTGCTAGCTGGCTGGCAGCTGAGGCGTGGTCGGTGATGGGACATCAGTGGGGTAGGGTGATGATGCTTGCTTGGGGCCGATAGTCTGCCTAGCAAGCATTGGGCAGTTGGCTCTGCGGTGACTCTGGTTGTTTCATTTGAGGAACCTTATTTCAAAGGTCAGGACGCCGAGAAGGTGCTTTAATTTCCAGGCGGGTGGGCAGTCTTTCGATTTTTATGCCGTCATGAAAGGGGATGTAGGCCTCACGGCGGCCATCTGTGTAGCCATTCTCTCAAGCTTTGAGTTTCTTGGGGGCGATGGAGGTAAAACGCCCATAAGGCCGCAGAGCGTCCATGATCACGGCATCATCCACGTAGAAAGGGAGGGAGATATCCGATGGTCATTTTCTCCAACCTACTACGAAAGGCCATTGCCGAGTAGCTCCGGTGGTTTCGGCGCAGTTAGACTGCGCCGCTGTAATGTTTGGTGCTCCCGAGTGCGGCGCCTTTTCTCACTTTGCACCACCGTGTAGCTGTTCTAATTATCCGAATCTTCATCCTCAAATATATCCGCCCAGATCTTTTGGACTTTTACAGCGCCGATTAAAGGCGCCTTGGTCGCGATGCCGCCCGGCGCGGTAAAATTTGCATATCTCTCGTCAGCGGACGAATTTACATAATTTTCAGTTTCCTTTATTTCAGAAGAGAATTGATTTTGAAATGCAATTTTCGCAGAAATCTCTTAACTATCTTGTGGCTCTAAGCTGAGCCTTTCAGGCACACAATCAGCTTTCAAAAGGCTTTCAGCCAGTTCTATTTTCGGCATACCTGCCCACACTTATCCACCCGCCAAAGGCGGAAAACGGGGAGCTCGAGAAAACGTGTCCGTTCAATCGAGTGTGTGTGTTTGTTTAATTATAATTCTAAGGTTGAATAATTTGAAAATTTCTCCCTCTCTATATAAGTCAATGTATGTATATCTCTCTTTCATTTATAAAAGTCAGTATATATTATATATTAGATAATAAAAAGGCATATATATATATATATATGTGTGTTGTGTTATGATGCATTAGCGCGCCATCTGTTATGAAATTTCGAAAATATTATAGACGCGTATGATTATTTTTAAAAATTAAACAATTCCTACTGCCCTTACTGCAATGGAAAAATTAATGGGAGGGCCTGGCTCATCAGTGGTGAACCCTCCAGCGGTTTCGTATGTAATGGAGGGAATTAATTGTGTCAAAGTTATTTCTTGCCCTTATCATCAGTAACCCTTTCCAAGAGTCTAGCATCAGTATCAATATGAAAGGAAAACCGAAAAATGCGATATAACAGCGGTATGGTAGATCAAACTGGCGAAACTTGAAGCTGAGCCTTTCAGGCACACAATAACCTTTCAAAAGGCTTTCAGCCAGTAATATTTTCGGCATACCCGCCCACACTGATCCACCCGCCAAAGGCGGAAAACGGGGGAGCTCGAGAAAGCTTGGTCGTTCAATCGAGTGTGTGTGTTTGTTTAATTATAATTCTAAGGTTGAATAATTTGAAAAATTTTCCTCTCTCCATATAAGTCAATTTATGTATATCTCTCCTTCATTATAAAAGTCGGTACCGCTGGGAGGGTTTACCACTGATGAACCAGACCCTCCCATTAATTTTTCCATTGAAGTAAGGGCAGTATATATATATATTTCAATATTAAAAGAATCATATGCGTCTATAATAGTTTTGAATTTTCATTTATATGTGTGTTTGTGGGATATACACGTCCTCAATAAGTACCTAATATGGCTAATATTTTAACAGGGCATAGATAAAATTATGGATGATTTTATTGTCGTATTTTTAGTCAAGAAAAAAGTATAATTGACCAAGTACTGGACAAAAATACTCATTTTAAAATCAGAAAATAATGATGAAATTTTTGCTGTATCATGTTTGATTGTCTGAAACAAAATTCTTTAAAGGTATAATTCCCTAAAGCAGACTACGGACGAAGCCAGATCATAATTTCTAGTAGACTGGAACAAAATTGTAACTGCAAAACATTCACTCGAGCAGAATAGACGAAGCCAGGTCTACTCTATCTCAGCTCTCTTTGCTTCTCTCATGGATAACAACTGTATGTGGCATGCTCAAGAGTCTGCCTTCCGAAGAATTTGTTTGTTTATGCAGCAGGAGAAGAAACCTAAAATATTGTTTACAGATAAGCACTTATGTAAAAGCCATATGTCAATTATTAAGAGAAATAAAGAAGATCATCTCCCATTATTGGTCAAAGAATCACCCTTACAATTATTGCTGACCATTATCGCAGATCATTTATTTCTCATGTTTTTCTGGAAAAAAAATTGACTCATCTCTCTGGAAAATATTTTAAAGTTATAATATATCTATCTCTTAACTCTATATATATTATTCAATATATCTATATATATATATATATATATATATATATATATATATATGGTAATTTAAACCAACAACCCCATATTGTATATAACTTATAACAAGATTTTCATGTTGTATAATAGAAACACATCTGTAAATGATTATACGCATGATTGACATGTGTCATTACATCATCATATGTAATGTACTTTGTACAAACTGAGGATAAATAAATAAAACTCTGTAATAGATTAAGAGTTGAGCTAAAGCAAAGGGTCAAAAACGTCTAAAATCGAGATAGATTTAGAATTCCCACAACAAAGTCTAAAGATAGATAGGAAACTGTCAGGACGGCGCCAGTGTATAATTTCGCCACACGATCCACGTTCTTTTGCATCTGCTGAAATGCAATACTCCCTTTCTCGGAAAAGATATAAAAGGCCCCCGTCATAGCCAAAAATATAGTCACTTGGCAGTCTCTTCACCATCTGCGTGAGCCCTCGTCGGTTGTACCCCAGGTCCACCTCATCCACCATGTAGACCAGTAAGAACTCTTCCATCTCCATCTTTCGCTCCTAGCTCAACTTTTATCTGTACACGGAACTTTCTTAATGCAACTGTGTCTTCGATTTTTGAGTATGGACATTCCCAAGCTTTCCACTCTGCCTCGACCACGACTGCCTGTACTTTGTGAGAACTTTTAAAGGTCTTCCAAGGTGCAGAGAGGTACTGGAAAACTTCACATCCTGACTGTTCCTCTCGGTCAACACAGTATAGCGAGAGTTGACAGGGACTCACACCACAGTTTAAGTCTGACTGGATACCTCATCACAGATTTAGTCGACTGGATTCTACAAGAGTCAACAGTAACTCATTACATATATATGTGGTAATGTAGTAGTAGTTTATGCTGTTGGATGAATGCAGTGTGGCATGTTGGCTAGAAGCAGTCGTGGTTGTTGAGCGATGGGTGGTAAGGACACACAGGAGACCGAATCCAGAGGCAAAAACCCGTGAGGAAATAGATCGGGGAGGAAAGATAGAAGGTCCCAGAACAACCCCTAGAACAACTGGCGTCGAGGCCACCTCGGTGAGAACTGAACTTTGATCATCCCGTCTAGCCGCTTATAAGCCGCTTTTAAGTAAGATAAGTCCCCTAGGGGAGATAATGAAGTCGTGATACTTGTTTACCAAGGGGGTTGTTTGTTAACCTCGCTATCTTCCCTCTTTCCTTGTACTCCCACACAGGCCATTTTATTTTACATATTTCCAAATATTATGACATATATATATCCTGGAATAATAGCCTGTTCTACAAATAGGCGTAGAATGACAGCCAGTTCTAAACCTTATTAAAGTTTTACTTTATAAAGCACATATCTATATAATTCATAAATGGGTTTTAATTTACCAAATGAAATAAAATATATTATCCCAATATACAAGGTATGTCCCATAAGTTCCCGGAGGGTCCATAAAAAATAAATAAATGAAAAATCTAAATAAATTTGACTGTTTATTATAGAAAATATATCTGGCAACACGGTGGTACCAATATCGAGGCTGTACGTGCGCTCGTGCCAAGGTCATTCTAATTTATTTAAAGGTTACGCCTAGCGCTGCGGCGATTTTACGATGGAACAAAAATTGAAGCAGAGGATTTGAAGAGAAATTTGTGGGAAACTTCAAATATCAGCAACCGAAACTTTTGAAATGCCTAATAAAGCATTCCCCAATGACCCCCCAAAGAGAACAACAGTTTTTAAATGGCATTCTAGATTTAAAGCTGGCAGAATTTCCATTGAAGATGATCCTCGTCAAGGACGCCCAAAATTTCAAAGGACTGATGAAAATGTGCAAAAAATCACCGATTTGATAAAAGAAAATCCTCGAACCACTTTGCTGGAGCTAGAGCACGACACAGGCATCTCTAAAACAACGATTGGAAGGATCGTAACCAAAGATTTGAAGCTCAAAAATAATCCTGCAAAATTCATCCAAAGATTCCTCACTAATGAGCAAAAACTGTGTCGTCTTGCAATTTGTGAGAACAAGCGTCCAAGCGTCAATATGCCAAGTAGAGAGGTCAGGGTGAGCCTAGACCAAAATAATCCAGGATATTGAAATCCAGAAACAAGGTGTTGCTGGTCGCATTTTGGATAACAAGGGCATTGTTCATCACGAGTATCTTCCTGCAGGCCAAACAGTTATTAAGGAAATGTATTTGGGCATTCTTCGCCATCTAAGGGAAGCGATTCCAAAAAAAGGCCAGAAAAATGGTCTAATGATGACTGGATCCTACACCATAACAATGCCCGCCCTCACACAGCGCACTTGGTGACGAGTTATTTTGGCTAAAAACGGGACAGAAATCCTACTTCAACCTCCCTATTCCCCAGACATCGCACCAAATGACTTTTTCCTGTTCCCCAAACTTAAAGCAGTTCTAAAAGGAAGACATTTTGAGACCAGGGATGACATAATAGGAAAATCGCTGTTGGCATTGAAGAGCATTCCAAAAGAGCCCTATAAAAACTGTCTCGACAATTTGGAGAAACGATGGCGCTGGTGCGTTGAAGCAAGGGGGGATTACTTTTAAAAGTTTTAATAATTTTTAAAAATATATCTTACCTTTTTTTTATGGACTCAGTCCGGGAACCTATGGGACATACCTTGTATATGACGAAATATGCCATCCAATATCTTTATTTTAATTTGAGTTATATAAAAGTAATGTATGTAAAAATGACTTTCAGAATTTTTCAACATACTCTCTCGCCCTGACACTTTTTTGTTATTATTTTGTTTAATTTGTCACTTATAAAATAACTAGCAGAATGACCCGGGCAACGCCCGGGTTTTACCAGAGAGCATTTTCCCCCCGAGTACGTATGTATTTAAAAACTGTTTTTTTTTATTCAAATACCCTTCCTTACAATTATAAATTATTTATTCTTATAAAGATTATCGATTAAAGGTACTTATATATATTTAAAGGTTCTCATAAAGGTTACCGATTTAAAAGTTTATTTTATTTTATTTAAAGAAACATATTTTCATTTAAGTATTGTTATTTATTTTAAAAGATTAAGTAATTGTAGCCTAGTGGTCATGGCATCTGCCCGGTAAGCGGAAGGTCGTGGGTTCGATTCCCAAACCTTGACACTTTTTTTATTTTATCCATTCTGACCAAAATCTATCCGTGAACTTCACACAGTGAACTTCACACAGACAGAATAAGGCAATTATATAAGTAGATTGTAAATATATAATAAATAAATAATTATCATTAGATAATGATAATGATCATAATGATGATGCGCGCGTTGATGACCAAAATCTATCCGTGAACTTCACACAGACAGAATAAGGCAATTATATAAGTAGATAGAACTATGACCCATTTTATTAAAATATGTATAAAAAGCCGACTTAAAAAGCAACTTCCAGGTTTCTACCCGAGTAACGTGTGTTTATATAATTCATTAATGAAACATTACTCACCAGACGGAAATTAGTTTATTTCAGTTATTAATATTTAAATGGTTATATTGGTTTATTTTTATTTATATCTTCTAAATCAATGTTTACGCTTCACGCTTTCTAATATGATGACCAATCTCTTATTTACCCATAGAATACACCAGTGTCTATGTATTAAATGATATTCTTTTTCAAATTAAATATTAATAGGTATAATTATATTTAGACCCTGAGCGATTGTTTGCCCCAAAATGATGTATTTACCAAATATTATTTATAAAAATTCGAAATTATTATAGACTCGTAAGATTCTTTTTAAAAACAAACAATTTCTACTGTCCTTACTGCAATGGAAAAATTAATGGGAGGGCCTGGCTCATCAGTGGTAAACCTTCGGTTTCGCCCGTTTAATCAACCATTAATTTTTTCATTGCAGTAAGGGCAGTAAAAATTGTTTAATTTTCAAAGGAATCATACGCTTCCATAATAGTTTAGAATTTTGAAACAGATGGCGTCTTGATGCATCAAAATATTATTTATATTATGAATATATCTTCTCCGTTACGACAACTAATTGGTGGAGTGTGAAGTGTTTTGGCTGTAAGCCAAACTGTTCTGGCCAAATAGGGCTATTTTCGTTAAGGGTTTTCCTCAATCTGGTTAAAATGATTTTCTCATTTATTTTTGAAATGGCAGGTAAGAGGGATATGTGTCTATAACTATAAGGATCGATCTCTGATTTACATTTTTCAAAATGGAGCAAAAATTTATATTTTCAATTGATCCGAGAAATGTGTCAACGCAAATTACGCATTGAAGACTTCATTAAAGAATTGAATCAGATGTTATGGCAGAAGTTTTATCGCATCATTCGGTATTAAAACCTATTTGTTCTGGGAACATTGGATGTTTTCCCACGTGACGCGGCGGAGCGTGACCGTGCCTGCACGGGTGAGTAGTTGTTGTTTTCAACATTGTATGATTGGACATTAAAACATGGTGGCAGCGGTAACTGGATAAAATACAAACCCGTGTATTGCAAAATATCGATTTTTGTGTACCTTGGAAGATAATTCACCATGGCTCAGATTCAACCTCCAGAAACTTTCGACTTCTCGACTCCCAACGAATGGCCCAAATGGAGGAAGAGATTCGAACGATACCTCGTGGTCAGTGGAATGAAGAAGAAAGAGGAGGCGGACAAGATCGATTTGTTCATGTACTTGATGGGTGACCGCGCGGATGATATATTCAGGACCTTCAAGTTCGAAAAGGAGGAAGAGGCAACGAAAATTGATTCCGTCCTCAAGGCGTTCGACAGCCACTTCTGTGTCAGAAAGAATATTATCTACGAACGTGCGAAATTTAATTCAAGAATCCAAGAGGATCGGGAGCCAGTGGACGAATTCATCACTTCATTGTACAAATTGACTGATAGTTGCGAATTTGAGGGTCTTCATGAGCAGTTGATCCATGACCGAATAGTGGTTGGAGTGAGGGACAAAGCTTTATCTGAAAGAATGCAGTTGGACAAAGAACTGACTTTGGAAAAGGCGGTGAAAAAGGTTCGACAGCAGGAAGCCGTTCGACAGCAGCAAGTCGACCTACAGCGTCCCTCACCAAGCCAAAAGGTCAATCAGGTGAAGTTCAACTCGAAGAAACAATCACCGAAACAACAACAGTAGCCTTCGAGGAAGATGTAAAGGTCAGCCAAAACAAGATCACGATGTCCAAAATGCGGAGGTTTCACCCACAGGGAAGGACAGGATTGCCGTGCTGAAGGACAAAGATGTAACCTATGTTCAAAAACTGGCCATTTTGCAAATTGCTGCCCAGGTAAGCAGGCGAAGACTGCGGAAGTCAAAGCTGTTTCTGAACTTGATGAAGAAATTGGTTTTCTCCTGGAGGTCTGAGCTGTGGAGGATTCATCTAATCTCGATGATAATGAAGGCGAGTGCAGAGGCGATGGACAGCAGAAATCCAAGTGAATGGGAAACAGGTGAAGTTCAAGCTCGACTCCCAGGCGGATGTTACATGTGTTCCTCTGTGTCTCTTCAAGAAGATAATGGGACAGCAACGACTAGTGGAAAGTGATATCAACATTAGAGCTGCTGAATTTTCCGAACTTCAGACTGTGGTAGTTTTATCAACGCTGCGAAATGGCAATTATGAAATCAAGGAGAAGATTTATGTCATTCGTCGTTTGAGTGAACCTCTTCTGAGTCGCCGGGCATGTGAGCTTGAACCTGGCGAGGCGGATTGAAGTGGTTGCGACGAGAATTAACCCGATCAAGGACGAGATGTTGACGAAGATTTTTGAAGCTCAACAAGAAAATACGCCCCTGAAAGCAGTAGTAAACTACCTTGAGCAAGGCTGGCCAGATAAGAAGAAGATGTCACAGGCTCTGCTCTCTTATTGGCATGTCAAGGATGAACTTGGCGTTCAAAATGGACTACTGATGCGTAGCTGTCGTCTTGTTATTCCAGCAAGTATGAAACTGGAGATCCTAGATAAGTTGCACGCTGGGCACTTCGGGATTACAAAAACAAGACTTCGCGCACGTGAGACGGTATGGTGGCTGGAATTTCGGAAGAGATCGCGGAAACGGTCAGAAAGTGCAGTGTCTGTATCCAGGAAGCCGTCTCAAAACATGAACCTTTGATACCAACCAACTTTCCTACACGACCGTGGCAAAAGATTGGAATGGATTTGTTCAAGTTCGAGAATAAGTGGTATCTAGTCCTCATTGACTATTATTCTCGCTTTCCTTAAATGATTCAGCTGGATCGGATCACAGCCATGTGGTGGTGCGTAGTTGCAAATCCATATTTGCCCGGCATGGAATACCAGAAACTGTCGTAAGCGATAATGGGACGCAATTTGGAGCTGCTTGTGAATTTGCAAATTTCGCAAGGCAGTACGGATTCACACATGTCACTTCAAGTCCTCGATTCCCGCAGAGCAATGGGATGGCAGAAGCAGGTGTGAAATTCGCTAAGTTGTTCCTCAAGAAAAATCAAGACCCATCGCTTGGACTCCTGGAGTATCGATCGACCCCTTTGGAGAACGGTTACAGCCCTGCTGAGCATCTCATGATCACATGGGACGTAAACTCCGAACGACCTTGCCAATTGCACCAGAGAATCTTAATCCAAGGTTGGTGGACTCTCAGACCCTGAAAAGAAAGGAGGGAGAAGGAGAAAGGATATGAAATCCAGATATGATCGACTGCGGAGCTACGGACATGGAGGAGCTATCCGAAGGTGACACGGTTTGGATTACAGATATGCGAACCTGGGGGATTGTAAAGCGAAAGCATCGACACCAAGGTCATATATGGTTGATACTCCAGTTGGGACTTACGTCGAAACAGGTTCCATCTACGAAAAGGAGATACAGTGCAATATCCAGCCGACCCATCGACGCCGACCTTTTCGGGGGAGGAACTGGTTAAAATGAAAAGACCCCAATTGTGGATTATCCCTCTAACGACTCAGAAGACGGCCAGATAAGAACCCGGAGTGGAACGAATTGTTAAACCGTGGATCGCCTTCGTTATTAATTATATTATGCATTTAAAGTTTGTAATGTTATATATATTTCAAATCTTAAAAAGGGGGGATGTTTGGGAACATTGGATGTTTTCCCACATGACGCGGCGGAGCGTGACCGTGCCTGCACGGGGTGAGTAGTTGTTGTTTTGAACATTGTATGGATGGACATTAAAACACTATTCCTGAGGCTTTTTTATTTAGCAACGAAGCGATGCTTGCTTCAAGTTCATGATATTAGTAGGGTCAAGGCCTTTGTCTGTATTTTGTTCTAAGAAGTCCATTATTTCGCTTCAAGCAAGGATAAGATTTTGAAAATTGGGTACAAGGGTTTTGACTAAATTGTTTTTCATAGCTGCTGCTAGGATTTGTGCTGATTCATGGGAGGTCAGCGTTTTCCATTGTTTGTTTTCAAATTAATTTATCTTTTTTTCAGTTAATGTCGTTTGATAGCTTTCCATATGATTTGGTCAGAAACGTTAAAATTTTCAATGTAGAAGTCCTAGATGGGGTTGTCATGCTGTCAGGCACAGTTTTGGGAATCTCTCTGAGCTTGAGATAGGCCTCTTTGTCTTGAGGGTCACATAATCTGTTTTTGTTAAGCTTTTGTGACGAATCATTTCCTTGATATGGTGGGTATCTTATTTTTAAGCCGATTTTTATAGCTGGTCGCCTTTTGTATATTGTTAAGATGCATTGTTCGAGGGTGGTGATGGCTTGATATATGTTCGCGGTATATCAATAGTAACTTGTTATCTCAATTCTCTCCATTTTGTATTTTAGAAGTGTCCATTATGTGAATTATTATTTTAATATTTGGACTTTCCACTTGATGCCTTGTAGG
>CP092886.1:13216871-13351019 GCA_030710605.1 Cordylochernes scorpioides
GGACATGGTTTTATCTTCTGCCTCCATGTCGATATTTTGGGGAAATGGGAGGAAAACTTCCAAATAATGCTCGAAGCCGAATAAAATGAATATTCCTCTAAGAACCAGCTCTGTATCAACTGCAGGAAGAGGCTTGAAATAAGCCATTATTGCCAGCTATTTATATATCTCTCTAATTTGCAATGACGATTCTATGCAAATATAGCTTATCAAAGAATTTTTAATATCAATAATATGCAAAAACAATTTAGAATTTATTTTATTTGAAAGATGCTTGCTTATAGTTCACTTATGTAAAATTGCTCTTCCAATTGTAAATTATATATTCATCGAATGGGTATCAGCTAAAAACGAACATTTTCAAAACATAATCTTTATGTTAGAATCTAAACACTCAATTTTACTTGATAGAAATATTACAAATATTTCTGTATTCTTTATGCGTATCGGGTATGTGCCTTATTTTCTAATAAGGAAATTCACGCTCTGCCAAATTTGGATTCGATAAATAAATAATTTCTGGTCTTCATACACACACATTGGAGAATTTTTTTTTTTTTTAAAACAATAATAAACAAAAGAGGAGCTTCTTGTGTAGATTTCTTTATTACCGCAAGCTTTCGAACAGAACGTTCTTCAACGGGCGTGGATAGTAAAAACGTACTAACATGTTATTAGAGGAGAAAAACTAATATATACACCAATAAATTTACATATTGCAGAGATAATAGCGTAAAAAGAGAATACAACATAAATATTTAAAATGAAATTTACATAATACAAAACGTGACGACTAAAAAATAAGCAATAAACTTGAATGAGACTAAAAACTAAGGTAAAGTTATTATTAAAACGGCGACATCCCTACACCAAAAGAACAAAGAATAAAATAGTATATAGAAGTTAAAATCTACCAGACCAAGGCAGGGGAAAGGGAGGGTCCCACCCAGTGCTGCCACAATCCTGGGATATAAGAGGGGGGGGGGGGGGGGGGGGGGGGTGAAAGACAAGCTATTTATAAAGTATCTGGTAAATGTCTGGGAGGTCTATTTTACGGTTACAACTATTGTTTTGTGTGGAAATAATAGATTCCAGGCAGAGTCGGTGATGTTTGTTATGTATATGCCGGTATTTAACTTGAGGATGGTCGAGATCAAAACTATGGCCTGTTTGTGCTATATGCGTGAAAATTAAGGATTTAGGATCTTTATTGCGGATGTTACGTCTGTGCTCTGAAATACGGATGCCAGTGGTTCTTCCTGTTTCTCCAACATAAGAAGTTGGGCAATCCAGGCACTGTATGGAATAAACTGCGCCGGTAGAATTTATGGGTAGGGTGGGTTTATCAGATTTGGTGATGTGATGTCTAAGGATGGTGGCTAAGTTGGGGGGACTATTGTAGAGAACTTTTATGCCGTATGGGCGTAGGACTCTGGAAATGGATACTGCGGCAGGGGAGAACGGGAGCCAACAAGTGGCCCTGTGAATTGTAGTGGTTCTGTGGACACGTGGATCAAAAGTATGTTTTTCTATAAAATCTATAGGATAAAGACTAAAAAACTGTAGTAACATATACTGTTTCAAATGTATTACAATATATAAATCTATATCTTCGCATATAGCGGATGGTATATATATATATAATCGGTAGAAAATAATTTTTATCAGTGTAAAGGGAGGATATAAGTTTGAAAGAATAAATAAAATATTGGCATAAATTAAAAAATAACTTCCGATAGCTTTAATCAATTTCTATATTGATAATGAAATAATAGCCTTATATGAACTATGGATCACATAGACACAAAACGCCTTTGCAGATAAAAGGTTGATAAGGTAGCACTGTTCGACTTAAATCTACCTTGAAGACAGTTGGAGACAACCAGAATCCTGTTTCTGCTTCAAAAGAAAAAGTCCCGAGCCGGAGCCCCAGCGATCCAGGAGACCACCAGACCACATTCCTTAAGTTCGTGGCCTGATCTAAGCGTAACCTCATTCCGGCTACTCTTTATCTGGCGACACAACAGAAAAGCCTAGGAGTGATCGTCATTTGAAAACCATGGAAATGTTTTTTCATAACTCCACAAATTAGTTGCGTATTAATACAAATTATTCATTTTATATAATTATAGTCATTTTGAAAATAGAGCAATCCATATTTAATTCATTAGATAATAAAAAGGCATATATTGGATTTAATAAAATATTTATTTTGCCAATATTTCGGCTGGCTGAACGCCAACCTTTATCGAGGCATTACATCTTTGTATACACAAACTCAGCGCCACATAGTGTTGTTAGTGTAGTTTACACTATGCGGCGCTGAGTTTGTGTATACAAAGATGTAATGCCTCGATAAAGGTTGACGTTCAGCCAGCCGAAATATTGGCAAAATAAATATTTTATTAAATCCAATATATGCCTTTTTATTATCTAATAAATTATAGTTATGTACACGACACACAGAGGGTGAATTACTTCTGAAATAAATTCTGAAACGTTTTAGAATATGAACCGTATGCATATGGGCATGCATCGATTTTATATATAAACGCCAATGCCTTTTAAATTCCTTATCAAAATTATTAAAAATTCGAAAAAAAAAATAACACGTGGAATTTCTTTGATTTTAAAAATATTATATATGTACTTTGCAAAAACTACTCTCCTATTCTCGAAAAAAATATGTAATTAAAAATATTGACACTATCTATTTCTCAAATGGCCATGAAAAGGTAAAAAATGTTCTAAAAATAATTTAAATGTGAGGTAATTGAAGAAATATGTGAAAATAGACAGAAATATTTTGACATCTACAGCCTAAAAATACTTCCATATATCGCCAAAGAAATTTACGTAAATCAATATCGCATCAAGAATTTGATTCACAATCTGCGATCTTTATAATTCTAAAGAGATTATTTGATCATAAAACAAGGAAGAAAAAGTTCGCGATTTATCTCAAAATTCCATCAATGAGAGAAAAAAATATAGAAAGTTCTATGAGTATCGTTAATTTAGGGTAAATTAGCACCACCTTGTCACCTTGTGGATAGAACTTTATATATCTCAAAGAATGTACAGTTCTCAAGCAATTTATGAAACTAATACTTAAATAATGGTCATTATTTTAAGATCAATATCCCCTCCCGGAAAATATTTCACCTAAATTTTTGCCAGATGGCTTGTGGATCTCATGAAATAAAGTCCGTCCTAGGCTGACGAGGGCCATTAGCATGAAACCATGGGTACTAGATGGACGCTTTTCAGTTTGTCAAAGCTGGTGTTGTGGCTTTGTCAGAGGCCGCTAGTTTGCGGCGACGGCTTTGATTGGATTGAAGGGCAACCTTTGTCTTTGTAGATCAATATTTCCCGGTAAAATTAACAAATATATTGATATAAGTTCATTCAAGTTTCAGGCTGATATTTTACCACATTTGGTATTTTTCGAAGACATAGTCATAATTGATAATATTTCCATAAGGTGTGTGTGGAATTTTGTAGTTACAACAAAATGTTTTTCGAATTCCACAAATTTACAACTTATTCAATTTACTCTGAAACAACCCCCCAACGTTAGAGATGCTCATCTAAATAAACCATTAACGACGTCTTGAGCCGGAATTTATTTGTTCTGGACCATGAAGTCATGCATAACGTTAATATGTATTTACGCTTTATTCTGATATACCTTTGAGGTAAATAGAACAAACACCTTTTTATAAATTTTAAAACAAATTTCGCTCAATGCGCTTATTAGTTTAAGTGCCCGATAGATAACTTTTATCTAGATCAATAAATATGCTCAAACCAACTTAGTATCTATATTGGAACAAATATAGCAAATATTCTACTCATATTTTATATATGCGCGAATTAATTTTATAGTGCATTAATTCATATTTTAATGTGTAGAAATTCTGAAGAAAAGGGTACCCTTTGAAAATACCTCGCAACTAAAACATCAATTATAAAACAAATTTTAATCAAAATAATAAACAAATTGAACATATATTTATTCGCAATATTAAGGTATAAACTGGGTGAAAGGTAGCCTTGTAAATATAGATTAAAATATTTCCATTGATTAATTCTTAAAAATTATTATTTTGAAATTATGTGAATATGGAAGTATTTACAGGATACCTTTGTTTTGCGTGAATTTATAAAAAAAAGTTACAGATTAGAAAAATATGAAAAATTTAATTTTTCAAAATAAGCCAAACCAATTTTAATCTGAATTATGTTAAATGAATCTAGCGTAGCTGCTTACGGTTGCACGTCAAACACACAACACTTAAATAAAATTTCGTAATAAGAGAAAAAATTATAAAATCAGATTCTAAAATTCAACAAATTACTTAATCCTAATTGGTTATCATATTCAGACGTGTGAGCCAAATGTCTGTTCACGTAGGATACCAAAGTAAAATATGGGCTTTGAAGAGCCAGCGTAAAATATTGATGAAGTCTAGCAGACTACATCACATTTTTGACCCTACACAAATATAGCATTAAAAATAATGTCAAGTATTTCAAACTGATTTCTTCGATGATATCATATTAAAAACTTAAGCTATTTAGATGATAAGGCACAATTTGGATTATTAAAATATACAAGTATCAGAGTCATCAACAATAAATTCTGTTATCGTTTGCTTTTGTGAATGGAATAAATACCCAAATATGGCCAATCGGTGGTTCAGTGGTAGAATGCTCGGCTGCCACGCGGGCGGCCCGGGTTCGACTCCCGGCCGATGCATTTTTTTTTTTTTACAATTTTTAAAACTCATTTATATTATTATTATCTCTAAATATATAAAGGTCAGTGTATGAATGTTTGTCGGCTATGCACGTCCACAATACGTAACTAATATGACTGAAATTTTAAGAGTATATAGAGTAGAACCTGATAAAGCCTATAATGAAACTCTCAGGTCTCTATCCCGAATATTTGTCAAGTTATTTTCAAATTTGTCTTTTCGCTCGCGAGCAGCGCCTCTAGCGGTGAAGATGGGAGGTAATATCAGCTGAACTAATGTTTCACAAGAGTGACATCCACGGCGCCAATTTATAATTGTAACGAATAGTATTTGAATATAAACATTTAATCGGGTAAAACCCGGGCGTTGCCCGGGTCATTCGGCTAGTAGATTATAAACACTAGGTAATAAGACCAAATCCTTTATACCTTGTATTTGTAAG
The DNA here is from genome assembly GCA_030710605.1 of Cordylochernes scorpioides. Classification (NCBI taxonomy): domain Eukaryota; kingdom Metazoa; phylum Arthropoda; class Arachnida; order Pseudoscorpiones; family Chernetidae; genus Cordylochernes; species Cordylochernes scorpioides. The sequence continues at coordinate 13,222,077 of CP092886.1, forward strand.
CTATTTAGAATTGATACCTATTTACTCCATAACAAAGCCTGAAGCAACGTATTAAAATCGTCTTAAGTCAACGAAAAAGACATAGAATTGTCATGTCATATGGATAGCTCTCGTTATATATAATGATTAGGATTTTAGAGTAAATATATGATCTAGGTAATCATAATCAATCCCCGGGAATCCGGGCAAGACAAAAGGGATGGATTACCGGACAAAGGACAGTTAGTTACACTTCATATTTCTGACAGGCACGCTCAGTATTAGATCCATTATCATCTTACGGGCGCCATCTTGGAGCCCCCTGCCCTAGCCAGGTGCCACTTGAAACTTCCTGGGATAGGGCCTTTTAATCCCAAATTCTGTCCTTACTGTCCCGTGCGGGCTTCCCACTCTGCACGCCTTGCCACTCTACCCCGACTGCTTCCAACTCACTTGTTGGCTTACCCGGGTTTACGATATATATATTATAGTATAAGTATTTATACAAAATTAAAGAACGGTCTTAGTCGAGGAAATTGGTCATTTCTCTTTTTATACGCACCCTTATATATAATAGGTAGAATGATGAAATAAATGACAAGTTCAATATGATTTTACATAATACAACTGCAATGTATACAACTTGTATATACTTTGTGAAAAATAGTACAAATGTGATATTGTACTGGGATAAGGTGCATAAATTTAGAAAAAGACATCTCCTTATCCTGAAACTGAAAGTTGCTGATGGCTTGCGCCATCTATCGGAATAAATATGAACTATTCTCGTTGATTTTTAATTATTCCAGAATTGGCCAAATACCCATTCTTGATTAATCAAGAAAAGCTAACCACGGACGCGTTTCGGGCTGTTGGCCCTCATCAGCGTGGTGCAAGCTGTACCTCAACGACCAAAAAGGATGACCAATTTTTTTTTGGTCGTTGAGGTACAGCTTGCACCACGCTGATGAGGGCCAACAGCCCGAAACGCGTCCGTGGTTAGCTTTTCTTGATTAATCAAGAATGGGTATTTGGTCAATTCTGGAATAATTAAAAATCAACGAGAACAGTTGATATTTATTTCGATAGATGGCGCAAGCCATCAGCAACTTTCAGTTTCACGCTAAGGAGGTGCCTTTTTCTAAATTGTATATACTTTGTTTCATATAATTTGCATATTTATAGAACTATAAATGTTTATATTAAAATATTAAAAAAATAGTTTGAATATTTGTTTTGCGCGTTTTTACATATTTTTTTTGTCTAGCGTTTGTTTTTTAAAATTTAAAATCATTTACATATTTTGAATATTGCTCGTAATATTATATAAATTGGAATTTTTCTTATTTCCTGCATAGTGTGACTACACATATCTTGTGCATCGATAGTGTTCAGAGTCTTCTGCAATCTACAGAACATGTATAGGAACGTGAAGAGACTACTGTCAGAAAACAAGGAGGTAGTTACCGTTGTTCTTGCTACTACAGGATTCGCGATGTTTGGAGCATACGTGCTAAGAAAACCACAGGGCGGCTGCTTCCCCTTCCCATCGCCAGACCGAACAACACCCCCCCCAACTGAAAAAGCAGAATGAAGAAGTTCATCAAGCCAAGAAGATACGAAGCAAACCTCAGATTATGTATACTTCTTGAACTATGCTTTAACATATTTAGATTAGATAGCCTAGTTATAATTATAGCACTTGTTTGTTATTGGTGCTCGTTAAGTTGAGCCACACTCCTCCCTTCTTGGATGTTGGTTTCACCATTTCTTTTTGGTACTAAGCTTTCTTTTAGTGTAATAGACATTTGCAAAAGCGCCAATTTTCTAATAAAAAGGCAAATTTATCCTATGTCTACAAAGTGTACAATATTCTGTAATTTCACCCTAAAAGAAAATAAAAATAGCTTTAAAATTATTTCGAAATTTCTTTTTCCATAGCTTTATATCTTTTTGTGTTCTGTTTTATATCCATTTGATAGTTTGATTATTTTCACTTTGCACAAGGTAATTTTAATTAATATATATACGAGAATATTTTTATTTAAAATTTTCAGAATTGTTTTGAATATATATTGATCATTAAGATATATATATATAATAAAAAGAAAAGCGTTCGTGGTTTGTGTCTTTTGATTTATCAAAAAGAAATGGGTTGGCCAAATATCAGGGAACAGGTGTTATCAACGTTTAGTTGATTTCTGTTCCACTAGGTGTTGCTCTGCCATATAAAACGCTCATGTTAGTGGTCAGGATATGCATAATTTAAATATATATATGTTATAATTCTAATTTACCTTTTCCTTGAAAATGCGTAAATGCAGCGTAAATGTAAATTAGAATTAAAATATAAAAAGCTAGAAACCATATAACTAAGTCTATTCGAAAGTAGTACATTTTTCTTCGTCGGATCAAAGAAATTTTTTGTAATTTGCATTGGTTTGCTCTTAGATTTGAAATGGGAGCAATAGACGTTACCACCATTGATTTTAATCAGTTTTTTCAAGAAGCTCTCGCTTATCTGAAGCAGATTCATTTCAAGTACGAATTAATGAATATAGGTCTTGGCAACGCTACATTGACTGAGCAGATTTTTCAGAATTTGAATAAGCTCAGAGCTTCTTACTTGGTGGAATATTCAAATATATCAGATTTTGTGTTAAATTTTGTCGCCCTACCTGTTTCTGTAACTCGTGAATTCATAGAAGCTTTTTACGAAACATATATAGCAAGTAAAATTATCATTGATAAGATTATCGCGAATATCGAAAAAATATGGAAAAGTGTAGCACCATATCCTATACAACAAACTTGAAAGCAGTCATCTATCATTTTTCTAATTTTCAACTTCTTACGAATAACTTTGAGGTTTTATCAGTTTAATGTGATGTTTTATACCTCCCTATCGCTTTTTGTATTGGAATAATTAATGCTTAACTCATTCTTTTTGGCATATGTTAATATACTATAATGTGTGAAATAATAAATGTAATATACAAAACTAAACATAATTTATGCAACAATGTAGAATGCATTTCCTTTGTTTTAAACAATAGACGTATAGGCTAGAATAGAATGATAGGAAAACTTTGCTTTATTGCTATTCATATTTCCTAGCACATTTCTAACCTATTTAAAATATATTTCGAAATAAAATTTGTATTTGTATCTCTTCTCATATAAGGCTTCCAAATTGAATATGATAACAAAAAATATAGAAAATTTAAATACATCTATTTTATATGATGAAAAAAAAGTGCAAATTAGTACGCGACTGTAAAAACAATTTCTCATACCTAATCATAACATTAATAATTCCAGTAAAAGTTTAATCATAAAATATCAAATAACCAGAGGCCCCTCTGAGAAAATCGTTTAAAGTACTTTAATATTATATATAATGCCTTTTTATCTTCAATAATGAAAAATATAACAGGGTTGGAGTGGTGTGTCTTGAAACTTTGACGCATGAATTCTGAGGCTCGTTGCTATTACATTTTGATGCCTATCCATGCGTCCATCTACTAACCTGTCCGATATGGTCAGCATACTAGAAGCATATTAACCTAAGTTAACCAAACTTTATTTAAGAAATTCCCTTTTAAAATTTCAATTCAGAATCATAACGTTATCACTCAACTAAATGCCTACATTTCAAGGCTACTCTACCAAATATTTTCATTTATCATATTGTGAAAAATAATTTATAAATATTTATATACAGAATAATATTTGGAAGGAATATAATTTACAATTATGCCGATTAGATACGGTACCTCTTATAGTTAAATGCGAATTACTTTGGAAGCTTTTAATGTGCGCACGTTACAAAAAATGTTTGTTGTCAATATTTATTTTTTGTTACTCTGCAAAAGGCTATAGCTATCGTTAGTCAAGATGTCGTACACTTGCGAGGATATGAGGCTAAGACTATTCAGCGGAATTCCTGTATGTTAAAAGAAAATAGTTACATTACTGTCAAATGTTTCAGATAATGAAAATTTTCTTTATAAGATTTCTAGCGGACGTCCCAGGTGATTTGAATCCACAATAATCTATTTGTACTTAATAAAGACAATAGAGGAATTTGATCCCAAGTATATCCTCAAATAATTGGCTAATGAAAAAAAAGGTTTTTACTATAAAGAGGAATCACACACACATATGCACTGATGTTGCTTTATTAGGAGACATATATATATATATATATATATATACTTTTATTATTGTAGCACATTGGCAATTCGATTTGCATCACGACTGGGTAAACTACATCTAGAGAGCACACAATGTTCTCTTTACAGACTAGTTAATTTTATCTTTAAAGTGATCATTGTATATCATCTCTAAGTGAAAGATTACAAAACTATTGAATCTATTTTTTAATACCACATAATGGTATGGCTATTTATAAAAATTACTGGTCCTACAGATTTCCATACATATCAACGTAGTGAGCTCCAATATTAAAGGTATTTTATGATGACCGCAAAATTAATGCTTTCCCATTTTCTCGCACGAAATACTTAAATTTTAGTAGTGAAAGCTAATATCAATATATTACTTTTGGTCTTATTGACATGGACCCAGAGCAGCAGCTTTACAGACCCAAGATAGTGGACGTTGCGACTGCTGTGATAGAAATGCATGGGGACATCTGAGGCTCTTCATTGGACACAACAGCAACAACAACTATTGGCCTTCAATTAATCAATAACAACCATGTCTTTCTCTCATACTGAGAATAAAAATGTTGAATTCTGGACTTAGTTTTGATTTTCTAATGTCTGTAATAAAGCATGGGATGCCCAATATTAAAATGGAATTTCATAATCTAACTAGGGGTGCGAGGGTAGTAATTGAATATCTGGAGAATTGTATGGCAGGCGAGAGATGATAGGCTATAATAGGTCTGTGGCGACCACACTTTGCTTCAGCGAGCGCGAACTGGGACAAAGCTTCACTACACATACGGGCGGTAGTGTGGAGCCCTGAATACGCATGCGCGCGGGACGGCAATACGGGACTTTCTGGCCACGCGCGTCATCAAAATAACAAGGCTTGCTTCAACTGCCGTTACTTGTTTTCTCTTTATATATTTCTGGCTTTAAATAAATTAATTTAAATTATAATTTTATCAGCGACCTTTCCACAAGCCACACCAACACATCACGCAACCATCCCACAGCTCTAAGAGGTACAAATGGGTTGTAGGTTTTCGTAATAAATATATATAGAATGTCCTATCACAAAACTTAAGAATCTAACTCTCTTCAACAAGAGGAAACTTTACAACACAATATGTCAGACTTCTAAGAAGGAATTTATATTTAGGTATTAAGGTTAGTTCCTTCTCTAGAACATACCTTTTATATATAGATTTAATAGTAAATCTATTATATAAGAACACATTGTATAAATCGTATTATATATTTTAAAAATTACAAAATATTTTCTCACAATGAGTTTATTTTTATTAAGAATTGCTAGCTTTCAAGCGATAATCGCTCTTCGACGGGCTTAAAAAATATCGACTATATATAAACAAGAATTATTTACAAATACATACGAGCCAGCGTAGATATTATGCGCTCGTTTGTATTTGTAAATAATTCTTGTTAGATACAGTCGATATATTTTTAAAGCCCGTTGAAGAGCGATTATCGCTTGAAAGCTAGCAATTTTAAATAAAAAGAAACTCATTTTGAGTAAATATTTTGATATTTTAAAAGGTTTTTCACAATTTCACCATGTATAGTATTATATATATTACAAATATATCTTACTATAAGAAATGAGAGGAATATGTATTTAAAATTGTGATACAATCATAAGCATAACATAGCTTATAGGGGGTCGGTGGATGGCTGGTTAAACCGTTTGGTTTTCGACCGCTACGACCCGGGTTCGATTCCCGCATTGGACACTTTTTTTCTGTTTAAAAAAGAAAATTCTCCAATGGCCCCCGATTCTTGCAAAAGTCCAACCCCACCAGCGAGTGCAAGTAACCAAACGGGGCTCTGGCACATTTGTAAGTGCAAAGACGAACTGCTTTTCACATGTGTAGACATGTGGTGCGCTTACAGTAAAAGCAGTCGCTAACTATCCACCATGATTATCATGGCCTGTACCACATAGCTTATAATTATAAAACATTAATATCAGCATATTTACTAAGATTTCTTATTTAAAAAAAACATTTTAATAAACAATTCAAATATTCAAATGATCATCAGGTATATAAGTATATGAACGTCATTAAAGGATATATTTCTGCCTATCAATATATATAAAAAATGAATGCATGTATGTGTGTGTGTCTGTCTGTCTGTCCTTTATGCCTGACCAAACCACTCATTGGAACGCCATGAAACTTTGGGAAATTATTTAGTATAGTACTGGGAAGGTTTCTGAAAAATAATTTCTTGAATATCTTGAATATCCTTAGAGTTATTTGCAGATTTGTAGATTTAACTCGCAAGCAGCGCCACCTTGCGACGGAGATAGGCTTAGGTTTTGGCAGAAGGTCTGCTCCATGCTGATGACCTTGGGTCTTTCAGGGCTAAATATTAAGTAAAACTAATTCAAATATTAGTGCTTTATAATGGCTATCTCCTTGAGGTTACCGATTTAAAAGTTTATTTTCTAATTTTAGATTGTATAAGAAACATATTTTATTTTAAGTATTGTACTTTATTTTAAAAAGTTTAAATAATTGTGCAAGACGATATATACGATATATAAAAATCAAAAGAAATAATGAGTATCGTTTGAATATAAAATTCAAATAAATATAAATGCGATACTAAAAATTATAGAAGCATATATAAAATATAGAAGCTATAGAAAATATAGAAGCTTTTGCATAGTTTCGTCCTGTAAGCATACCAACTTGATAAAAGTTTCCTGTTTTCCCTTTGAATATGCTTGATAAGAACCTCTATTCATTTTTGAATTAGTAGAAATCAGACGCATACCATAGGTCATAGCCATTCAAAAGTTGGTTTAGGTCGCCAATCCTTTGCGAACAAATGGAAATCTCCACGTTGGCGCTCTCTCCGCAGATTTTTTTAATGATATTCCGTGTCGTTTTTTTTATTATTATTATTTTGAGATCCACCCCTCGCTTGAAGCAAATCCTTTAATCCCAAGAGACTGCGCGAAAGACTTGAACATGAAACCACCGACGGAACGTTTTGTCCTCTACACTGACGAAACCACTTAACAAAGCTCTGATCTCCGCCCGTAGAGCGTGGGAATTTTGAGCACAAGTCAAAGTTAGTTTTATCATTTATCGACACGGCAATTTATTTGAGACAATAATAATGATACAATTTCAAGGCAAAGATACTATTCCTTTAACTTCCATTTAACGAGGGAACCAATTGATATTGATTTTATTCAACTTATCGAGTATTTTTCAAGGGACCGGGAAAAAATGTTCACTAGATAAAACGATGATTTTGTAATGTAGAAAATTAGGAAAGACAAAATTCAGGAAGACACGGCAATTTTTTGAGACAAGAATAATGATACAATTCCAAGGCAAAGATACTATTCCTTTAACTTCCAAATACCGAAGGAACCAATTAATATTGATTTTATTCAACTTATCGAGTATTTTTCAAGGGACCGGGAAAAAATGTTCACTAGATAAAACGATGATTTTGTAATGTAGAAAATTAGAAAAGACACAATTCAGGATGACACGGCACACAGGGACCGGGAAAAAATGTTCACTTTATCGAGAGATTCAAATTTACGAGTTTCAAATTATCAAAATATATCTATTATTTTTAAATAAGTTTCTAGAGAATTGTTTTAACAAATGTTCGTTAGACAAACCTTTACTCGGGTAAAACCCCGGGCGAAGCCGGGTACATCCGCTAGTTAGAGATAAAGGTAGCTTATACTCAAGTAATTTTGGATAGTTCATTAATCAAGATTATAATGGAATTAGAAGGTCATTATTTTACGGCGTCGGAAATGAGAAGTAATTTTCAAAGGGCTTTTAAGTATTTGCTTGAAGTGGATGACACATACTCAATGATTAAAAACTTTATCGTGATAGGCGAAACGGCTGTGTTTGGCAAAACGGAATTAAGGAATGTGCGGAGAATGTTCGAAGAGGAATACTTCCTAACGTCAATTCAGTTGAGGAAGTCCCTCTATGAAGCTGATCTTTCACAATACAGCAATAATTTAAGGAATATCCATGAAATATTTTAATCAAAGAAAGATATACTTGACAATTTAATGGAATTTATGAACGAAGTAGTCGAAAATCTAAGCGTATTATTTTAAATGAAGTATAATATATTGGATGGTTTTAGATATATTTAAAATATAACGAACGAAAATCTCTTTTTGCTTTTGTATACGATTAATAACTTTATTGAAATATTTTTGTATTTGGAAGCTTTTTTCATGTACCTTGACGAAATAGATTTTATAGATATTAATATGTATATATTTAAAAAATGAAAAATATATTTACATTTTCAACTTGAATCATTATAGTTTCTTTTTTAAAAAATTACATTTTATATATTGAGATATTTTAAATATAATTTTTGACAGTGAAAACACATATAATATTAAGATTATAATATATATATATTTGAATATTTTGGTTTATTTGTGAAATAGGTCATTTAACTTATACCCAGGTTTCTCATTTAGGTACAAAATATTAATCTTTTTTTTTTTTAGGATATGATTTAAATGTGTTTTTAAAATAAATTCCATTTATCAAAATTGTCTAAAATATTCGAAGGTTAAATTTATATCAAATGCTCTGAAAGAAACTACATATTATGTTTCGAACGTAATCTTTAATAATTTTGTATCAAAATTAGAACATCAAAAAGACTTTAGAATTTCCAAATGCATTTTACTTTGACAAAGTGACATATTTGCATAAGGTTTATAGACTAGAACGCGGCTAATTCCACAATCTCCTGTTCAGTGATTCGCTAACCATGACGTATGCACGAAGGAACGTGTGGCCATTGGACTTGCGTCGGACCAGGAGGCTGTTGTTAGGTGCTGCGCTGCCTGGAGTATAAGAGCTCCATCTATTATTGCTTCCTGTGGTGAATATGTATAAGACGGGTGGTCTTAATAAAGCTTTGTGTGTGTATATAATGTTTATAGGCAGTAGTAAACGGTTTGAAGATTTTAAAAATTATTCAATTCACTATTACAGAATTGCGGATTTCAACAAATTTAAAAAATCATAGCAAGCCGCCACTATTTTTATTGAATATATGAATCTTTCTATCTATAAGCTGACTAGTTAAAGGAAGGGCTTTACCGAAAACTTCCTTGAATCAGGTTAATAAAAGTGTTACACATATACGCAGTTTTATGATTTTTTTGTATCTTTTGAATGTTTGAATCTCGAATAATTATGGTGACTGAATACAATCCTAGGTTTTGTATAAAGAATATCAAGCATGGTAGAGTATCAATGATTAAAACAATTGATGTTTTGTTCAGTTTATATTTCCGCGCGTGTTCTGGCTAATGTAAAATATATACGAGGGTTGTCCGTTAAATAAGTTCCACGGGGCACCGCTGTCATGAGGATCGCTTATAGGCGCATAATATTTTCTGCCGGGAAACTTGTGGCTACTGTCTTTTGGAACCGAAAGGGCCCATTGTTGTGCGACTTTATGCGTCGGGGATCAACAAACAGTGTTAGCAATGTCATGTTTCAGTGGCAGCAATGTGATGTTTCAGTGGCAGCAATGTCATGTTTCAGCGACAGCAATGTGATGTTTCAGTGGCAGCAATGTCATGTTTCAGTGGCAGCAATGTCATGTTTCAGTTGCAGCAATATCATGTTTCAGTGGCAGCAATGTGAAGTTTCAGTGAAAGCAATGTCATGTTTCAGTGGCAGCAATGTCATGTTTCAGTGGCAGCAATATCATGTTTCAGTGGTAGCAATGTCATGTTTCAGTGGCAGCAATGTGATGTTTCAGTGGCAGCAATGTGATGTTTCAATGGCAGCAACGTGATGTTCCAGTGGCAGCAATGTGATGTTTCAGTGGCAGCAATGTCATGTTTTAGTGGCAGCAATGTGATGTTTCAGTGGCAGCAATGTCATGTTTTAGTGGCAGCAATGTGATGTTTCAGTGGCAGCAATGTCATGTTTCAGTGGCCGCAATGTGATGTTTCAGTGGCAGCAATGTCATGTTTTAGTGGCAGCAATGTGATGTTCCAGTGGCAGCAATGTCATGTTTCAGTGGCCGCAATGTGATGTTTCAGTGGCAGCAATGTCATGTTTTAGTGGCAGCAATGTGATGTTTCAGTGGCAGCAATGTGATGTTTCAGTGGCAGCAATGTGATGTTTCAGTGGCAGCAATGTCGTGTTTTAGTGGCGGCAATGTGATGTTTCAGTGGCAGCAATGTGATGTTTAAGTGGTAGTAATGTCATGTGTCATTGGCAGCAAGCCCATGAATTATCTCATATGATCCTTGCACATAGCCCAATATGGCATGACACTATATTGGCACATGTTCTTTTCAAGGTGATGCCGTATCATTTGATTTTGTATATTTTATGGGGCCCATTCTATTCTATGATTTTTGAAATACTAAGTATATCTCTGGTGTTAGGGTCATCAAGGTTACAACTAAGAGCTCATGAAATCGAGGCGGACAGCTTAGCATTCGAGTTGAGTCATGAGGCAGGATGTGATTTAAAGAAATGGATAGAATATACAGAACATTATTGCGGGTGCTCGAAACTTTCCTTGATCTTTAGAAAGATACGCCAAATCCATCCACCTTGCCCGGAGAGGATAACAGCTGCTGAAGAGTTCCTGCGTAAAAATCAGATGTAGATTTTTATACCATAAATTTCTGCATATCTCGCTTGTTATATATTGGTTTTGTAAATCACACACACCTTTATTTCTAATAAACATTAGATAATATATATAGCGAATTTTCTTATTTTGCTATAATTATTTGTTTACTCACCCTATCCTCAATATTCAATCTGTATGTTGCCTTTTAAAAAATCTTAAGAATAGTTAAAAAGCCAAAGTGTCCTCTTACCAATAAGCTTTTAATATTAGTACAAAATTCCCATTTGGAAAAGTTTTCTCTAAAGAGAGAGTCCTCATACGGGGGCACTAGAAGGGTGCTATTTTTAATATATTAATACGTGTAAGTATATATCGTAATTTAAACAAACTAAGTGAATAATCTTTATCTAAGATTGTACCATATTAATCTGCTATCTTCATATACTTCATGCAATTGATTATAACTTTATTAATATAATGTAAATCTTTATTATTTTTGTACCTTAATACTGGGCATAGTTAAACTAGTATAAACCCATATAAATTATAACATTATTAATTATATTTAACCACTCTATTGCTCTAAAGTGTCCCAATATGGATTATAAAGAGACAAGGGTCGCCTCTCCCGTCAAAATAGAAGCCTAAATCCAGACGCCATCTATTGACCGTCGCCGCAACTATAAAGTCCGCCCTAGACTGACGAGGACCATTCGCCCGAAACCATGGTCTCTAGGTGGACGCTTTTCAGTTTGCCAAAGCTGGGGTTGTTGCTTTGTCACCGACCCGAGGCCGCTAGTTGCGGCGACGGTCAAGAGATGGCGTCTGGGTTTAGACGTCTATTTTGACGGGAGAGGCGACCCTTGTCTCTTTAGATCAATTTCCTCCCAGCAAAATTTCCATCAATATGGATTATGTAAGTAATAAAATATAACGTCATCCCAATCATGTCAGGATGGCGCCAGTTTGCAACCGGACCGCAGAGGCGGGAAGGATGGCTTAAATAAATCACTGACCAATCATAATCAATCCCCGGGAATCCGGGCAAGACAAAAGGTATGGATTACCGGAAAAAAGACAGTTAGTTATACTTCATATTTCTGACAGGCACGCTCAGTATTAGATCCATTATCATCTTACGGGCGCCATCTTGGCGCCCCCTGCCCTAGCCTGGTGCCACTTGAAACGTCCTGGGATAGGGCCTTTTAATCCCAAACTCTGTCCTTACTGTCCCGTGCGGGCTTCCCACTCTGCACGCCTTGCTACTCTACCCCGACTGCTTCCAACTCACTTGTTGGCTTACCCGGATTTACGATATCTATATTATAGTGTAAGTATTTATACAAAATTAAAGAACGGTCTTAGTCGAGGAATTTGGTTTATTTTCCCTTTTATACACACCCTTATATATAATATGTAGAATGATGAAATAAATGACAAGTTCAATATGATTTTACATAATACAACTGTAATGTATACAACTTGTATATATTTTTTTATGTATAGGGGCGCCTCGAAGTATGAAGTCCAGTTTTGGGTAGACAAATGTTTTAATGGCATCAATTTTTTGCCAGGGGGTAAGGAGGCTCTCGTCGATCTTTTTAACTTAGGTTTCTAGGTCCTGAAGGGCTCTCCTAAGAGACCTGGTATTTGTGAATCCTTTGGGGTCACCCAGGTGCAGGTATGATTCGTCCTTCGTCATCGTTGGCGCAGGGGCCCCTTCTATCTTGAAAGGAGTTGGTAGCATCCGTCTACTACCTCTACAAAGTAGGTGGAGGGTAGCACATTTTTGCGGTTTCATTTTAATCCCTGCTTTAGCGGCCTGGTCACTGAGGACGTCTAGTAGAGTGTCCAGGGCTTCTTTATTCCTCGCAGTGATGACAAGGTCGTTCGCGTAAGCAAGCGTGGTTGTAATTCTGTCGAAGACCTTGAATCCTAGGTTTCTACCAAGGTTTTCTAGAGTCCTGACAATGGGTTAGATGTATAGGTTAAAGGTGCAATAGGGCTCAGAGGGAAGCCTTGCTTCACACCAAAAAGGATGGGGATTTCCCTCGTGGACCCATTCTTGGTTCTAATCGTAGTGGAGGCCCCCTTGTACAGGTCCCTGATTATGTGAATGTAGTTTGCTGGAATGCCCGAAGCCTCCAAAGTTTCAAAAATTAGTTGATGGGGCACCGAGCCAAACGCTTTGGAGAGGTCAATCCAGCCGATGCAGATATCCCCTCCCGCGCGCTTCGACTCTTCAATCAGAGATTGAAGGACAAAGTTGTGTTCCAGGCAGTCCTCGTATTCGAGGAAGCCTTTTTGTGAACTAGAAATGAGGCTTGTGATGGTCGCGAATCTTTTTATTTTATCCGCGATTATAACACTGTAAAGTGTATCTATTGTGTTTCCTAGTTCTATGGGCCTCCAATTTTCAGGGTTATTTTTGTCGCCTTTCTTGTAGATGAGCACCGTGGAGCTCTCTTTCAATTGGAGGAGTATTTTCTGAGATCTGAATCAAAAGTCGAATACGGTCGTGAGTACTTTGGCGCCAGGATCTAGCCTTTTTAAGTCCGCGTAGGAGAGCCCGTCTGGTTCAGGTGCCGTGTTTCCCTTCTTGCTCAATCTCGCCCAGACTTCTTCTTTTGAGATGGGTTTGCTGGGAGATCCAGGGCTTCCCTAGTGGAGTTGTCATTCGCTGGTGCGAGGAGAGGCCTCAATTCCTCCTTTCTGCTGATGGTGGTCTTTTTAGACATAATCTTTCGGAATTCAGCTTCCAAGTCCTTCTTGGGGATGTCGTAGAGAGGGGAAGAGCCTTCCAAAATTTCCTGTATGGTTCTTTTTTTATTAAAGTTGTAAGCTTTCTGGAGTCTCCCGGCTTCCTCTCCACTGTATTTGAGGTTATTGACAGATTTGTGGGCTTGGGTTTACTTTTGTATAGGTCTCTCTTTGGTGGCCCCCTTGTTCTTCCTATTATTTATCTTAATTGCTTGTTCTTTAATTAGGTGAATGTAGAACTATTTAATGGAGTCGAAATTTTCTTGTTCATCTTTTCCTCCCACGATTTTCTTAATCCAAATTTTTGGTGATTTCTGGCTGGGGTTTCCTTATTGTTGTGTTCCTGGCGGTGGTAGGAGGTTAGAAGCACCTGGAGGTCATCTTCTGAGAGCGCCTCAGAGACTTCCAGGAATTCCTCAGTATCTTCAGCTGTCGCTTCTTCAGCTTGTCTCGTATTTTGTTGAGATTCGATCTTAGCCAGAAGGCCGAGAAGCGATATTTTATATATGAAGATGACTGGCTTCGTCTGTCTTCTGCTAGAGTGAATTTTTCACTGTTAGAATCATGCCTACTAAAAATAGTCGAGCTTCGCCCGTGGTCTTCTTTAGTGAATGCTATCCAATATCTTCATTTTTATTTAGGTTATATAAAAGTAATGTATATAAAATGACTTTGAGAATTTTCCAACATACTCACTTGGCATAAAAATTGAAATTTTAAAATTATTTTATTAAAATTTGTCAATTATTAAATAACTAGATGAATGGCCCGGGCAAAGCCCGGGTTTTACCCGAGTGCGTATATATTTTAAAAACGTTTTAATTCAAATACTATTCGTTACAATTATAAATTGGCGCCATGGATGTCACTCTTGTGAAACGCCCCGTTCCAAACTGTGTTTTTAAAATGTTTTAATTAAAATACTATTCGTTACAATTATAAATTGGCGCCGTGGATGTCTCTCTTGTGAAACGTCCCGCCCCAAACTGTGTGTGTCTTGAAAATATAAAAATAGAAATGTGAATTTTCATAAAGATTTCATCATGTCGATTTTTTTTTTGCATTTCACCTACTAAATCGATAGAGATAATTACATTTGCAACATGAACTTAGGTATATTAACTAAATAGAAAACTGCATAGTAATAAAGATCATTTTTTAAAGGCACCATATCGTTTTTTTTTTTCAATAAAATCGAAAATAAAATTAACGATAAATAACGATAATTGCCTTAAAAAAAAAGAAACATTCGCGGTGATTTTGTCTTGCATTCGTTTATACAATTATTATATACGAATGACCCGGGCAACGCCCGGGGTTTACCCGATTAAATGCTTTTATTCAAATACTATTCGTTACAATTATAAATTGGCACCGTGGATGTCATTCTTGTATAATATATAAATGAGTTTTAAAAATTGTAAAAAAAAAATGCATCGGCCGGGAATCGAACCCGGGCCGCCCGCGTGGCAGACGAGCATTCTACCACTGAACCACCGATGGTTATGAAAATTCCCATCCGTGAGCTTCAGACAAACAAACAGACAGAATAAGGCAAATATATAAGTAGATAGAACCACGACCTATTTGATTAAAATAGGTATAAAAATCCGAATAAATGGGTAATTCTCAAAAAGCGTGAATTTCTTCATTAGTGTGTATGTGTTAAATTAAATGCTGTTTCAAGTTAAATATTATTTGTTATAATTGTATATTTAGACCCAGCTTCACCAAAAGTTCTCCTAGAGTAAATGTTTGCCCCAAAAATTACGCTCACTCTCTTTTTATTTCGCAAATAATATATCAATTATATGAATATACTAGCGGATGTGTACCCGGCTTCGCCCGGGTTTTATCCGAGTGAAAGTTTGCATAACGAATATTATATATTATGAAGTATAATAAACAATGTTAAAGATTAGTTTTAATTATTAATCAAGATTGTGTGTGAATATGTGAGAAAGATGTAATATCGTTGTTGTTTTCTTGGCCGACTGTTTTACATATGGTGTTATCTTAAAATTGCTTGTTTTGAATATTTTTTTAGATTGAGTTGAATGAATTGCTGAATTATTCTTTGTATTTATATATAAATAAAATTAACTCTGTTGATTTTCTTGTATTTAATCGATAACAGCGAAGTTACGCATGTTAAAGTTAGGAAAAATATTTTGATGTTAAGCAAAACCTGCTCCATCTCGTTTTACATAAATGTTGAAAATTTGGTCGAAATTGATGCATTGTAACGAAAGTTTTTAGTGAACAACACTTATGAAATTTGCATTTTATTAATATAGATTTAATTATCATTCAAAAAGTGAAATAAATTGAAAATAAAATATAAAATGATGATGATAGTAATAATGATATGCTTTAATATTCGTTTGGCAAACATTCACTCAGTAATATGCTGGGCGAAGCCAGGTCATTCAGTTAGTGAATGATAATTATGAACATTTGATATATAAATCCTCAAATGATGCAAAATTGTTTGTACTATATCTAATTTTAGAGTTTTTGAAATAGTGTGTGTGTCAATTGCCAGTCTGAGGCATTAGGAAATTTACATGCGGGAAAATATGTCTAGCCTTAATCGATTAGAGAATTCCATGGTTTCTGCTTGGAAAGTTGAATATTAGTGAAAAAGCCACTCTTTATGTCATAAAAACAGCTGCGTCTATTTTCTTCAATTTAAAGGAAATATACAAATTCTATTCTATGTTTTATATGCATGATCACCACGGTCTCCTTAAAATTAGTGTAAACAGACAAAGGTCGCCTCTCTCTCCCGTCAAAATAGACGTCAAAACTAGACGCCATCTATTGATCATCGCCGCAAACTAGCGGCCTCAGGTCGGTGACAAAGCCGCAACACCAGTTTTGGCAAACTGAAAAGCGTCCACCTAGAGACCATGGGGGTTTGACAGGAGAGGCGACCTTTGTCTCTTTAGATCAATTTCCTCCCGGCAAAATTTCCATCTATAAAAATTAATGAATTTTTTTTTTGGTTTGCACAAGCTTTTAAACTAGTATATTTAAAATTTAAGACTTAAATGTGTTCTGATATATATAGAAAATTGTAATTAGAAATTGAAAGGAAGCATGGAAATCCGTCATTTCCCGATTACATATTTATAGAATTCTGGCCGCCCTTTACACCACAGAAATACCTCCATTTGGAAGGAAATAAACAATTTTTATTCTCTAATATTTTATCCACGGCCATAACGGTCACTTATAAGTTTGAAATTTTGTTTACTCCAAGGTTATCGGGAATGAAATAGCCTATACAATATCAGACTTCTCTACGCTGTCTAGATGTATATTAAGATCTAGATCTTTATTCCGTCACAAACAGGTCCAGAAGAACAGTATTAATTATTTCAGAACCTTATTAAAATTTTACTTATATATATACAGTTGAACATGGATACAAATCTTGTAATCGATTTTAAGTATACTTCCAGAGCACGTAGAAATATGAAATTTTGTACACTTATTAGAACCTGATGACAATGCAAGTTGACAAATTTTCAGACTTCGGGGTTGTCAGAATGGCCCCAGGAACGGATAAATTATCCTACAAAATTTAAAATTTAATTTTAATATGCTTCCAGATCACATGGAATATGATTAGAGAATAGAAATTGAATATTTCCTTTCAAATGGAGCTGCTTCTGTGTTGTAACGGGCGGTTTGCATTCAATAAACATGTGGTTGGTAATGGACTAATTTCCATGCTTCCTTACAATTTATATATTCGATTTTCTAAATATATCAGACCACATAGAAATATTAAATTTTGTATACTAGCTTAAAATAGCTTGCCAAGCAAAAGAAATAATAATCAATTTTTAGGTTATATTTATTAAAACCTTTTCTCCCTCCCCACTGAATAAAGGCAAAATATATTTTTCAACTTGATTCTATTGATGTTATGTGGCGCTGAGTTTGTTGTTGACATAAATATATTGAAATACCTTGAAAAAGGTTGCCGTAGGGTCAACTGAAATATTGGTAAATAAATTAAATGTTTGATCCAATAAAGGCCTTTTTAATTAAAAAATATATACAGTAAAACCTCCCTGTTAAGGACAACAAATTGCAGAGCCATTTAGGAAGAGGTGTCCTCTTAACGAAGTGTCGCTGAATAGTAACAATGGTAATTTAGCAAATAAAAACTGTTCTTTGTGGAGAGGTGTCCGCTAAAGGAAGGCTCTAATGTACATATACATATATATTTATTTGTCAGCTATGCACGTCCTATAATTAATCTGGCTGAAAATTTGACAGGACATAGAGTTAAGACTGGAAGAAGTTTTTGTCACTTTTTAACCAAGAAAAATAAAAATTAACAAAGTAATAAAATTTTACGTATCAATTATTTATTTTAATTTGAGGTATATAAAAGAGCAATGTCTAGAAAAAGGACTTTCGGAATTTTTCAACATATTCTCTCGCCATGACAATGGAATTTTTAATAATATTTTTTGTGACACATATAAAATAATAGAACAATGACTTATATGATTAAAATAGGTATAAAAAGTCTAATAAAAAGAAACTCCCAGATTTTTAACCAAGTGAATTTTTACCTCAGTGTGTATGTATAAAATCCTGTTTCAAGTTAAATATTATTCGTTATAATTATATTCAGACCCTGCTTTGCCCATGTTCTCCTAGAGTGAATCTTTACCCTAAAATGATGCTTTAACAAATATTATTTATATGTGTATTATAAATATGTGTGTGTGACAATTTTACGATAAAAACAAGTTTTTTGACACCTAATCAACTGGAAAATGAGATTTTAAAATAAGATTTGAAATAAAGAAAAATATTTACAACAGACGAAGCCTTCTCCGAAGGGACGTCTGGATCCTATTTGGAACTTAAAGCCGCCTCGAGTTTGGACAGCCCCTTGCTATTTTTGGATTTCATGTCCCCAACATGCTCGATGACAATGTTGAGGAATTTGGAGAGAATAATATTGTTTTCTGGCGAGAGTTCTTCGAGGAGTCCTTCCCTATCAATTCGGTAAAGAACCGCGAACATGATATTTTCCCTGATTATCCTTGCCTTATATAGGGGGCTCAGGAAAGTTACACAGGTCAGTCGGTCGAGTATCTCGATTATCTGATTCTCGAAATCCTCGTCCTTGTACGTAGAAGTCTGAATGGGTGCAGGAGCGGTCTGGATCTCATAAGTTGTCGGCGCTGGAAGTGGAAGTGGAGGGACTACTACGGCTGGAGCGGATTCCTCCTTATAGGGATTGGGCGGCGCTGGTTCAGCAGGCTGAGAATCGGTGGAGCGACAAGGCGAAGTGTGGGCCGCGGGACCATTACTTGGAACATCCACAGATGTAGTAGGGGATGCTGGTACAGAAGGCGCGGGTGCTAGCTGGCTGGACAGCTGAGGCGTGGTCGGTGATGGGACATCAGTGGGGTAGGGTGATGATGCTTGCTTGGGGCCGATAGTCTGCCTAGCAAGCATTGGGCAGTTGGCTCTGCGGTGACTCTGATTGTTTCATTTGAGGAACCTTATTTCAAAGGTCAGGACGCCGAGAAGGTGCTTTAATTTCCAGGCGGGTGGGCAGTCTTTCGATTTTTATGCCGTCATGAAAGGGGATGTAGGCCTCACGGCGGCCATCTGTGTAGCCATTCTCTCAAGCTTTGAGTTTCTTGGGGGCGATGGAGGTAAAACGCCCATAAGGCCGCAGAGCGTTCATGATCACGGCATCATCCACGTAGAAAGGGAGGGAGATCTCCGATGGTCATTTTCTCCAACCTACTACGAAAGGCCATTGCCGAGTAGCTCCGGTGGTTTCGGCGCTGTTAGACTGCGCCGCTGTAATGTTTGGTGCTCCCGAGTGCGGCGCCTTTTCTCACTTTGTACCACCGTGTAGCTGTTCTCATTATCCGAATCTTCATTCTCAAATATATCCGCCCAGATCTTTTGGATTTTACAGCGCCGATTGAAGGCGCCTTGGTCGCGATGCCGCCCGGCGCGGTAAAATTTGCATATCTCTCGTCAGCGGACGAATTTACATAATTTTCAGTTTCCTTGATTTCAGAAGAGAATTGATTTTGAAATGCAATTTTCGCAGAAATCTCTTAACTATCTTGTGGCTTTAAGCTGAGCCTTTCAGGCACACAATCAGCTTTCAAAAGGCTTTCAGCCAGTTCTATTTTCGGCATACCTGCCCACACTTATCCACCCGCCAAAGACGGAAAACGGCGGAGCTCGAGAAAACGTGTCCGTTCAATCGAGTGTGTGTGTTTGTTTAATTATAATTCTAAGGTTGAATAATTTGAAAATTTCTCCCCTCTCTATATAAGTCAATGTATGTATATCTCTCTTTCATTATAAAAGTCAGTATATATATATATTAGATAATAAAAAGGCACATATATATATATGTGTGTGTGTGTTATGATGCATTAGCGCGCCATCTGTTATGAAATTTCGAAAATATTATAGACGCGTATGATTATTTTTAAAAATTAAACAATTCCTACTGCCCTTACTGCAATGGAAAAATTAATGGGAGGGCCTGGCTCATCAGTGGTGAACCCTCCCAGCGGTTTCGTATGTAATGGAGGGAATTCTATTGTGCTCAAAGCTTATCTTCATAGTTCATCTAAATAACCCTTTCCAAGAGTCTAGCATCAGTATCAATATGAAAGGAAAACCGAAAAATGCGATATAACAGCGGTATGGTAGATCAAACTGGCGAAACTTGAAGCTGAGCCTTTCAGGCACACAATAACCTTTCAAAAGGCTTTCAGCCAGTAATATTTTCGGCATACCCGCCCACACTGATCCACCCGCCAAAGGCGGAAAACGGGGGAGCTCGAGAAAGCTTGGTCGTTCAATCGAGTGTGTGTGTTTGTTTAATTATAATTCTAAGGTTGAATAATTTGAAAAATTTTCCTCTCTCCATATAAGTCAATTTATGTATATCTCTCCTTCATTATAAAAGTCGGTACCGCTGGGAGGGTTTACCACTGATGAACCAGACCCTCCCATTAATTTTTCCATTGAAGTAAGGGCAGTATATATATATTTCAATATTAAAAGAATCATATGCGTCTATAATAGTTTTGAATTTTCATTTATATGTGTGTTTGTGGGATATACACGTCCTCAATAAGTACCTAATATGGCTAATATTTTAACAGGGCATAGATAAAATTCTGGATGATTTTATTGTCGTATTTTTAGTCAAGAAAAAAGTATAATTGACCAAGTACTGGACAAAAATACTCATTTTAAAATCAGAAAATAATGATGAAATTTTTGCTGTATCATGTTTGATTGTCTGAAACAAAATTCTTTAAAGGTATAATTCCCTAAAGCAGACTACGGACGAAGCCAGATCATAATTTCTAGTAGACTGGAACAAAATTGTAACTGCAAAACATTCACTCGAGCAGAATAGACGAAGCCAGGTCTACTCTATCTCAGCTCTCTTTGCTTCTCTCATGGATAACAACTGTATGTGGCATGCTCAAGAGTCTGCCTTCCGAAGAATTTGTTTGTTTATGCAGCAGGAGAAGAAACCTAAAATATTGTTTACAGATAAGCACTTATGTAAAAGCCATATGTCAATTATTAAGAGAAATAAAGAAGATCATCTCCCATTATTGGTCAAAGAATCACCCTTACAATTATTGCTGACCATTATCGCAGATAATTTATTTCTCATGTTTTTCTGGAAAAAAATTGACTCATCTCTCTGGAAAATATTTTAAAGTTATAATATATCTATCTCTTAACTCTATATATATTATTCAATATATATATATATATATATATATATGGTAATTTAAACCAACAACCCCATATTGTATATAACTTATAACAAGATTTTCATGTTGTATAATAGAAACACATCTGTAAATGATTATACGCATGATTGACATGTGTCATTACATCATCATATGTAATGTACTTTGTACAAACTGAGGATAAATAAATAAAACTCTGTAATAGATTAAGAGTTGAGCTAAAGCAAAGGGTCAAAAACGTCTAAAATCGAGATAGATTTAGAATTCCCACAACAAAGTCTAAAGATAGATAGGAAACTGTCAGGACGGCGCCAGTGTATAATTTCGCCACACGATCCACGTTCTTTTGCATCTGCTGAAATGCAATACTCCCTTTCTCGGAAAAGATATAAAAGGCCCCCGTCATAGCCAAAAATATAGTCACTTGGCAGTCTCTTCACCATCTGCGTGAGCCCTCGTCGGTTGTACCCCAGGTCCACCTCATCCACCATGTAGACCAGTAAGAACTCTTCCATCTCCATCTTTCGCTCCTAGCTCAACTTTTATCTGTTCACGGAACTTTCTTAATGCAACTGTGTCTTCGATTTTTGAGTATGGACATTCCCAAGCTTTCCACTCTGCCTCGACCACGACTGCCTGTACTTTGTGAGAACTTTTAAAGGTCTTCCAAGGTGCAGAGAGGTACTGGAAAACTTCACATCCTGACTGTTCCTCTCGGTCAACACAGTATAGCGAGAGTTGACAGGGACTCACACCACAGTTTAAGTCGACTGGATACCTCATCACAGATTTAGTCGACTGGATTCTACAAGAGTCAACAGTAACTCATTACATATATATGTGGTAATGTAGTAGTAGTTTATGCTGTTGGATGAATGCAGTGTGGCATGTTGGCTAGAAGCAGTCGTGGTTGTTGAGCGATGGGTGGTAAGGACACACAGGAGACCGAATCCAGAGGCAAAAACCCGTGAGGAAATAGATCGGGGAGGAAAGATAGAAGGTCCCAGAACAACCCCTAGAACAACTGGCGTCGAGGCCACCTCGGTGAGAACTGAACTTTGATCATCCCGTCTAGCCGCTTATAAGCCGCTTTTAAGTAAGATAAGTCCCCTAGGGGAGATAATGAAGTCGTGATACTTGTTTACCAAGGGGGTTGTTTGTTAACCTCGCTATCTTCCCTCTTTCCTTGTACTCCCACACAGGCCATTTTATTTTACATATTTCCAAATATTATGACATATATATATCCTGGAATAATAGCCTGTTCTACAAATAGGCGTAGAATGACAGCCAGTTCTAAACCTTATTAAAGTTTTACTTTATAAAGCACATATCTATATAATTCATAAATGGGTTTTAATTTACCAAATGAAATAAATATATATTATCCCAATATACAAGGTATGTCCCATAAGTTCCCGGAGGGTCCATAAAAAATAAATAAATGAAAAATCTAAATAAATTTGACTGTTTATTATAGAAAATATATCTGGCAACACGGTGGTACCAATATCGAGGCTGTACGTGCGCTCGTGCCAAGGTCATTCTAATTTATTTAAAGGTTACGCCTAGCGCTGCGGCGATTTTACGATGGAACAAAAATTGAAGCAGAGGATTTGAAGAGAAATTTGTGGGAAACTTCAAATATCAGCAACCGAAACTTTTGAAATGCCTAATAAAGCATTCCCCAATGACCCCCCAAAGAGAACAACAGTTTTTAAATGGCATTCTAGATTTAAAGCTGGCAGAATTTCCATTGAAGATGATCCTCGTCAAGGACGCCCAAAATTTCAAAGGACTGATGAAAATGTGCAAAAAATCACCGATTTGATAAAAGAAAATCCTCGAACCACTTTGCTGGAGCTAGAGCACGACACAGGCATCTCTAAAACAACGATTGGAAGGATCGTAACCAAAGATTTGAAGCTCAAAAATAATCCTGCAAAATTCATCCAAAGATTCCTCACTAATGAGCAAAAACTGTGTCGTCTTGCAATTTGTGAGAACAAGCGTCCAAGCGTCAATATGCCAAGTAGAGAGGTCAGGGTGAGCCTAGACCAAAATAATCCAGGATATTGAAATCCAGAAACAAGGTGTTGCTGGTCGCAATTTTGGATAACAAGGGCATTGTTCATCACGAGTATCTTCCTGCAGGCCAAACAGTTATTAAGGAAATGTATTTGGGCATTCTTCGCCATCTAAGGGAAGCGATTCCAAAAAAAGGCCAGAAAAATGGTCTAATGATGACTGGATCCTACACCATAACAATGCCCGCCCTCACACAGCGCACTTGGTGACGAGTTATTTTGGCTAAAAACGGGACAGAAATCCTACTTCAACCTCCCTATTCCCCAGACATCGCACCAAATGACTTTTTCCTGTTCCCCAAACTTAAAGCAGTTCTAAAAGGAAGACATTTTGAGACCAGGGATGACATAATAGGAAAATCGCTGTTGGCATTGAAGAGCATTCCAAAAGAGCCCTATAAAAACTGTCTCGACAATTTGGAGAAACGATGGCGCTGGTGCGTTGAAGCAAGGGGGGATTACTTTTAAAAGTTTTAATAATTTTTAAAAATATATCTTACCTTTTTTTTATGGACTCAGTCCGGGAACCTATGGGACATACCTTGTATATGACGAAATATGCCATCCAATATCTTTATTTTAATTTGAGTTATATAAAAGTAATGTATGTAAAAATGACTTTCAGAATTTTTCAACATACTCTCTCGCCCTGACACTTTTTTGTTATTATTTTGTTTAATTTGTCACTTATAAAATAACTAGCAGAATGACCCGGGCAACGCCCGGGTTTTACCAGAGAGCATTTTCCCCCCGAGTACGTATGTATTTAAAAACTGTTTTTTTTTATTCAAATACCCTTCCTTACAATTATAAATTATTTATTCTTATAAAGATTATCGATTAAAGGTACTTATATATATTTAAAGGTTCTCATAAAGGTTACCGATTTAAAAGTTTATTTTATTTTATTTAAAGAAACATATTTTCATTTAAGTATTGTTATTTATTTTAAAAGATTAAGTAATTGTAGCCTAGTGGTCATGGCATCTGCCCGGTAAGCGGAAGGTCGTGGGTTCGATTCCCAAACCTTGACACTTTTTTTATTTTATCCATTCTGACCAAAATCTATCCGTGAACTTCACACAGTGAACTTCACACAGACAGAATAAGGCAATTATATAAGTAGATTGTAAATATATAATAAATAAATAATTATCATTAGATAATGATAATGATCATAATGATGATGCGCGCGTTGATGACCAAAATCTATCCGTGAACTTCACACAGACAGAATAAGGCAATTATATAAGTAGATAGAACTATGACCCATTTTATTAAAATATGTATAAAAAGCCGACTTAAAAAGCAACTTCCAGGTTTCTACCCGAGTAACGTGTGTTTATATAATTCATTAATGAAACATTACTCACCAGACGGAAATTAGTTTATTTCAGTTATTAATATTTAAATGGTTATATTTGTTTATTTTTATTTATATCTTCTAAATCAATGTTTACGCTTCACGCTTTCTAATATGATGACCAATCTCTTATTTACCCATAGAATACACCAGTGTCTTTGTATTAAATGATATTCTTTTTCAAATTAAATATTAATAGGTATAATTATATTTAGACCCTGAGCGATTGTTTGCCCCAAAATGATGTATTTACCAAATATTATTTATAAAAATTCGAAATTATTATAGACTCGTAAGATTCTTTTAAAAACAAACAATTTCTACTGTCCTTACTGCAATGGAAAAATTAATGGGAGGGCCTGGCTCATCAGTGGTAAACCTTCAAAGCGGTTTCGCCCGTTTAATCAACCATTAATTTTTTCATTGCAGTAAGGGCAGTAAAAATTGTTTAATTTTCAAAGGAATCATACGCTTCCATAATAGTTTAGAATTTTGAAAACAGATGGCGTCTTGATGCATCAAAATATTATTTATATTATGAATATATCTTCTCCGTTACGACAACTAATTGGTGGAGTGTGAAGTGTTTTGGCTGTAAGCCAAACTGTTCTGGCCAAATAGGGCTATTTTCGTTAAGGGTTTTCCTCAATCTGGTTAAAATGATTTTCTCATTTATTTTTGAAATGGCAGGTAAGAGGGATATGTGTCTATAACTATAAGGATCGATCTCTGATTTACATTTTTCAAAATGGAGCAAAAATTTATATTTTCAATTGATCCGAGAAATGTGTCAACGCAAATTACGCATTGAAGACTTCATTAAAGAATTGAATCAGATGTTATGGCAGAAGTTTTATCGCATCATTCGGTATTAAAACCTATTTGTTCTGGGAACATTGGATGTTTTCCCACGTGACGCGGCGGAGCGTGACCGTGCCTGCACGGGTGAGTAGTTGTTGTTTTCAACATTGTATGATTGGACATTAAAACATGGTGGCAGCGGTAACTGGATAAAATACAAACCCGTGTATTGCAAAATATCGATTTTTGTGTACCTTGGAAGATAATTCACCATGGCTCAGATTCAACCTCCAGAAACTTTCGACTTCTCGACTCCCAACGAATGGCCCAAATGGAGGAAGAGATTCGAACGATACCTCGTGGTCAGTGGAATGAAGAAGAAAGAGGAGGCGGACAAGATCGATTTGTTCATGTACTTGATGGGTGACCGCGCGGATGATATATTCAGGACCTTCAAGTTCGAAAAGGAGGAAGAGGCAACGAAAATTGATTCCGTCCTCAAGGCGTTTGACAGCCACTTCTGTGTCAGAAAGAATATTATCTACGAACGTGCGAAATTTAATTCAAGAATCCAAGAGGATCGGGAGCCAGTGGACGAATTCATCACTTCATTGTACAAATTGACTGATAGTTGCGAATTTGAGGGTCTTCATGAGCAGTTGATCCATGACCGAATAGTGGTTGGAGTGAGGGACAAAGCTTTATCTGAAAGAATGCAGTTGGACAAAGAACTGACTTTGGAAAAGGCGGTGAAAAAGGTTCGACAGCAGGAAGCCGTTCGACAGCAGCAAGTCGACCTACAGCGTCCCTCACCAAGCCAAAAGGTCAATCAGGTGAAGTTCAACTCGAAGAAACAATCACCGAAACAACAACAGTAGCCTTCGAGGAAGATGTAAAGGTCAGCCAAAACAAGATCACGATGTCCAAAATGCGGAGGTTTCACCCACAGGGAAGGACAGGATTGCCGTGCTGAAGGACAAAGATGTAACCTATGTTCAAAAACTGGCCATTTTGCAAATTGCTGCCCAGGTAAGCAGGCGAAGACTGCGGAAGTCAAAGCTGTTTCTGAACTTGATGAAGAAATTGGTTTTCTCCTGGAGGTCTGAGCTGTGGAGGATTCATCTAATCTCGATGATAAAGAAGGCGAGTGCAAGAGGCGATGGACAGCAGAAATCCAAGTGAATGAGAAACAGGTGAAGTTCAAGCTCGACTCC
Organism: Cordylochernes scorpioides; assembly: GCA_030710605.1. Classification (NCBI taxonomy): domain Eukaryota; kingdom Metazoa; phylum Arthropoda; class Arachnida; order Pseudoscorpiones; family Chernetidae; genus Cordylochernes; species Cordylochernes scorpioides. The sequence continues at coordinate 13,248,888 of CP092886.1, forward strand.
CAGGCGGATGTTACATGTGTTCCTCTGTGTCTCTTCAAGAAGATAATGGGACAGCAACGTCTAGTGGAAAGTGATATCAACATTAGAGCTGCTGAATTTTCCGAACTTCAGACTGTGGGTATGTTTATACCAACGCTGCGAAATGGCAATTATGAAATAAAGGAGAAGATTTATGTCATTCGTCGTTTGAGTGAACCTCTTCTGAGTCGCCGGGCATGTGAGCTCTTGAACCTTACGAGGCGGATTGAAGTGGTTGCGACGAGAATTAACCCGATCAAGGACGAGATGTTGACGAAGATTTTTGAAGCTCAACAAGAAGATACGCCCCTGAAAGCAGTAGTAAACTACCTTGAGCAAGGCTGGCCAGATAAGAAGAAGATGTCACAGGCTCTGCTCTCTTATTGGCATGTCAAGGATGAACTTGGCGTTCAAAATGGACTACTGATGCGTAGCTGTCGTCTTGTTATTCCAGCAAGTATGAAACTGGAGATCCTAGATAAGTTGCACGCTGGGCACTTCGGGATTACAAAAACAAGACTTCGCGCACGTGAGACGGTATGGTGGCATGGAATTTCGGAAGAGTTCGCGGAAACGGTCAGAAAGTGCAGTGTCGGTATCCAGGAAGCCGTCTCAAAACATGAACCTTTGATACCAACCAACTTTCCTACACGACCGTGGCAAAAGATTGGAATGGATTTGTTCAAGTTCGAGAATAAGTGGTATCTAGTCCTCATTGACTATTATTCTCGCTTTCCTTGAATGATTCAGCTAGTTGCAAATCCATATTTGCCCGGCATGGAATACCAGAAACTGTCGTAAGCGATAATGGGACGCAATTTGGAGCTGCTTGTGAATTTGCAAATTTCGCAAGGCAGTACGGATTCACACATGTCACTTCAAGTCCTCGATTCCCGCAGAGCAATGGGATGGCAGAAGCAGGTGTGAAAATCGCTAAGTTGATCCTCAAGAAAAATCAAGACCCATCGCTTGGACTCCTGGAGTATCGATCGACCCCTTTGGAGAACGGTTACAGCCCTGCTGAGCATCTCATGGGACGTAAACTCCGAACGACCTTGCCAATTGCACCAGAGAATCTTAATCCAAGGTTGGTGGACTCTCAGACCCTGAAAAGAAAGGAGCGGAGAAGGAGAAAGGATATGAAATCCAGATATGATCGAAGCTGCGGAGCTACGGACATGGAGGAGCTATCCGAAGGTGACACGGTTTGGATTACAGATATGCGAATCTGGGGGATTGTAAAGCAGAAAGCATCGACACCAAGGTCATATATGGTTGATACTACAGTTGGGACTGTACGTCGAAACAGGTTCCATCTACGAAAAGGAGATACAGTGCAATATCCAGCCGACCCATCGACGCCGACCTTTTCGGGGGAGGAACTGGTTAAAATGAAAAGACCCCAATTGTGGATTATCCCTCTAACGACTCAGAAGACGGCCAGATATGAACCCGGAGTGGAAGAATTGTTAAACCCGTGGATCGCCTTCGTTATTAATTATATTATGCATTTAAAGTTTTTAATGTTTATATATATTTCAAATCTTAAAAAGGGGGATGTTCTGGGAACATTGGATGTTTTCCCACATGACGCGGCGGAGCGTGACCGTGCCTGCACGGGTGAGTAGTTGTTGTTTTGAACATTGTATGGATGGACATTAAAACACTATTCCTGAGGCTTTTTTATTTAGCAACGAAGCGATGCTTGCTTCAAGTTCAGTGATATTAGTAGGGTCAAGGCCTTTGTCTGTATTTTGTTCTAAGAAGTCCATTATTTTCGCTTCAAGCCAAGGATAAGATTTTGAAAATTGGGTACAAGGGTTTTGACTAAATTGTTTTTCATAGCTGCCTGCTAGGATTTGTGCTGACTCATGGGAGGTCAGCGTTATTCCATTGTTTGTTTTCAAATTAATTTATCTTTTTTCAGTTAATGGCGTTTGATAGCTTTCCATATGATTTGGTCAGAAACATTAAAATTTTCAATGTAGAAGTCCTAGATGGGGTTGTCATGCTGTCAGGCACAGTTTTGGGAATCTCTCTGAGCCTTGAGATAGGCCTCTTTGTCTTGAGGGTCACATAATCTGTTTTTGTTAAGGCTTTTGTGACGAATCATTTCCTTGACATCTGGTGGGTATCTTATTTTTAAGCCGATTTTTTATAGCTGGTCGCCTTTTGTATATTGTTAAGAATGCATTGTTCGAGGGTGGTGATGGCTTGATATATGTTTCGCGGTATATTCAATAGTAACTTGTTATCTCAATTCTCTCCATTTTGTATTTTAGAAGTGTCCATTATGTGAATTATATTTTAATATTTGGACTTTCCACTTTGAAGCCTTGTAGGACAAATAATACAGGAAGATGGTTGGTTGTCAATTCATGAAGTATTTTAGAGGTAATATACTGGATTAGATTCTTATATTTGGAAATATCAAGTATGTCAGGCGAAGAATCATGGGTGGGTTCGTCAGGATAATTGCCTCCAAGATCTATGTTTTCAATTACATTTTGGAGATGGTTTCCATTCGGACTTTTTCTGTTTTAGCCCCAAGCAGGATGCGTGCATTTGAAGTCACCGGCCGCAATGGTTGGTATATGGTTTGAAAAAAATGTTTTCAATGTCATCCTCTTTAAGATTTATGTTGGGTGATTTGTAGGCTGAATGTACATACATTCATACGGGAACCATCAATGCTCTTTTTGGATATGCCAGTTATTTCCAAACTGAGGGTGTTGGTTTTGATGGGTATATAATTATACTTTTTATGGATAAAGATTGATGTTCCTCCTCCTTGTCCTGAAAGTCTATCTCGACGGATTGTGTTGTAAATTTGAATCTTCATTTTGTGGCAAGGTTTAAGCCAAATTCAGAGACAATGGCTATGTCTATATCATATTCATTTAGAAATTCTGTCAATAGATTATTTTTATTACGCAGGCTACAAGCATTTTCCAGTGAATTAATCGGAGCCTGTTTCTATGAATGTTTCTATTAATTTCCACTCGATTATAGAAAGAAAGTTTTTGACTATAGAAGTGATTATTTTGGGATCTCTTAAAAGATAGTTTTCAATTGCACTTTATATGGGATTAATGGTTTGAGTTTCTGGGTGGTTTGGAGTCATTCTAGTATTATAATTTTCGGGTTCTTGACGTTTTATTGATGACATGAAATAAGCAGGTTTGTTTGTTTTCTTATAAAGAGGGCACCCATACCAATTTTCTGTGTTCTCTACTTGACATTTAGCACATATAGGAAAGGTTGTTTGTTTTTTTCGCATCCTGATGTGCAGTTGTTTTCGCCGCATTTTACACACCGTGTAATTTGTCGGTATTTGTATTGTGAGTGGCTATAATTTTGGCATTTATGGCATTATCCAAGACCTTTTGGCGCCCTGCATGCCTCAATTTTGCAGTTCACATCACATATGTAAGTTACATTAAATATTTATTTGTTCTGCGAGGTTTTGGTATATTTACCTGTAATAGTGGTTATATATATATTATATATATATATGTAATAGGTAATTCAGTGGTTCAAATTCTTGGTTTTCAAGTTCATCTTTAATTTCGGATATTGTAAAGCACTGGTCAAGTCCTTTTATCACAACCCTTGAATTTATGTCTTCTTCAAGGATCTGAAATGGAAACTGTAATTACGTGCCTAAAGTCATTCAGAGGAAGCACGGTGAGTCTTCTTTACAGTGTAGTTGGACATTGATATGATGTCCAAATGTTGAAAAGTCAGGTATTTGCGTTGTACAGTTTATGAATCCATTTATCAATCCTGACCATTCTGTTACTCTACTTATTTTTATGAGAGGGATCCTTTATGTTGGGTTGAGTGTTTGTGTTTTGTCTGGTGTTAACGTTGTTATAGTCCATGGCTTATTTCAACCGCTGTTGCATCTCTGTACTAGGAGATATTGTATTTCACCGTTTTCCTTTAATAACGATACTGAAGCTAACCTCTTCCGAGGTGGTATATTAAATGAAATATGGACATTATCTTTGAGGACAGTATAAATTCATATTATTAATAATATATAATATGATCTGAGAGCAATTGCTCTTCTGCAAACATCAAGTAGAGTTGTTTAAGAGTACTCATAATATGATGCATTAGCGCGCCATCTGTTATAAGAAATTGAAACTATTTCAGGCGCATTGGATTCTTTTAAAGATTAAACAATTTCAATTGCTTAATTTATCATTGCCGTGAGGACAGAAGAAATTGTTCAATTTTTGAAATATTCATATATATATATGAGTTCTAAAATAGTTCCAATTTCTCAAACATTATTAATATAAAAATTGAAAAATATATAATTTAATTTTTAAATTATATTTTCAGAAAAATAATCTGTTTTTTTTTCCTTGAGAATATATGCTCTAATACACATGTCATATTTTAGGGTCACTCCAGTAACCTGAGTTATAAATATCTCTCCTCAATATTTAGACCTTGGCGAATAGAGCTCACATTTACTAAGTTATGCAACGCTTGAATAAACTACCCAGAACGCTCACTCTATTGAGAAATATTGTTGAAATAAGTTCGAAATCAGGAAATAGTTTGATAGCGCCATTCAAGCCGTTTAACCTTAGAAATGAAAATATCCGGAGTGCCATCTACTCCAGCTTTAGTATAGTCACCTATTTAACTTTCCGCTCAACTGTCCCATATTCAGGGAAGACCATTTTTACTCCTCTTAAATATTTGTTGAATGCACAGGCTGAAGTATGGTTGCACAATTGTGAGATCGTTGAATCTGGCCATCCTTTCTTCAATACAAAAGAGAAAATATTCAAACTTATGTTGGAGAAAAATGGAGAGAAAGTTGAGTCGTATTTGCGTGATTTGAAGTTAAGAATTAAGAACATTGGGAAGTATCCTGCAGCCACTCTTGGTAAATATATCCTAGTTAACCAAATTCTATATGAAGGACAAACAGACATATTTGACGTTCAATTTACTATCATTGCCCATGAATTATCTCATATGATCCTTGCACATGGCCCAATATGTCTAGACACTATATTGGCACATGTTCTTTTCAAGGTGTGGCCGTATCATTTGATTTTGTATATTTTATGGGGCCCATTCTATTCTATGATTTTTGTAATACTAAGTATATCTCTGGTGTTATGGTCATCAAGGTTACAAGGAAGAGCTCATGAAATCGAGGCGGATAGCTTAGCATTCGAGTTGAGTCATGAGGCAGGATGTGATTTAAAGAAATGGATAGAAATTTCAGAACATGGTTGCCGGTGCCAAACCCGTCCCTGGATCTTTAGAAAGATACTACAAATCCATCCACCTTGCCCGGAGAGGATAGCAGCAGCTGAAGAGTTCCTGCGTAAAAATCAGAAGTAGATTTTTAATACCATAAATATCTGCATATCTCGCTTGTTATATATTGGTTTTGTAAATAACACACACCTTTATTTTTAATAAACATTAGATAATATATATAGCGACTTTTCTTATTTTGCTATAAGTATTTGTTTACTCACCCTATCCTCAATATTCAATCTGTATGTTGCCTTTTAAAAGAGATCTTAAGAATAGTTGAAAAACAAAGTGTCCTCTTACCAATAAGCTTTTAATATTAGTACAAAATTCCCATTTGGAAAAGTTTTCTCTAAAGAGAGAGTCCTCATACGGGGGGCACTAGAAGGGTGCTATTTTTAATATATTAATACGTGTAAGTATATATCGTAATTTAAACAAAGCTAAGTGAATAATCTTTATCTAAGATTGTACCATATTAATCTGCTATCTTCATATACTTCATGCAATTGATTATAACTTTATTAATATAATGTAAATCTTTATTATTTTTGTACCTTAATACTGGGCATAGTTAAACTAGTATAAACCCATATAAATTATAACATTATTAATTATATTTAACCACTCTATTGCTCTAAAGTGTCTCAATATGGATTATAAAGAGACAAGGGTCGCCTCTCCCGTCAAAATAGAAGCCTAAATCCAGACGCCATCTATTGACCGTCGCCGCAACTATAAAGTCCGCCCTAGACTGACGAGGACCATTCGCCCGAAACCATGGTCTCTAGGTGGACGCTTTTCAGTTTGCCAAAGCTGGGGTTGTTGCTTTGTCACCGACCCGAGGCCGCTAGTTGCGGCGACGGTCAAGAGATGGCGTCTGGGTTTAGACGTCTATTTTGACGGGAGAGGCGACCCTTGTCTCTTTAGATCAATTTCCTCCCAGCAAAATTTCCATTAATATGGATTATGTAAGTAATAAAATATAACGTCATCCCAATCATGTCAGGATGGCGCCAGTTTGCAACCGGACCGCAGAGGCGGGAAGGATGGCTTAAATAAATCACTGACCAATCATAATCAATCCCCGGGAATCCGGGCAAGACCAAAGGTATGGATTACCGGAAAAAAGACAGTTAGTTATACTTCATATTTCTGACAGGCACGCTCAGTATTAGATCCATTATCATCTTACGGGCGCCATCTTGGCGCCCCCTGCCCTAGCCTGGTGCCACTTGAAACGTCCTGGGATAGGGCCTTTTAATCCCAAACTCTGTCCTTACTGTCCCGTGCGGGCTTCCCACTCTGCACGCCTTGCTACTCTACCCCGACTGCTTCCAACTCACTTGTTGGCTTACCCGGATTTACGATATCTATATTATAGTGTAAGTATTTATACAAAATTAAAGAACGGTCTTAGTCGAGGAATTTGGTTTATTTTCCCTTTTATACACACCCTTATATATAATATGTAGAATGATGAAATAAATGACAAGTTCAATATGATTTTACATAATACAACTGTAATGTATACAACTTGTATATATTTTTTTATGTATAGGGGCGCCTCGAAGTATGAAGTCCAGTTTTGGGTAGACAAATGTTTTAATGGCATCAATTTTTTGCCAGGGGGTAAGGAGGCTCTCGTCGATCTTTTTAACTTAGGTTTCTAGGTCCTGAAGGGCTCTCCTAAGAGACCTGGTATTTGTGAATCCTTTGGGGTCACCCAGGTGCAGGTATGATTCGTCCTTCGTCATCGTTGGCGCAGGGGCCCCTTCTATCTTGAAAGGAGTTGGTAGCATCCGTCTACTACCTCTACAAAGTAGGTGGAGGGTAGCACATTTTTGCGGTTTCATTTTAATCCCTGCTTTAGCGGCCTGGTCACTGAGGACGTCTAGTAGAGTGTCCAGGGCTTCTTTATTCCTCGCAGTGATGACAAGGTCGTTCGCGTAAGCAAGCGTGGTTGTAATTCTGTCGAAGACCTTGAATCCTAGGTTTCTACCAAGGTTTTCTAGAGTCCTGACAATGGGTTAGATGTATAGGTTAAAGGTGCAATAGGGCTCAGAGGGAAGCCTTGCTTCACACCAAAAAGGATGGGGATTTCCCTCGTGGACCCATTCTTGGTTCTAATCGTAGTGGAGGCCCCCTTGTACGGGTCCCTGATTATGTGAATGTAGTTTGCTGGAATGCCCGAAGCCTCCAAAGTTTCAAAAATTAGTTGATGGGCACCGAGCCAAACGCTTTGGAGAGGTCAATCCAGCCGATGCAGATATCCCCTCCCGCGCGCTTCGACTCTTCAATCAGAGATTGAAGGACAAAGTTGTGTTCCAGGCAGTCCTCGTATTCGAGGAAGCCTTTTTGTGAACTAGAAATGAGGCTTGTGATGGTCGCGAATCTTTTTATTTTATCCGCGATTATAACACTGTAAAGTGTATCTATTGTGTTTCCTAGTTCTATGGGCCTCCAATTTTCAGGGTTATTTTGTCGCCTTTCTTGTAGATGAGCACCGTGGAGCTCTCTTTCAATTGGAGGAGTATTTTCTGAGATCTGAATCAAAAGTCGAATACGGTCGTGAGTACTTTGGCGCCAGGATCTAGCCTTTTTAAGTCCGCGTAGGAGAGCCCGTCTGGTTCAGGTGCCGTGTTTCCCATCTTGCTCAATCTCGCCCAGACTTCTTCTTTTGAGATGGGTTTGCTGGGAGATCCAGGGCTTCCCTAGTGGAGTTGTCATTCGCTGGTGCGAGGAGAGGCCTCAATTCCTCCTTTCTGCTGATGGTGGTCTTTTTAGACATAATCTTTCGGGAATTCAGCTTCCAAGTCCTTCTTGGGGATGTCGTAGAGAGGGGAAGAGCCTTCCAAAATTTCCTGTATGGTTCTTTTTTTATTAAAGTTGTAAGCTTTCTGGAGTCTCCCGGCTTCCTCTCCACTGTATTTGAGGTTATTGACAGATTTGTGGGCTTGGGTTTACTTTTGTATAGGTCTCTCTTTGGTGGCCCCCTTGTTCTTCCTATTATTTATCTTAATTGCTTGTTCTTTAATTAGGTGAATGTAGAACTATTTAATGGAGTCGAAATTTTCTTGTTCATCTTTCCCTCCCACGATTTTCTTAATCCAAATTTTTGGTGATTTCTGGCTGGGGTTTCCTTATTGTTGTGTTCCTGGCGGTGGTAGGAGGTTAGAAGCACCTGGAGGTCATCTTCTGAGAGCGCCTCAGAGACTTTCCAGGAATTCCTCAGTATCTTCAGCTGTCGCTTCTTCAGCTTGTCTCGTATTTTGTTGAGATTCGATCTTAGCCAGAAGGCCGAGAAGCGATATTTTATATATGAAGATGACTGGCTTGGTCTGTCTTCTGCTAGAGTGAATTTTCACTGTTAGAATCATGCCTACTAAAAATAGTCGAGCTTCGCCCGTGGTCTTCTTTAGTGAATGCTATCCAATATCTTCATTTTTATTTAGGTTTTATAAAAGTAATGTATATAAAATGACTTTGAGAATTTTCCAACATACTCACTTGGCATAAAAATTGAAATTTTAAAATTATTTTATTAAAATTTGTCATTATTAAATAACTAGATGAATGGCCCGGGCAAAGCCGGGTTTTACCCGAGTGCGTATATATTTTAAAAACGTTTTAATTCAAATACTATTCGTTACAATTATAAATTGGCGCCATGGATGTCACTCTTGTGAAATGTCCCGTTCCAAACTGTGTGTTTTTAAAATGTTTTAATTAAAATACTATTCGTTACAATTATAAATTGGCGCCGTGGATGTCTCTCTTGTGAAACGTCCCGCCCCAAACTGTGTGTGTCTTGAAAATATAAAAATAAAAATGTGAATTTTCATAAAGATTTCATCATGTCGATTTTTTTTTTGCATTTCACCTACTAAATCGATAGAGATAATTACATTTGCAACATGAACTTAGGTATATTAACTAAATAGAAAACTGCATAGTAATAAAGATCATTTTTTAAAGGCACCATATCGTTTTTTTTTTCAATAAAATCGAAACAAAAATTAACGATAAATAACGATAATTGCCTTAAAAAGAAATTGCCTTAAAAAAAAAGAAACATTCGCGGTGATTTTGTCTTGCATTCGTTTATACAATTATTATATACGAATGACCCGGGCAACGCCCGGGGTTAACCCGATTAAATGCTTTTATTCAAATACTATTCGTTACAATTATAAATTGGCACCGTGGATGTCATTCTTGTATAATATATAAATGAGTTTTAAAAATTGTAAAAAAAAAAATGCATCGGCCGGGAATCGAACCCGGGCCGCCCGCGTGGCAGACGAGCATTCTACCACTGAACCACCGATGGTTATGAAAATTCCCATCCGTGAGCTTCAGACAAACAAACAGACAGAATAAGGCAAATATATAAGTAGATAGAACCACGACCTATTTGATTAAAATAGGTATAAAAATCCGAATAAATGGGTAATTCTCAAAAAGCGTGAATTTCTTCATTAGTGTGTATGTGTTAAATTAAATGCTGTTTCAAGTTAAATATTATTTGTTATAATTGTATATTTAGACCCAGCTTCACCCAAGTTCTCCTAGAGTAAATGTTTGCCCAAAAATTACGCTCACTCTCTTTTTATTTCGCAAATAATATATCAATTATATGAATATACTAGCGGATGTGTACCCGGCTTCGCCCGGGTTTTATCCGAGTGAAAGTTTGCATAACGAATATTATATATTATGAAGTATAATAAACAATGTTAAAGATTAGTTTTAATTATTAATCAAGATTGTGTGTGAATATGTGAGAAAGATGTAATATCGTTGTTGTTTTCTTGGCCGACTGTTTTACATATGGTGTTATCTTAAAATTGCTTGTTTTGAATATTTTTTTAGATTGAGTTAAATGAATTGCTGAATTATTCCCTGTATTTATATATAAATAAAATTAACTCTGTTGATTTTTTTTTGTATTTAATTCGATAACAGCGAAGTTACGCATGTTAAAGTTAGGAAAAATATTTTGATGTTAAGCAAAACCTGCTCCATCTCGTTTTACATAAATGTTGAAAATTTGGTCGAAATTGATGCATTGTAACGAAAGTTTTTAGTGAACAACACTTATGAAATTTGCATTTTATTAATATAGATTTAATTATCATTCAAAAAGTGAAATAAATTGAAAATAAAATATAAAATGATGATGATAGTAATAATGATATGCTTTAATATTCGTTTGGCAAACATTCACTCAGTAATATGCTGGGCGAAGCCAGGTCATTCAGTTAGTGAATGATAATTATGAACATTTGATATATAAATCCTCAAATGATGCAAAATTGTTTGTACTATATCTAATTTTAGAGTTTTTGAAATAGTGTGTGTGTCAATTGCCAGTCTGAGGCATTAGGAAATTTACATGCGGGAAAATATGTCTAGCCTTAATCGATTAGAGAATTCCATGGTTTCTGCTTGGAAAGTTGAATATTAGTGAAAAAGCCACTCTTTATGTCATAAAAACAGCTGCGTCTATTTTCTTAAATTTAAAGGAAATATACAAATTCTATTCTATGTTTTATATGCATGATCACCACGGTCTCCTTAAAATTAGTGTAAACAGACAAAGGTCGCCTCTCTCTCCTGTCAAAATAGACGTCAAAACTAGACGCCATCTATTGATCATCGCCGCAAACTAGCGGCCTCAGGTCGGTGACAAAGCCGCAACACCAGTTTTGGCAAACTGAAAAGCGTCCACCTAGAGACCATGGGGGTTTGACAGGAGAGGCGACCTTTGTCTCTTTAGATCAATTTCCTCCCGGCAAAATTTCCATCTATAAAAATTAATGAATTTTTTTTTTGGTTTGCACAAGCTTTTAACTAGTATATTTAAAATTTAAGACTTAAATGTGTTCTGGTATATATAGAAAATTGTAATTAGAAATTGAAAGGAAGCATGGAAATCCGTCATTTCCCGATTACATATTTATAGAATTCTGGCCGCCCTTTACACCACAGAAATACCTCCATTTGGAAGGAAATAAACAATTTTTATTCTCTAATATTTTATCCACGGCCATAACGGTCACTTATAAGTTTGAAATTTTGTTTACTCCGAGGTTATCGGGAATGAAATAGCCTATACAATATCAGACTTCTCTACGCTGTCTAGATGTATATTAAGATCTAGATCTTTATTCCGTCACAAACAGGTCCAGAAGAACAGTATTAATTATTTCAGAACCTTATTAAAATTTTACTTATATATATACAGTTGAACATGGATACAAATCTTGTAATCGATTTTAAGTATACTTCCAGAGCACGTAGAAATATGAAATTTTGTACACTTATTAGAACCTGATGACAATGCAAGTTGACAAATTTTCAGACTTCGGGGTTGTCAGAATGGCCCCAGGAACGGATAAATTATCCTACAAAATTTAAAATTTAATTTTAATATGCTTCCAGATCACATGGAATATGATTAGAGAATAGAAATTGAATATTTCCTTTCAAATGGAGCTGCTTCTGTGTTGTAACGGGCGGTTTGCATTCAATAAACATGTGGTTGGTAATGGACTAATTTCCATGCTTCCTTACAATTTATATATTCGATTTTCTAAATATATCAGACCACATAGAAATATTAAATTTTGTATACTAGCTTAAAATAGCTTGCCAAGAAAAAGAAATAATAATCAATTTTTAGGTTATATTTATTAAAACCTTTTCTCCCTCCCCACTGAATAAAGGCAAAATATATTTTTCAACTTGATTCTATTGATGTTATGTGGCGCTGAGTTTGTTGTTGACATAAATATATTGAAATACCTTGAAAAAGGTTGCCGTAGGGTCAACTGAAATATTGGTAAATAAATTAAATGTTTGATCCAATAAAGGCCTTTTTAATTAAAAAATATATACAGTAAAACCTCCCTGTTAAGGACAACAAATTGCAGAGCCATTTAGGAAGAGGTGTCCTCTTAACGAAGAGTCGCTGAATAGTAACAATGGTAATTTAGCAAATAAAAACTGTTCTTTTTGGAGAGGTGTCCGCTAAAGGAAGGCTCTAATGTACATATACATATATATTTATTTGTCAGCTATGCACGTCCTATAATTAATCTGGCTGAAACTTTGACAGGACATAGAGTTAAGACTGGAAGAAGTTTTTGTCACTTTTTTAACCAAGAAAAATAAAAATTAACAAAGTAATAAAATTTTACGTATCAATTATTTATTTTAATTTGAGGTATATAAAAGAGCAATGTCTAGAAAAAGGACTTTCGGAATTTTTCAACATATTCTCTCGCCATGACAATGGAATTTTTAATAATATTTTTTGTGACACATATAAAATAATAGAACAATGACTTATATGATTAAAATAGGTATAAAAAGTCTAATAAAAAGAAACTCCAGATTTTTAACCAAGTGAATTTTTACCTCAGTGTGTATGTATAAATCCTGTTTCAAGTTAAATATTATTCGTTATAATTATATTCAGACCCTGCTTTGCCCATGTTCTCCTAGAGTGAATCTTTACCCTAAAATGATGCTTTAACAAATACAGTCGAACTTGGATAATTCGAACCCCAAGGGACCATAAAAAAATTCGAATTATCCAAAAATTCGAATTAAAAACGGAAATTTTATTTATTTCAAATTCTAGGGACCAAGATAAATATTCGAATTAAAGAGGTTTTCGAATTAAAGAAGTTCGAATTATCCAAGTTCTACTGTATTATTTATATGTGTATTATAAATATGTGTGTGTGACAATTTTACGATAAAAACAAGTTTTTTGACACCTAATCAACTGGAAAATGAGATTTTAAAATAAGATTTGAAATAAAGAAAAATATTTACAACAGACGAAGCCTTCTCCGAAGGGACGTCTGGATCCTATTTGGAACTTAAAGCCGCCTCGAGTTTGGACAGCCCCTTGCTATTTTTGGATTTCATGTCCCCAACATGCTCGATGACAATGTTGAGGAATTTGGAGAGAATAATATTGTTTTCTGGCGAGAGTTCTTCGAGGAGTCCTTCCCTATCAATTCGGTAAAGAACCGCGAACATGATATTTTCCCTGATTATCCTTGCCTTATATAGGGGGCTCAGGAAAGTTACACAGGTCAGTCGGTCGAGTATCTCGATTATCTGATTCTCGAAATCCTCGTCCTTGTACGTAGAAGTCTGAATGGGTGCAGGAGCGGTCTGGATCTCATAAGTTGTCGGCGCTGGAAGTGGAAGTGGAGGGACTACTACGGCTGGAGCGGATTCCTCCTTATAGGGATTGGGCGGCGCTGGTTCAGCAGGCTGAGGATCGGTGGAGCGACAAGGCGAAGTGTGGGCCGCGGGACCATTACTTGGAACATCCACAGATGTAGTAGGGATGCTGGTACAGAAGGCGCGGGTGCTAGCTGGCTGGACAGCTGAGGCGTGGTCGGTGATGGGACATCAGTGGGGTAGGGTGATGATGCTTGCTTGGGGCCGATAGTCTGCCTAGCAAGCATTGGGCAGTTGGCTCTGCGGTGACTCTGATTGTTTCATTTGAGGAACCTTATTTCAAAGGTCAGGACGCCGAGAAGGTGCTTTAATTTCCAGGCGGGTGGGCAGTCTTTCGATTTTTATGCCGTCATGAAAGGGGATGTAGGCCTCACGGCGGCCATCTGTGTAGCCATTCTCTCAAGCTTTGAGTTTCTTGGGGGCGATGGAGGTAAAACGCCCATAAGGCCGCAGAGCGTTCATGATCACGGCATCATCCACGTAGAAAGGGAGGGAGATCTCCGATAGGTCATTTTCTCCAACCTACTACGAAAGGCCATTGCCGAGTAGCTCCGGTGGTTTCGGCGCTGTTAGACTGCGCCGCTGTAATGTTTGGTGCTCCCGAGTGCGGCGCCTTTTCTCACTTTGTACCACCGTGTAGCTGTTCTCATTATCCGAATCTTCATTCTCAAATATATCCGCCCAGATCTTTTGGATTTTACAGCGCCGATTGAAGGCGCCTTGGTCGCGATGCCGCCCGGCGCGGTAAAATTTGCATATCTCTCGTCAGCGGACGAATTTACATAATTTTCAGTTTCCTTGATTTCAGAAGAGAATTGATTTTGAAATGCAATTTTCGCAGAAATCTCTTAACTATCTTGTGGCTTTAAGCTGAGCCTTTCAGGCACACAATCAGCTTTCAAAAGGCTTTCAGCCAGTTCTATTTTCGGCATACCTGCCCACACTTATCCACCCGCCAAAGACGGAAAACGGCGGAGCTCGAGAAAACGTGTCCGTTCAATCGAGTGTGTGTGTTTGTTTAATTATAATTCTAAGGTTGAATAATTTGAAAATTTCTCCCCTCTCTATATAAGTCAATGTATGTATATCTCTCTTTCATTATAAAAGTCAGTATATATATATATATTAGATAATAAAAAGGCACATATATATATATATATGTGTGTGTGTGTGTTATGATGCATTAGCGCGCCATCTGTTATGAAATTTCGAAAATATTATAGACGCGTATGATTATTTTTAAAAATTAAACAATTCCTACTGCCCTTACTGCAATGGAAAAATTAATGGGAGGGCCTGGCTCATCAGTGGTGAACCCTCCCAGCGGTTTCGTATGTAATGGAGGGAATTCTATTGTGCTCAAAGCTTATCTTCATAGTTCATCTAAATAACCCTTTCCAAGAGTCTAGCATCAGTATCAATATGAAAGGAAAACCGAAAAAATGCGATATAACAGCGGTATGGTAGATCAAACTGGCGAAACTTGAAGCTGAGCCTTTCAGGCACACAATAACCTTTCAAAAGGCTTTCAGCCAGTAATATTTTCGGCATACCCGCCCACACTGATCCACCCGCCAAAGGCGGAAAACGGGGGGAGCTCGAGAAAGCTTGGTCGTTCAATCGAGTGTGTGTGTTTGTTTAATTATAATTCTAAGGTTGAATAATTTGAAAAATTTTCCTCTCTCCATATAAGTCAATTTATGTATATCTCTCCTTCATTATAAAAGTCGGTACCGCTGGGAGGGTTTACCACTGATGAACCAGACCCTCCCATTAATTTTTCCATTGAAGTAAGGGCAGTATATATATATTTCAATATTAAAAGAATCATATGCGTCTATAATAGTTTTGAATTTTCATTTATATGTGTGTTTGTGGGATATACACGTCCTCAATAAGTACCTAATATGGCTAATATTTTAACAGGGCATAGATAAAATTCTGGATGATTTTATTGTCGTATTTTTAGTCAAGAAAAAAGTATAATTGACCAAGTACTGGACAAAAATACTCATTTTAAAATCAGAAAATAATGATGAAATTTTTGCTGTATCATGTTTGATTGTCTGAAACAAAATTCTTTAAAGGTATAATTCCCTAAAGCAGACTACGGACGAAGCCAGATCATAATTTCTAGTAGACTGGAACAAAATTGTAACTGCAAAACATTCACTCGAGCAGAATAGACGAAGCCAGGTCTACTCTATCTCAGCTCTCTTTGCTTCTCTCATGGATAACAACTGTATGTGGCATGCTCAAGAGTCTGCCTTCCGAAGAATTTGTTTGTTTATGCAGCAGGAGAAGAAACCTAAAATATTGTTTACAGATAAGCACTTATGTAAAAGCCATATGTCAATTATTAAGAGAAATAAAGAAGATCATCTCCCATTATTGGTCAAAGAATCACCCTTACAATTATTGCTGACCATTATCGCAGATCATTTATTTCTCATGTTTTTCTGGAAAAAAATTGACTCATCTCTCTGGAAAATATTTTAAAGTTATAATATATCTATCTCTTAACTCTATATATATTATTCAATATATATATATATATGGTAATTTAAACCAACAACCCCATATTGTATATAACTTATAACAAGATTTTCATGTTGTATAATAGAAACACATCTGTAAATGATTATACGCATGATTGACATGTGTCATTACATCATCATATGTAATGTACTTTGTACAAACTGAGGATAAATAAATAAAACTCTGTAATAGATTAAGAGTTGAGCTAAAGCAAAGGGTCAAAAACGTCTAAAATCGAGATAGATTTAGAATTCCCACAACAAAGTCTAAAGATAGATAGGAAACTGTCAGGACGGCGCCAGTGTATAATTTCGCCACACGATCCACGTTCTTTTGCATCTGCTGAAATGCAATACTCCCTTTCTCGGAAAAGATATAAAAGGCCCCCGTCATAGCCAAAAATATAGTCACTTGGCAGTCTCTTCACCATCTGCGTGAGCCCTCGTCGGTTGTACCCCAGGTCCACCTCATCCACCATGTAGACCAGTAAGAACTCTTCCATCTCCATCTTTCGCTCCTAGCTCAACTTTTATCTGTTCACGGAACTTTCTTAATGCAACTGTGTCTTCGATTTTTGAGTATGGACATTCCCAAGCTTTCCACTCTGCCTCGACCACGACTGCCTGTACTTTGTGAGAACTTTTAAAGGTCTTCCAAGGTGCAGAGAGGTACTGGAAAACTTCACATCCTGACTGTTCCTCTCGGTCAACACAGTATAGCGAGAGTTGACAGGGACTCACACCACAGTTTAAGTCGACTGGATACCTCATCACAGATTTAGTCGACTGGATTCTACAAGAGTCAACAGTAACTCATTACATATATATGTGGTAATGTAGTAGTAGTTTATGCTGTTGGATGAATGCAGTGTGGCATGTTGGCTAGAAGCAGTCGTGGTTGTTGAGCGATGGGTGGTAAGGACACACAGGAGACCGAATCCAGAGGCAAAAACCCGTGAGGAAATAGATCGGGGAGGAAAGATAGAAGGTCCCAGAACAACCCCTAGAACAACTGGCGTCGAGGCCACCTCGGTGAGAACTGAACTTTGATCATCCCGTCTAGCCGCTTATAAGCCGCTTTTAAGTAAGATAAGTCCCCTAGGGGAGATAATGAAGTCGTGATACTTGTTTACCAAGGGGGTTGTTTGTTAACCTCGCTATCTTCCCTCTTTCCTTGTACTCCCACACAGGCCATTTTATTTTACATATTTCCAAATATTATGACATATATATATCCTGGAATAATAGCCTGTTCTACAAATAGGCGTAGAATGACAGCCAGTTCTAAACCTTATTAAAGTTTTACTTTATAAAGCACATATCTATATAATTCATAAATGGGTTTTAATTTACCAAATGAAATAAATATATACTATCCCAATATACAAGGTATGTCCCATAAGTTCCCGGAGGGTCCATAAAAAATAAATAAATGAAAAATCTAAATAAATTTGACTGTTTATTATAGAAAATATATCTGGCAACACGGTGGTACCAATATCGAGGCTGTACGTGCGCTCGTGCCTAGGTCATTCTAATTTATTTAAAGGTTACGCCTAGCGCTGCGGCGATTTTACGATGGAACAAAAATTGAAGCAGAGGATTTGAAGAGAAATTTGTGGGAAACTTCAAATATCAGCAACCGAAACTTTTGAAATGCCTAATAAAGCATTCCCCAATGACCCCCCAAAGAGAACAACAGTTTTTAAATGGCATTCTAGATTTAAAGCTGGCAGAATTTCCATTGAAGATGATCCTCGTCAAGGACGCCCAAAATTTCAAAGGACTGATGAAAATGTGCAAAAAATCACCGATTTGATAAAAGAAAATCCTCGAACCACTTTGCTGGAGCTAGAGCACGACACAGGCATCTCTAAAACAACGATTGGAAGGATCGTAACCAAAGATTTGAAGCTCAAAAATAATCCTGCAAAATTCATCCAAAGATTCCTCACTAATGAGCAAAAACTGTGTCGTCTTGCAATTTGTGAGAACAAGCGTCCAAGCGTCAATATGCCAAGTAGAGAGGTCAGGGTGAGCCTAGACCAAAATAATCCAGGATATTGAAATCCAGAAACAAGGTGTTGCTGGTCGCAATTTTGGATAACAAGGGCATTGTTCATCACGAGTATCTTCCTGCAGGCCAAACAGTTATTAAGGAAATGTATTTGGGCATTCTTCGCCATCTAAGGGAAGCGATTCCAAAAAAAGGCCAGAAAAATGGTCTAATGATGACTGGATCCTACACCATAACAATGCCCGCCCTCACACAGCGCACTTGGTGACGAGTTATTTTGGCTAAAAACGGGACAGAAATCCTACTTCAACCTCCCTATTCCCCAGACATCGCACCAAATGACTTTTTCCTGTTCCCCAAACTTAAAGCAGTTCTAAAAGGAAGACATTTTGAGACCAGGGATGACATAATAGGAAAATCGCTGTTGGCATTGAAGAGCATTCCAAAAGAGCCCTATAAAAACTGTCTCGACAATTTGGAGAAACGATGGCGCTGGTGCGTTGAAGCAAGGGGGGATTACTTTTAAAAGTTTTAATAATTTTTAAAAATATATCTTACCTTTTTTTTATGGACTCAGTCCGGGAACCTATGGGACATACCTTGTATATGACGAAATATGCCATCCAATATCTTTATTTTAATTTGAGTTATATAAAAGTAATGTATGTAAAAATGACTTTCAGAATTTTTCAACATACTCTCTCGCCCTGACACTTTTTTGTTATTATTTTGTTTAATTTGTCACTTATAAAATAACTAGCAGAATGACCCGGGCAACGCCCGGGTTTTACCAGAGAGCATTTTCCCCCCGAGTACGTATGTATTTAAAAACTGTTTTTTTTTATTCAAATACCCTTCCTTACATTATAAATTATTTATTCTTATAAAGATTATCGATTAAAGGTACTTATATATATTTAAAGGTTCTCATAAAGGTTACCGATTTAAAAGTTTATTTTATTTATTTAAAGAAACATATTTTCATTTAAGTATTGTTATTTATTTTAAAAGATTAAGTAATTGTAGCCTAGTGGTCATGGCATCTGCCCGGTAAGCGGAAGGTCGTGGGTTCGATTCCCAAACCTTGACACTTTTTTTATTTTATCCATTCTGACCAAAATCTATCCGTGAACTTCACACAGTGAACTTCACACAGACAGAATAAGGCAATTATATAAGTAGATTGTAAATATATAATAAATAAATAATTATCATTAGATAATGATAATGATCATAATGATGATGCGCGCGTTGATGACCAAAATCTATCCGTGAACTTCACACAGACAGAATAAGGCAATTATATAAGTAGATAGAACTATGACCCATTTTATTAAAATATGTATAAAAAGCCGACTTAAAAAGCAACTTCCAGGTTTCTACCCGAGTAACGTGTGTTTATATAATTCATTAATGAAATATTACTCACCAGACGGAAATTAGTTTATTTCAGTTATTAATATTTAAATGGTTATATTGGTTTATTTTTATTTATATCTTCTAAATCAATGTTTACGCTTCACGCTTTCTAATATGATGACCAATCTCTTATTTACCCATAGAATACACCAGTGTCTATGTATTAAATGATATTCTTTTTCAAATTAAATATTAATAGGTATAATTATATTTAAACCCTGAGCGATTGTTTGCCCCAAAATGATGTATTTACCAAATATTATTTATAAAAATTCGAAATTATTATAGACTCGTAAGATTCTTTTTAAAAACAAACAATTTCTACTGTCCTTACTGCAATGGAAAAATTAATGGGAGGGCCTGGCTCATCAGTGGTAAACCTTCAAAGAGGTTTCGCCCGTTTAATCAACCATTAATTTTTTCATTGCAGTAAGGGCAGTAAAAATTGTTTAATTTTCAAAGGAATCATACGCTTCCATAATAGTTTAGAATTTTGATAACAGATGGCGTCTTGATGCATCAAAATATTATTTATATTATGAATATATCTTCTCCGTTACGACAACTAATTGGTGGAGTGTGAAGTGTTTTGGCTGTAAGCCAAACTGTTCTGGCCAAATAGGGCTATTTTCGTTAAGGGTTTTCCTCAATCTGGTTAAAATGATTTTCTCATTTATTTTTGAAATGGCAGGTAAGAGGGATATGTGTCTATAACTATAAGGATCGATCTCTGCTTTACATTTTTCAAAATGGAGCAAAAATTTATATTTTCAATTGATCCGAGAAATGTGTCAACGCAAATTACGCATTGAAGACTTCATTAAAGAATTGAATCAGATGTTATGGCAGAAGTTTTATCGCATCATTCGGTATTAAAACCTATTTGTTCTGGGAACATTGGATGTTTTCCCACGTGACGCGGCGGAGCGTGACCGTGCCTGCACGGGTGAGTAGTTGTTGTTTTCAACATTGTATGATTGGACATTAAAACATGGTGGCAGCGGTAACTGGATAAAATACAAACCCGTGTATTGCAAAATATCGATTTTTGTGTACCTTGGAAGATAATTCACCATGGCTCATCACCATTCATCACTTCATTGTACAAATTGACTGATAGTTGCGAATTTGAGGGTCTTCATGAGCAGTTGATCCATGACCGAATAGTGGTTGGAGTGAGGGACAAAGCTTTATCTGAAAGAATGCAGTTGGACAGCGAACTGACTTTGGAAAAGGCGGTGAAAAAGGTTCGACAGCAGGAAGCCGTTCGACAGCAGCAAGTCGACCTACAGCGTCCCTCAACAAGCCAAAAGGTCAATCAGGTGAAGTTCAACTCGAAGAAACAATCACCGAAACAACAACAGTAGCCTTCGAGGAAGATGGAAAGGTCAGCCAAAACAAGATCACGATGTCCAAAATGCGGAGGTTTCACCCACAGGGAAGGACAGGCTTGCCGTGCTGAAGGACAAAGATGTAACCTATGTTCAAAAACTGGCCATTTTGCAAATTGCTGCCCAGGTAAGCAGGCGAAGACTGCGGAAGTCAAAGCTGTTTCTGAACTTGATGAAGAAATTGGTTTTCTCCTGGAGGTCTGAGCTGTGGAGGATTCATCTAATCTCGATGATAATGAAGGCGAGTGCAGGAGGCGATGGACAGCAGAAATCCAAATGAATGGGAAACAGGTGAAGTTCAAGCTCGACTCCCAGGCGGATGTTACATGTGTTCCTCTGTGTCTCTTCAAGAAGATAATGGGACAGCAACGACTAGTGGAAAGTGATATCAACATTAGAGCTGCTGAATTTTCCGAACTTCAGACTGTGGTTAAGTTTATATCAACGCTGCGAAATGGCAATTATGAAATCAAGGAGAAGATTTATGTCATTCGTCGTTTGAGTGAACCTCTTCTGAGTCGCCGGGCATGTGAGCGCTTGAACCTGGCGAGGCGGATTGAAGTGGTTGCGACGCGAATTAACCCGATCAAGGACGAGATGTTGACGAAGATTTTTGAAGCTCAACAAGAAAATACGCCCCTGAAAGCAGTAGTAAACTACCTTGAGCAAGGCTGGCCAGATAAGAAGAAGATGTCACAGGCTCTGCTCTCTTATTGGCATGTCAAGGATGAACTTGGCGTTCAAAATGGACTACTGATGCGTAGCTGTCGTCTTGTTATTCCAGCAAGTATGAAACTGGAGATCCTAGATAAGTTGCACGCTGGGCACTTCGGGATTACAAAAACAAGACCTCGCGCACGTGAGACGGTATGGTGGCCTGGAATTTCGGAAGAGATCGCGGAAACGGTCAGAAAGTGCAGTGTCTGTATCCAGGAAGCCGTCTCAAAACATGAACCTTTGATACCAACCAACTTTCCTACACGACCGTGGCAAAAGATTGGAATGGATTTGTTCAAGTTCGAGAATAAGTGGTATCTAGTCCTCATTGACTATTATTCTCGCTTTCCTTAAATGATTCAGCTGGATCGGATCACAGCCAATGTGGTGGTGCGTAGTTGCAAATCCATATTTGCCCGGCATGGAATACCAGAAACTGTCGTAAGCGATAATGGGACGCAATTTGGAGCTGCTTGTGAATTTGCAAATTTCGCAAGGCAGTACGGATTCACACATGTCACTTCAAGTCCTCGATTCCCGCAGAGCAATGGGATGGCAGAAGCAGGTGTGAAAATCGCTAAGTTGTTCCTCAAGAAAAATCAAGACCCATCGCTTGGACTCCTGGAGTATCGATCGACCCCTTTGGAGAACGGTTACAGCCCTGCTGAGCATCTCATGGGACGTAAACTCCGAACGACCTTGCCAATTGCACCAGAGAATCTTAATCCAAGGTTGGTGGACTCTCAGACCCTGAAAAGAAAGGAGGGGAGAAGGAGAAAGGATATGAAATCCAGATATGATCGAAGCTGCGGAGCTACGGACATGGAGGAGCTATCCGAAGGTGACACGGTTTGGATTACAGATATGCATATCTGGGGGATTGTAAAGCAGAAAGCATCGACACCAAGGTCATATATGGTTGATACTCCAGTTGGGACTGTACGTCGAAACAGGTTCCATCTACGAAAAGGAGATACAGTGCAATATCCAGCCGACCCATCGACGCCGACCTTTTCGGGGGAGGAACTGGTTAAAATGAAAAGACCCCAATTGTGGATTATCCCTCTAACGACTCAGAAGACGGCCAGATAAGAACCCGGAGTGGACGAATTGTTAAACCCGTGGATCGCCTTCGTTATTAATTATATTATGCATTTAAAGTTTGTAATGTTTATATATATTTCAAATCTTAAAAGGGGGGATGTTCTGGGAACATTGGATGTTTTCCCACATGACGCGGCGGAGCGTGACCGTGCCTGCACGGGTGAGTAGTTGTTGTTTTGAACATTGTATGGATGGACATTAAAACACTATTCCTGAGGCTTTTTTATTTAGCAACGAAGCGATGCTTGCTTCAAGTTCAATGATATTAGTAGGGTCAAGGCCTTTGTCTGTATTTTGTTCTAAGAAGTCCATTATTTTCGCTTCAAGCCAAGGATAAGATTTTGAAAATTGGGTACAAGGGTTTTGACTAAATTGTTTTTCATAGCTGCCTGCTAGGATTTGTGCTGACTCATGGGAGGTCAGCGTTATTCCATTGTTTGTTTTCAAATTAATTTATCTTTTTTCAGTTAATGTCGTTTGATAGCTTTCCATATGATTTGGTCAGAAACGTTAAAAATTTCAATGTAGAAGTCCTAGATGGGGTTGTCATGCTGTCAGGCACAGTTTTGGGAATCTCTCTGAGCCTTGAGATAGGCCTCTTTGTCTTGAGGGTCACATAATCTGTTTTTGTTAAGGCTTTTGTGACGAATCATTTCCTTGATATCTGGTGGGTATCTTATTTTTAAGCCGATGTTTTTATAGCTGGTCGCCTTTTGTATATTGTTAAGAATGCATTGTTCGAGGGTGGTGATGGCTTGATATATGTTTCGCGGTATATTCAATAGTAACTTGTTATCTCAATTCTCTCCATTTTGTATTTTAGAAGTGTCCATTATGTGAATTATATTTTAATATTTGGACTTTCCACTTTGAAGCCTTGTAGGACAAATAATACAGGAAGATGGTTGGTTGTCAATTCATGAAGTATTTTATAGGAAATATACTGGATTAGATTCTTATATTTGGAAATATCAAGTATGTCAGGCGAAGAATCATGGGTGAGTTCGTCAGGATAATTGCCTCCAAGATCTATGTTTTCAATTACATTTTGGAGATGGTTTCCATTCGGACTTTTTCTGTTTTAGCCCCAAGCAGGATGCGTGCAGTTGAAGTCACCGGCCGCAATGGTTGGTATATGGTTTGAAAAAAATGTTTTCAATGTCATCCTCTTTAAGATTTATGTTGGGTGATTTGTAGGCTTAATGTACATACATTCATACGGGAACCATCAATGCTCTTTTTGGATATGCCAGTTATTTCCAAACTGAGGGTGTTGGTTTTGATGGGTATATAATTATACTTTTTATGGATAAAGATTGATGTTCCTCCTCCTTGTCCTGAAAGTCTATCTCGACGGATTGTGTTGTAAATTTGAATCTTCATTTTGTGGCACGGTTTAAGCCAAATTTCAGAGACAATGGCTATGTCTATATCATATTCATTTAGAAATTCTGTCAATAGATTATTTTTATTACGTAGGCTACAAGCATTTTCCAGTGAATTAATCGGAGCCTGTTTCTATGAATGTTTGTATTAATTTCCACTCGATTATAGCAATAAAGGTTTTGACTATTATTTTATTTTATTTAACAGTTGGGAGAGACACGCCATATCCACAATTTGGATAATTGCGTGTATATTTTAAATTATATACAATTAATACAATTGAACATTGGAAATCATTAAAATTAAACGTTCAATGTCAAATTTTACATATAGCAATTATAAGTAGTAGCTTGAAATATGTACAGTCAACGCTTTCGCCTCAAAATATACATCCTGCAGAATCTATTAAACTTGATGTATTGGTCTTTATTGCAAGCAGCTTGTTTTCTATTAGTCAGGTAAAGTTGGTTTTCTTCCCTTAGATCAGAAGTTAATGGACAGTCTATCAGAAGATGTTCAGGGGTTTGTTGTTCGTTTCCACAAGTGCATGCAGGTGAACCAATTTTGCCAATTCTAAACAAATATGTGTTGAAGTCACCATGTCCAGTAAAAAATTGAACGTTATAGAAGTTGGGTTGAACATAATTAGGAATTCTTGAAGTATCAAAGAATCCCTTGAAATTATCATTGGCACCTCCATAGTATTCCTCAAATTTCTGGTTTATAAAATTAGATATCATTTTTCTTTTAGTTGGATCTGATTTTTTGTATCCAATATTCATTTTTAGTATATTTGTTTCAATAAAATCCGTGAGCTTTGGTGTTCTAGCAACAATATGAGTACAGTTTGAAGATGTTGAATTATAAACCTGTGTACTGTGCTTCAAAATTTTGTACTGCAGAGAGTTTAATTTATCTTTGACTTTTTTGGGTATAAAGTTGTACCAGATCGTGGAACCATAAGTTAGTGAACTTCGAAATAGTGTCTTATAGAGTTCTATTCTTCTTTTACTGTCCAGTCCCCATGCTTTCCCGGTTAATTCAATTAGGTATCCACTAGCTCTATTTGTCTTAGTAATAATCTCATCAATATGGGGCACAAAATCCAATTTGTTTTTATTTCTATGATTTTTAAAAGTTATTCCCATAATCTTCAGTTTTTCTACCCGATTGGCAGTGATAGTGTTAGGAATTTTTGCAGCTATTTTGCTATTAAACAAGTATAAGATTTTCGTTTTCTCTTCAGATACGGTCAACTTATTGTTCCCACACCAGTCTAATACTATAGAAGTGATTATGTTGGGATCTCTTAAAAGATAGTTTTCAATTGCACTTTATATGGGATTAATGGTTTGAGTTTCTGGGTGGTTTGGAGTCATTCTAGTATTATAATTTTCGGGTTCTTGACGTTTTATTGATGACATGAAATAAGCAGGTTTGTTTATTTTCTTATAAAGAGGGCACCCATACCAATTTTCTGTGTTCTCTACTTGACATTTAGCACATATAGGAAAGGTTGTTTGTTTTTTGCGCATCCTGATGTGTAGTTGTTTTCGCCGCATTTTACACACCGTGATATTTGTCGGTATTTGTATTGTGAGTGCCTTTAATTTTGGCATTTATAGCATTATCCAAGACCTTTTGGCGCCCTGCATGCCTCAATTTTGCAGTTCACATCACATATATAAGTTACATTAAATATTTATTTGTTCTGCGAGGGTTTTGGTATATTTACCTGTAATAGTGTTAACTCCACTTTAGAGACTACCTTACGAAGCCTGGCTAGTTCAGTGGTTCAAATTCTTGGTTTTCAAGTTCTTCTTTAATTTCGGATATTGTAAGGAACTGGTCAAGTCCTTTTATCACAACCCTTGAATTTATGTCTTCTTCAAGGATCTGAAATGGAAACTGTAATTACGTGCCTAAAGTCATTCAGAGGAAGCACGGTGAGTCTTCTTTACAGTGTAGTTGGACATTGATATGATGTCCAAATGTTGAAAAGTCAGGTATTTGCGTTGTACAGTTTATGAATCCATTTATCAATCCTGACCATTCTGTTACTCTACTTATTTTTATGAGAGGGATCCTTTATGTTGGTTTGAGTGTTTGTGTTTTGTCTGGTGTTAACGTTGTTATAGTCCATGGCTTATTTCAACCGCTGTTGCATCTCTGTACTAGGAGATATTGTATTTCACCGTTTTCCTTTAATAACGATACTGAAGCTAACCTCTTCCGAGGTGGTATATTAAATGAAATATGGACATTATCTTTGAGGACAGTATAAATTCATATTATTATTAATATATAATATGATCTGAGAGCAATTGCTCTTCTGCAAACATCAAGTAGAGTTGTTTAAGAGTACTCATAATATGATGCATTAGCGCGCCATCTGTTATAAGAAATTGAAACTATTTCAGGCGCATTGGATTCTTTTAAAGATTAAACAATTTCAATTGCTTAATTTATCATTGCCGTGAGGACAGAAGAAATTGTTCAATTTTTGAAATATTCATATATATATATATGAGTTCTAAAATAGTTCCAATTTCTCAAACATTATTAATATAAAATTTGAAAAATATATAATTTAATTTTTTAAATTATATTTTCAGAAAATAATCTGGTTTTTTTTTCCATGAGAATATATGCTCTAATACACATGTCATATTTTAGGGTCACTCCAGTAACCGCCGCAACTCTAGTCTCAGCCTACAACTTCGATACCATCTATCTCAAACTTCAAGAAGCACTGGTATTCGTTAATATTTGGTGCGACGAATGGCGGGTTGAATTGAACCCACAAAAAACCGAAGCTGTACTCTTCTCAGACAAAAGACTAAAAGTGAAGAAGCCCCTAGCAGATCTAGGCTTCCCTGATGAATCCATAAAATGGAAGGACAGCGTCCGCTACCTGGGCGTCATCCTTGATCAACACCTGACCTTCCAAGAACACGTGCAAAACCGAATAAACCTTGCAAAAGCAGCCCAGCACCGACTAGCACTATTTTTAGGGAGCAAGAGCAAACTATCCCTACACTGCAAACGTACCATATACACGTCTATTATAAGACCAATCCTAACCTACGGCCACCCAGTCTTCATAACCGCAAACAAAACTACACTGAAAAAATTCGAAAGTTTCGAAAACCAGATATTAAAGAAAATAATAGGTGCCCCATGGTTTGTCAGAAGCAGTATCATCAGAAAGGACCTCAATTTAGAAAATATAAATGATTTCATAATAAAACAAGCTTTCAACTTTTACGATTAATCTGAAAATCTCGAAAATATTACATTCAGAGAAGCCTGTAACTACAAACAAGAACTGAAGAGAAGGAAACCAAAGCCAAGGCAACTCCTATATCGATTGAGAACAAATGTAGAAAAATGGAAAAATCTTAAGAAAAAACACGTTAAAGAAAAAAAAATAATAATAAAAAATAACAGAACATATATAAGAGAACACACCGATTTAAAGACCGCGCGCCAGGCCCTAACCTTGTAGAGATGTGAATACCCTGTCAATGTGAAGAACGTGTACATATAATTCATTGTTAATATCATAAGCTAGGTTGCTCTCTTTGAGCGACACCTAATAAAGTTATTTTTGAACTGGAACTGGAACTCCAGTAACCTGGGTTATAAATATATCTCTTCAATATTTAGACCTTGGCTAATAGAGCTCACATTTACTAAGTTATGCAACGCTTGAGTAAACTACCCAGAACGCTCACTCTATTGAGAAATATTGTTGAAATAAGTTCAAAATCAGGAAATAGTTTGATAGCGCCATTCAAGCCGTTTAACCTTAGAAATGAAAATATCCGGAGTGCCATCTACTCCAGCTTTAGTATAGTCACCTATTTAACTTTCCGCTCAACTGTCCCATATTCAGAGAAGACCATTTTTACTCCTCTTAAATATATGTCGAATGCAAAGGCTGAAGTAAGGTTTCACAATTGTGAGATCGTTGAATCTGGCCATCCTTTCTTCAATACAAAAGAGAAAATATTCAAACTTATGTTGGAGAAAAATGGAGAGAAAGTTGAGTCGTATTTGCGTGATTTGAAGTTAAGAATTAAGAACATTGGAGGGTCTCCTGCAGCCACTCTTGGTAAATATATCCTAGTTAACCAACTTCTATATGAAGGACAAACAGACATATTTGACGCTCAATTTACTGTCATTGCCCATGAATTATCTCATATGATCCTTGCACATAGCCCAATATGGCATGACACTATATTGGCACATGTTCTTTTCAAGGTGATGCCGTATCATTTGATTTTGTATATTTTATGGGGCCCATTCTATTCTATGATTTTTGTAATACTAAGTATATCTCTGGTGTTATGGTCATCAAGGTTACAACGAAGAGCTCATGAAATCGAGGCGGATAGCTTAGCATTCGAGTTGAGTCATGAGGCAGGATGTGATTTAAAGAAATGGATAGAAAATTCAGAACATGGTTGCCGGTGCCAAACCCGTCCCTGGATCTTTAGAAAGATACTACAAATCCATCCACCTTGCCCGGAGAGGATAGCAGCTGCTGAAGAGTTCCTGCGTAAAAATCAGAAGTAGATTTTTAATACCATAAATATCTGCATATCTCGCTTGTTATATATTGGTTTTGTAAATCACACACACCTTTATTTCTAATAAACTTTAGATAATATATATAGCGACTTTTCTTTTTTTGCTATAATTATGTAGGAGGGTTGTTGATGTGAAGTGCTGGTGTGGCTTGTGGAAAGGCTGCTGATAAAATTATAATCAAAATTAATTTATTTTAAAGCAAGAAATTAAAAAGAGAAAAGAAGCAACGGTTGAAATAACGGCCGCCGCTCTAGCCTTGTTGTTTACCGCCTGAGTTGCCAGATCAAGTGTGTCGGAAGAAGCCAGCCGCTAGAAAGTTCTGGATGACGTCCCACGCGCATGCGTAGTGAAGTGTTCTGCAAACACGTGCTCGCCAAGCTTCTGCCCGTATGTGTTTTGAAGCTTTGTCCCACTTCGCTGAAGCAAAGTGCGGTCGCCACAATTATTTGTTTACTCACTCTATCCTCAATATTCAATCTGTATGTTGCCTTTTAAAAGATCTTAAGAATAGTTGAAAAGCCAAAGTGTCCTCTTACCAATAAGCTTTTAATATTAGTACAAATTTCCCATTTGGAAAAGTTTTCTCTAAAGAGAGAGTCCTCATACGGGGGCACTAGAAGGGTGCTATTTTTAATATATTAATACGTGTAAGTATATATCGTAATTTAAACATAGCTAAGTGAATAATCTTTATCTAAGATTGTACCATATTAATCTGCTATCTTCATATACAGGGTGATCCAAAAGTCCCGCACAACTTTAAAAATTAATAACTCCGCGAATATTCGCGCTAGAGCAATGCGGTAAACACCATTGTGTTCAGGATGCAATGGGATTTTTTATGGCAAATAATGTAAAATTCGAAATTGATTTTAGTTACAATTTTATTCGCCAGATGGCGCTCTACCAGAATCAGAGATTCAGCGGCCAAATTGTTTGATAAATTAAAAAATATAACTGATCGACACGTATTTTACCTTTTTAAATACCAGGAAAGAACCCTAATAATATCAAATAACAAATTAATAAAACACCACTTCGCCAAAAGTATGAAGAATTGGTTAACGATTTTCAAATACAATCAGAGATATGTAAAATAGGTAAATGCAAATTAAAACATGTAGCAAAAATAAAATTGATATTTTAGATACGGTTTGTTTCCGAAGATAATAAATTTCTAATATTTTTAATTCAACTCTCACTCAGTATCGATTATATTTATTTTAATTCATTTGAAAAATATGTATCTATCTCTGATAATTTATTTTACTCTGGAATGCCGTTGTTGTTGTCGTGTCCAATAAAGAGCCTCAGATGTACCATGCATCTCCATCACATCAGCAGCAATGTCCACTATCTTGGGTGTGTAAAGCTGCTGCTCTGGGTCTATGTCAAATTTCTGCAAGGCTGCGGCCATTGCTGGACATGAGAATATGTGGGTAGGTGTAAGTTCCACACCAGGACAATTGTTGCATGCCCTTTAGGTTCTTGTGCCATCTGGATGTATTGTCATTCCTTTATAGTGTTTTGTTCTAAGTCTTGTTATAGTTTTTGTCATTTTTCTCTCAGAGTTTATTTCGCATTTTGATCTTTTCTTATTTTTTTTTGTTTAATTATCTTGTATTCTGACAAAGAATCAGCGTCAAATAATGACATTTGTTCTTTCCTTTGGCTCAACTTTCTGGCTTCCTTTGCCAATTCAAATGCCATTTCATTACCCCGATCCCAGCATAAGCAGGGATCCAATGTAGAATGCAGTTATTCTCCAATGTTCCAGTTGGGTAAGTAACGATGTGTATTTTCTGTGTGATTTTAGTATTTCCCTTCTGAATTGCTTCTAGAGCGGATATAGAGTCGCTGTATATTAAAATTCCTTCTGCTTGATGCAGGGATGGTTGGTTAAGGCATACATCAAGGGCTTTCCAGATAGCTGTCAGCTCACAAGTGAAGTTTGACGAAATCTGCCCTGCTCCTTCTTTGATTTTGATGTTTGTTCCATCTTGCAGTATTATGTTAATTCCGGCCCCTCCATTACTCAGGGTAAGGTCTGAAGATCCATCTGTATATGCTGTTAAAGGGCGTGGCCTAGCATTTTTAATCAATAATTTGTACTATGAGGACATAGCCGTTAATATTCCAAACACATCCGACCTCGAAGCCCAAGGTATCAAAGTCTACCTCAATCAAAACAAAGCCATCAACATATACAATATGTATCACCCTCCAAACAATACATTTATTGACGATGGAACAATGGTCCAATTTCTTACAGACAACACTATTATTTTAGGTGACCCTAATGCCAAACATCAACTATGGGGATGTTCTACGCCAAACCCAAGAGGCAAAATACTATCAAACATATTTGACGACAATGCCTTCATGTGCTTAAATGATGGGAATCCTACCCATCATTCCTACAGCTATAATACTGCACAAGCCCTTGATATAAGTTTTTACTATCCTGACATTTTCCACAAATGCAAATAGCAAATATTAAAAGATTTGAAAGTGATAATTTGCCTAATTTGATAGAAATTAGCACCAAGACCAAAACTAGCTGAATTAAGAAAAAT
Organism: Cordylochernes scorpioides; assembly: GCA_030710605.1. NCBI lineage: Eukaryota > Metazoa > Arthropoda > Arachnida > Pseudoscorpiones > Chernetidae > Cordylochernes > Cordylochernes scorpioides. The sequence goes on from CP092886.1 coordinate 13,280,212, forward strand.
TATGGAACTTCAAAAAGGCTAATATGATATCTTTCGAAAACACCATTATTAAACCAGCCAAAGTTTCAATACCAAGAGGTTATATTAAGAAATGGATTCCAAATTATACACACCAGGCAAAAAATATTCAAACACTTATAACTAAAAGAAATGAACTACAAAAAAGTGCACCCAAAACCAAACAAATTGTAGAACTGAACTGAACATTGTGATTGCAAAAATAAAAAGATTATACATAAATGTGAAAAGGGAAAAATGAAAACAAACTTGTGAAAACCTGAACCCAAGAAACCCAAATACAAAACTTTGGAATTTGGCAAAACAAATTGACAGAGTCCAGCCACAAACTGAAAACACAAATATGATTGAGAATACAGATGGTACACCAGCAACTAATGACAAAATTGCTGCCAATCTTTTAGGTAATTCATATCAAATAAGTAGTAAAATCAAGGTTGAAAAAAGGCCCGAAAGATTATTTATGACTGTAAAAATGTCACCAGCACTCATAATATTTTCCATGAAAAAAATCAATATGAAAGAGCTAGCTTATGCATTAGAAAACACTGACCTAAACAAGACTCCTGGGCCAGATGGAATCCATGGCCGAATGATATCAAACTTGGGCAAAATTGGCAAAGAAAGACTTCTTAATATTTTCAATAACTCCTGGAAAACTGGAAAATTGCCTCAAGACTGTAAAAATGCAACAATAATTCCCATTAAAAAACTTGACAAATCTGCTGATGACCCAAAAAACTACCGACCTATCTCCCTCACAAATATTTGCTGCAAATTAATGGAAAAAATTATATTCAGACGACTCACCTACCACCCCGACACAAGAAATCTCTTACCAGAAGAACAATATGAATTTAGGAAAGGACATGGGACAATAGTCCAACTCTTATTTTTCACACAAAAGGTAAAAGATGCACAAAACAAAAAGCCAACTAACCACACCATAGCTGCTTTTTAGACCTTACACAAGCTTTTGATAAGGTATGGAAAAACGAGTTAATTACAAAATTATACAAACATTTCAAAATTGATGGAAAAGCTATCACTTGGATAAATGATTCCCTTGAAAATATATACATCAGGGTCAAATATAATGGCACTCTATCTAAAACCTTCAAATTGTACCAAGGATTACCACAAGGATCAGTCCTTAGCCCAACTCTCTTCACCCTATTTATTGCAGGCATAGAAGACAAATTTTCACATAAAACCAATATTGGACTTTTCGCTGATGACATTATTCTATGGAGCAGCAACACTAACTGGAAAAAAGCTGAAAGAGATTTAAACAAGACTATTCTCCAACTAGAAAAATTTGCTAATAAACATAAATTAGAATTTAACCCCCAAAAATATGAAACCTGTCTTTTTACTACCGATAAGAAACTATACAAAATAAGACCAAATATTATTCTGAAAGAACAACAATTGCAATATAATAAACATCCTAAATATCTCGGCTACACCCTGGATCCAGAAATTAACTCCAGTAAACATATTGAAGGAGTTGTTAGAAAAGGAAGAGACCGACTAAAAATCTTGAAATATATTTCAGGAAGAGTGGAGAGCTGAAGCAACAACACTAAAATTAACTTACACATCTCTAATGAGACCTATCTTGGAATATGGATATCAAATCTATGGTACAGCATCTGAAACAAATCTAAAAACACTGGAAAGGATACAACTAAATGCACCTAGAATTATTACAGGTCTTCGAAATACCTGCCCTAATAATATTGTACTTTGCGAGGCAGACATTATGCCCTTAAAGTATAGAATAAGCTACAATCTGCCAAAATATATAAACAAAATCAAGAGTTATGAAAATAAACACAGAACTTTCAATTACATACTTATTTGGGAACCCAATATAAGACTCAAAAAAGAAGGCCCTCTCCACCTGGCCAAAAGAAATGGATTTTTAAAATATAAAGTGGAAAAATATTATTTAGCTGAAAAAATATCTACATGCGAACCACTAACAAAATGTTATTTTTAATGCCACTTTAAACGAACCCACCAACAAACAATACCAAAATCCAGAATACTTAAAACAATTATTATTAGAAATAATTAATAAAATTCCTAAAAATGCAATAACTATCTATACCGATGGTAGCAGAGACGAGTTGGGACACACTGACAGTGGCTCTCTCATTAAAACCACAAATGGCAATGAGAAAATGAACAGAAGAAACCCAGATTTTTGCTCAATCTTCAGATCAGAACATATAGCCATCTATGAAGTCTTAAAATCCATCAGAAATACTAAACATCACGATATATGGATTCTTACTCATAGTAGAAGTGCCATACAACACTTGAGTCACACAGGGGAACTTAGAGACAAAGTAAGCAGGAACATAATTGGTAATCTCCAAAAACTCTAAATACCTCAAAAATTCACCTTCAATGGATACCCTTACATGTTAGCATTGAAGGCAATGAAGCTGCTGATGCGCTAGCGAAAAAAGGCACAAAAGAACCCTTGCTACAGAAAAATAACCTTAATTTTAAAGAAATAGAAACAGTAGCCAAAATAAACAAGAACTGGAGGATCCCACCTAAGCACAGTTGGTACACCCTAGAAGCAGATGGCCACCCAGACCTTTCAGTCCACAAGCCGGCATGCGAAGCATGCCCTTCGCTGCTATTCTGTTCAACTCATAAGCCAAGTAACGGTATCCAAGCTAGTGCTTGGACATTTTACCTGGAAACACCACCTCCCAGACAACGTGTCTGGAAGGATTTCTATACCGGTGGCCTTTAATCACAGCAAAATAGGAAACTATCTACTGTGTCCAGCAGGGACCGCGGGGAGGCAGCCCCCGATCGACTCTGTTCACTCACAGCTGAGGAAAAGCTCAGCTGCCACGTCGTGGGCTTTCTCAAGAAGCTTGCTGTGATTTCTCAGCAGCTTACTCTCGATCGCGCCCCTCACCCTCCTTCTCTCTTCCTGCACACCCACTACCCTTGGACAATCCAAGACGTAGTGGCGTGCATTCACATCCCTTTCTCCATAGACGCAATCAGGGTTTCTCTTAATTTTAAATCTGTGGAGACTTGGGGAAGAGCCCATATCCCGAACTACCCTAATGAGTTTGTGGGACATTACCTTACAGAGGTACTTGGGTGTTGTTACCCCATTGAATACCTCTCTCCCCTTCACACTGTTCCTCCATCTGTCCAACCATAAGTCCTGGACGTGACCCCTGATCCTCCTATAAACTTCTTTCTTGGTCACTGGGGTCCTCAGTGATCTACCTCTAAAGCATCCTGCCTTAGCGATCCTGTCTGCGAACCCATTACCTCGATGAGGCTGTGTCTCCTAAACCAAGGGAGCTCCGGAGCCCGCGTCATCATCTCCAGCTCCTGGATTATTTGATGCGCGAGTTGCCCTTTCTCCAGATTGATAACGACGAGGGCCGACATACAATCTGAATAGAGGCGGTCCGGGCTGAAGTTCTTCTCGGCACACACTCTGAGGGCTACCCTGATCGCAACCAGCTCGGCTGAAAAGACCAATTCGTCCACTCTGAGTGTTAAACTTTCTTGGAAGATCAGCTCTCCATTAGTGTATATCACTACCCCCAGCTCCAGTATTGGTTCCAGACTTACTACCATCAGTGAAAACCTCCGTGACAATCTCTGTCGGCCCTCTAGGACTCCAATTCCACTTTGGCAACCACTGCGGAGGCTTCCTTGTGTCCCTCTTCGATTCCAGGGCCCCCGCTTAAAGTCCCAGGGCATCTTCCCTTTTCTCCCAGATCTTTTGTCTGATGGTCTCCTCCTCTAGTTTCAATCCCAGGGGAATAAGCACAGCGAGGACCAATAAGGCCTCACTGCTGGTAGTGCGATATCCCCCTGTGATTCTGAGTGCCGCTGTCCTCTGCACTCTCTCTAGAGTTGTTGCCACCTTCTGATCCCTGTTTCGGCGCTACCAAGCCCCGGAAGCATATAGCAAGATTGGCTCGACACAGGAGAGGCAGAGGTTCCTAAAAATATTACCCTCCTTCTCTCCCCCCCCCCCCCCCCCCAGTTGAGGGCCAACCAGGACAGGCCTGCACAACGCCTCCCTGCCTCTCGCCACCATCTCCTCCGCCTGGTATTGCCAACCCATCTTGTCATCAATGACCACCCCCAGGATGGTCATCCTATTGACCAACGCTACCCTCCGTCCTTCCATCCGGATAGCCGGCTTGTGTTCCCATTTGATCCCTTTCCTTTTAGTTCTTATGTCCCTAGGCTTAAAGCTGAGGGCTTTAGTTTTGGAGACATTGAACTTAAGGCCAGAGTCATGGGCCCAGATTGAGAAAATTTGGAGAGAAGTTTCAACACACTTCTCAGCCTTCGCTCTCGAAGCAGCCTCAATGATGAGGAACTGGTCGTCAGCATAGAGAACCAGCCTGTCTACCTCATGGAGCTCCTCCTGGAAAACGGTGTTTACCAGGATATTCCACAGAATAGGTCCGCAGCAAGAGCCCTGGGGGCAACCTCTAGCACAGTTTCTTTCCAACTTCCGCCCACCAAAACTGAGGCTAATCCGTCTATCCCTCAGGAAGTCACGAATCAAGCTGCACAAATTATCAGGACAACCCATGTCCATCAAATTTATCATCAACTTGTTCCAGCTCATGGAGTTGAACGCGCCATCAATGTCCAGGGCCACGAAAAGAACCCAAGCACCCTTATTTAAGCCCATCTCAAGCCCCTCTAACACCTCGTTCAGAGCTGTGGTTGTGGACTTCCCTTCCCTAAAACCATGTTGGAAAGAGGAAAGGAGCTAATTACTCTCTAGCCAGTGCTTCAGTCGCTGAGCTAGTAGGTTATCCAGGACCTTACCTAGACACACTAGTAAAGAAAGCGGACGATACTCATTAGGAGAATTACCCTTTCTACCAGACTTTTCGAGAAGCACTACTCGGGCAACCTTCCATGCCTCAGGAAATGTACCAGTGTCCAGGCACTTATTGAATAACCTGGAAAGAAGCGATGGGTGCATCCTTACCAGGGCTTTCACGACCGTGTTATCGATCCCTTCGGGACCAGAAGATTTCCTTTTCCCGAACTTGAAAGCCGTCAGTTTCACCTCATTCTCAGAAAAGGGCGGATCCACCAAACCACAAGTGGTCAGAGAGATCTCGTCCTCTGGTTCCTCGTTTCCGAAGTGCCGATCCAAGTTGTTTTTATTTTGTCTTCTGCTTTCGAGCGAGTAGGTCTAGAACACATTCTCTCTGAATTTCTCATTGTTGGTGGATGAAACAGCACCAGTGATTATTTTGGCCGCTTTTGCTTGAACACTGTCTAGTCTTACCTTTAGTGATGAGCTTGAGGGAGCCCAGACCGGTGTTGCATATTCCATTATCGGTCTTATTAAGGTGGTATATGTTGTTCTGAGAATTCTGGGTTTTGCTCCCCAATTTGTTCCACATAGCCTTCTCAGAATGTTTAGTTTTCTGATAGCTCTATTTGAGGTGCTAATTATGTGCTATGAAAATTAAAATTCCTCATAAATAATAATTAAAATAATTTTGTTGACATCTTGTCAATACATACACAGTCTGCACTATTAAAAAAATATAATATGCATTATATACACTATGTACAATGAATATGGCGCCTCTGCCAGCGCTGCAGAGTTTGATGGAGAATCGCCAGTGGGTCTCCAGCGACACCACGCATTTTGCGATCTACGATGAATACGTAGATCGCGTACTTCGCCGCTTAGGAGATGGTGATGGCGTGGTCCTCGAGACCAACTGGAAAGATCCAGGACTGCAGTATCACATCTAGGTATTATGGATTTCTAATTTTATCAATTATTTGTTTGTTTATGCTTATTTTGTGGTTATATTTATGCCTTTTTCCCCTGGGAGTGGAGAAGACGCATAGGTTTGGTTTTATTGGGTTTATGGCCATTTGGAATTCCATTGCCCACTTCTCCAGTCCTCTCATTGATGTCTTCAGTATCTTTTACGATTTTTCTATGCTGCTACTTGTGTGCCATATGGCTTTATCATCTGCATAACAGGCAACCTTTGTGTCTTCAGTGAGGTAAGGATGTATGTCGTTAATATATAGCAGATAGAGTAGAGGACTGAGCACAGATCCCTGAGGTACACCAGCCCATGTTCTTCCTTCCTTGGAAAATTCTCCATTGACCCGAACCTTTAACCTTCTTCCCCTTAAGAAGTCTGCAATCCAGATTAAGGTTTTTCCTCTTACTCCGATGTTGTGCAGCTTTTCACGTAATTTCTCCCTCCACACTCGATCAAAAGCTGAGGTCATATCAAGGAATATAGCCGTGGTCTTCTTTGGCGGTTTTTCCCGGAAAGAATCTATTATTGATTGACAGAAATAGAACAGTTGATCAGTTGTACAGTGCTGGGATCTATAGGCCGTTTGGTAGAGGTTTATTTTATTATTTTTTGTGAGCCAGACTATGAGGCTAGAGTGGATAATTCGTTCTGGTATTTTACAAAGTATGCTGGCGAGAGCAATTGGCCGATAGTTCTTGTATTCCTTGGCATCTTTGTTTGGCTTCAGTATTGGCACTATAATTGATATCTTCCAATTCTTTGGTAGTTTACCAGTTTGCCATGAAATGTTCAGTATTCGTAGGAGTTGATTATTAGCTTTGACTTCAAAGTGTTTAATAATTTGACCAAAGATTAGATTATCTCTTGGTGACCTCTTGGATTTTTTTATTGATGAGTTTAGCTCATTCAGTGTGAAGTCTCTCGAGAAAATATCTTGTTGATGGAAGTTTCTTGCTTGTTTAACTAACTGGTTTATATTATTTTTAGAGTCCTGTCTTCATTCGTATAGTTGAGTATGGAAGTGCTTGAAAGATATTCAGCAATTATGTCAGCCATCTGTTTGTTCTCGTTCTCGCTGTTCTATTCATATCGGTTAGAGTATTGGAGGATTGATGTTGGTTTCGATTGTTCTCTAACACTCTAATTATATTCCAGTGTTGGCTGTCCTTTCTTGGGTCCATTTTTTTCGCAGAATTCTGCCATTTTTCTTGTTTGAATATCCAAATTTCTTTTTATATTCTGTGAATAATTTCAATGAGTTCCTTTCTGTTTTATTTGTTTTAAGAAGTCCATTGATATTGTCTCTCTCTCTGAAATCATTGCCTCGATGTTGTTGTCCTTCCAGTAAGGTATCCACAGGTCTTTACGTCTACCTCTAGTTATCGATGCTCTTCTGCAGCTTTTTAAATGTTCGAAGAGAATTTTTCCAAGCTTTTGTCAAGCGTTCCGTAAATCAATTTTTCGTTGCACAGTTCTACAAGCTTTTCTGTGAATTTTTTCAAGTCGGCTTTCCTAAAGTTCCATGTTCTTTTATTCTAATGGACATTCTCAATTTTGAAGTTTAAGGTTGTTAAAATTGGTCTGTGGTCACTGATTGCACCTCTCAGGATTTTCCATTGTGTTGTGGGTGCGATGTTGTAATTTATCGCTGTGATGTCTATTGCGGATTCTGTGCCTGTGGACTTAGATAGATAGGTGTTCTCTCCGTTATTTAACGGTGTAAGGTCGAGGTCGGTTAGCATGTCCTCAACCTACTGACTTTTGTTATCCTGGACAGGTGATCCCCGAATTGAACTTTTGGCGTTAAATTCGCCGAAGTATGATTGTGATATCCGAAGACGCTTCACTTAATGTCTCTATTGTGTGTGCCCATACAAAATGCAAAGATTTCACGAGCTGAAAGTTGGCGATTTTGAGATGCGTCAAGAATTCACTGGGTTTTCCGGCAAATTGATATTGATGAAAACTGGCTGTCGAATGTTCTGTGGACAGATGATGCTCACTTTTCTCTAAACGGAGAATTTAACATTCCAAACAGCCGCATTTGGGCAACAGAAAACCCTAGGATTTTCACAGAAATGCCACTTTACCAGCCTAGAGTTACAGTTTTGTGTGGGTTCACTTCTTTTATTATTGGGTCATTTTTCTTTGAAAAATCAATGGAAGAACTTTTAAAACCGTTTTTGTAACTGGTGAACGTTATGAGAAAAGGGTATTCCCATATTGCAGGGTAAAAGCACTAAGCGAAATAACATTCATGAAAGATGGAGGACCTCCTCATATCTCCCGAGGTGCCAAACAATTGCTGAAGGATACGTTCGGTGAAATTGTGTGATAGGTCGCCACTTTATATACCAGTGGCCTCCAAGATCAACAGACTTGACGCCTTGCGATTTTTGTTTATGGGGATACATTAAATCGTGTGTTTATCGATGCTGGCCTACCACATTGGCCATGTTGAAGGCTTCTATCAGATGGCACGCTTTATCAATTTAACAGATATGTTATTTAATGCTGTCCATTCTGTCATTTATCGTCTGCAGGCGGTGATTGAGAATGAAGGGTGCCACATTGAGCAAGGATTATGACCTAATACAAGAGAGAAGGCAGTTACCTCATGTGTTGTATAAGCCGTCATGTATTATATTATCTATCAATATTTTGCAGCTCTTTGTGTTGGGATATGGTGATAATAAATGCTGTCCTCACATCTTGACTCTTTTTTTTGTGAACAGTAATATTTTGTTTGTCATTTGCTCACATATTATGTCGTGCAAACAAGAGTGTTATAACTTCTCGAATAACACCGGTACACACAATTTTACCCCTTATGTTTAGTTTTTTCGCTTTTCGCTCATTAGAAGAAATACATAGATAATAGATAATAGATAACATGGAAATACATACATAAGAAATACATGTAGCAAAAGGAATATTTTCTGTACACCAATAACTTTAGAAATTTTGTGAAAAAAAATAATACAAAATGATTTTACTACCACGTTTTTCAACGCAAAAGGTCGATTTAAAATTTATTTTTATTTGAGGGGACACATTTTTAAAATTGTGTACAGTATAATAAACAATGATAACATTTGACAAGCCCATAGGATATTTGGAATAAAGTACGACAAATATATTTTGTCACTCCCCTCTATATTTCATTTGATGGATCATGACAAATATCCAGTTAAATAGTCAAGGGTCGCCAATCAGTCAAGAAACTAGACATTTCTTATAGCAAGAAATCCTATTAATAGTGCCATCATAATTTTTGGTACTATATTAACATTTCAAAAATTCGTGTATTGATATCAGCAGTGTTTTTCAAACATTCAATCTATTTCACAAAACCTTATATAAAAATAAATATTTTGCTACATGTTTTAATTTGCATTTACCTATTTTACATATCTCTGATTGTATTTAAAATCGTTAAACAATTCTTCATACTTTTGGCGAAGTGGTGTTTTATTAATTTGTTATTTGATATTATTAGGGTTCTTTCCTGGTATTCAAAAAGGAAAAATACGTGTCGATCAGTTATATTTTTCAATTTATCAAACAATTTGGCCGCTGAATCTCTGATTCTGGTAGAGCGCCATCTGGCGAATAAAATTGTAACTAAAATCAATTTCGAAATTTTCATTATTTGCCATAAAAAATCCCATTGCATCCTGAATACAATGGTGTTTACCGCATTGCTCTAGCGCAAATATTCGCGGAGTTATTAATTTTTAAAATAGTGCGGGACTTTTGGATCACCCTGTACTTCATGCAATTGATTATAACTTTATTAATATAATGTAAATCTTTATTATTTTTGTACCTTAGTACTGGGCATAGTTAAACTAGTATAAACCCATATAAATTATAACATTATTAATTATATTTAACCACTCTATTGCTCTAAAGTGTCCCAATATGGATTATAAAGAGACAAGGGTCGCCTCTCCCGTCAAAATAGAAGCCTAAATCCAGACGCCATCTATTGACCGTCGCCGCAACTATAAAGTCCGCCCTAGACTGACGAGGACCATTCGCCCGAAACCATGGTCTCTAGGTGGACGCTTTTCAGTTTGCCAAAGCTGGGGTTGTTGCTTTGTCACCGACCCGAGGCCGCTAGTTGCGGCGACGGTCAAGAGATGGCGTCTGGTTTTAGACGTCTATTTTGACGGGAGAGGCGTCGGTTAGCTTTTCTTGATTAATCAAGAATGGGCATTTGGTCAATTCTGGAATAATTAAAAATCAACGAGAATAGTTGATAATTATTCCGATAGATGGCGCAAGCCATCAGCAACTTTCAGTTTCACGCTAAGGAGGTGCCTTTTTCTAAATTGTATATACTTTGTTTCATATAATTTGCATATTTACAGAACTATAAATGTTTATATTAAAATATGTAAAAATAGTTTGAATATTTGTTTTGCGCGTTTTTACATATTTGTCTTGCGTTTGTTTTTTAAAATTTAAAATCATTTACATATTTTGAATATTGCTCGTAATATTATATAAATTGGAATTTTTCTCATTTCCTGCATAGTGTGACCACACATATCTTGTCCCTCGAGAGTGCTCAGAGTCTTCTGCAAGCTACAGAACATGTATAAGAATGTGAAGAAACTACTTTCAGAAAACAAGAAGGTAGTTACTATTGTACTTGGTACTTCAGGATTCGCCATGTTAGGAGGCTACATGCTAACCAAACCACCCGGCTGCTTCTCCCTCCCATCGCCAGTCAACATAGACCGAACAACACCCCCCCCCCCCCAACAGAAAAAGGAGAATGAAGAAGAAGTTCATCTAGCAAGAATATTCGAAGAAAACCTTAGATATTCCATACTTCTTGAACTATTCTGTAACATATTTAGCTTAGATAGCCTAGTTATTATTATAGCACTTGTTTGTTATTGGTGCTCGTTAAGTTGAACCACACTCCTCCCTTCCTGGATGTTGTTTTCACCATTTATTTCTTTTTGGTACTAAGCTTTTTTTAATATATATATATATATATTTTTTTGTGCTTTTTTTTTTGTTGTTGTTGTTCTTCCATCTCTCATGTTCTCCTCCATTTTGATATGGCGGGAGTTCAGCCATTTTGTATATTATATTATAATAAAATGTCACAGTGAATTCAGGTTTTTTTTACTAGAATTGTTTATTTCTTTGGCCAGATAGGCCTTTATGCTTTTATAAACAAAATTTGGTATAATCACTTGACCAATTTCTAAAACCCTATGCTATTATTTCAATATTTCATTTTAAAAAAATATTTAAAATGCATTTTTATATAGTTGATATTTTACAAAACAATGAGGTTATATTTGGAAATATATTTATAAACACTTTTAAACCTGCTTAATGTAATGGTGACATGAAATCGATATCAAAATTACGAATCATATGTATTAGATTTTTTTTTGTATGGATATAATTTCCAAGATTTCGTCCTTGTATTTATATACCTAGAAGAGAAAAATACTTTAAAACAATATCGCTGGAAGTTTGAAAATATTTTCGCTATTTTTACATATTAATAAAGTTGCTGTTTTGACATATTCTTAAAAATATATTAAAACGTACTATGTATAATAAAACGACATTTGAAAATTATCCCGCATGTGTTTCTTTTGAACGAAAAATCAAAATTTATTTTAAGGAGAAATAAAAACTATCTCTTACCTTAGGAATGATGTATGAAATTATGGATAAGGTTAGAGATGTTCTTCATTTCTCCTTAAAATAAATTTAGATGTTTCGTTCAAAAGAAGCGCATACGGGATAATTTTCAAATGTCGTTTTACAATCACAAGCCCTATTGAATTATAGAATACTATGTATTAATTGATTCAAAATTTTTATATTTTAGAAATATCAAATTTTTAAATTTCTGTAATAAAATTTTATATGGATATTATATTTCCTCCTTATAGATCTCAGTATACACTAAAACTTGGTATAATTGACTTCAATGGAACTGAACCTTTGGTTTATAATAGAGCTATGGTTTGCTATTTGGTATCACTATTATTCGAGGTTATTTTAGGTCTGTTTTAAGGGAAGGATCGTTATATCTTCGATTCATTCCAGCAGTTTTTCTACATATTTGGTGCTCATATAAGACGTTATGTTGAATTATTAAAAAAGTAATAAGAACATATTTAGGACACTAAATTCCTGGGATAAAACTGCAGACTAGAAAATATTTCACAAGGGGTGATTGTATTTGATCAGTTTTTTCAGAATGGAAGCAATGTATGGGAAGATTAATGTAACATTAGAACACATATACTCGCATAAAGCCTTTATATTCGACATACAATCTCATACATTGGGTTCGCATCGAAAGAAATAAAAGGTAAAAGTAAAACATCTTTATAATTAAGTCCAAAAATACATACAATATACACTGCGTGATATTAATAATGGAACACCAAAAACGAGGGGCCATAAAGTGACGAAACGTGGAAAACAGAAAGTGGCAGTAACAAACACCAGGTGATCTTTATTTCAAAATGATAATCATAATACAGAGCGAAGACGGCGTCGGCTCAGTAGCCACCGCGGACGGCGATGCACGCAGCAACACGTCAAGCAGAGAGTCAATCAGACTACGGATGGCGTCCTTAGGGATGGCTCGCCATTCAATTTCAACAATATGCTACAGTTCGTTTTCTTAACAAGGCTTAGGCAAGGCGTGCAAACGGGGTCCAATAATGTTCCTGACGTTCTCGATGGGTGAGAGGTCAGGAAAGTATGGTAGCAAAGGAAGCATATGTACATCTTGCAGAGCTTGTTGGCTTATATTGAGAAGTCAGGAGAGTATGGTGACCACGGGAGCATATGTACTTCTTGAAGAGCTTATTGACTCGTGCAAGAAGTGTGCGGTCGAGCGTTGTCCTGCTGATAAAGGGCATTGGGTATCCCCTGGAGATAATGGAGTGTCACCCCTCAGAGATATCATCAATGTATCGTTGGGCCGTCATAGTGCTCTGAATACAAACTAAATGTGACCTGGTATCATACATGATTGCGCACCAAACCAAGATTTCTAGTTGTCGGGCGGTGGGACGTTTCACAAATGCTGCCAGATTGGACCTTTCTCCACGGTCGACTCCACACGCGTTCATGGCGACTCTCACTGGACAAACAGAAGCGCGACTCGTCTGAGATTACGACCCTGTGCCATCCACGTCGATCTTGCCCGGCATCATTCCAAACTTAGCGTCTATTCAGTGGGGTTAATGACGGTCTTCTTACCGGACGGCATGAATGCATGCCATTAGCTACCAATCGACGGGAAATAGTTTTGGTCGAGATGGAATGATATTGAGTGTCTTGCAAATTTTTCAGAATGGAGATACAAGTGGCATGTGGGCCCGCAACTGTTTGTCGAAGGATACGCCGATCCACGCTTTTTGACGCCACTCTAACTGCACCGGCATCCCTATAAATAGCCTTATTCCGTTTTCCAACCATATTCTTCACAGTCGGTGCATCGTGGACGTTTCCAGGTGTGTACCAGTTGCGATTTAACGTATTGACCAACCAGCCCTTTACTGTCCGAATACCATGCCCCTCATAAAAACATCTGTCTGTTGAAACTGCCTCCGTTGACGACGGCCTGGCATCATCTGCTATTACACGTGTATTTTGAAACAAGAAAAAAATTTCAAAGATGATTTTCATTGAAGAAATAATGGTACGAATACTGTCCCTTGTGACAGTTACCTTACTTATATCTTACTCCACGTTCGCGCGAGAGCTGAGCATTTCACATCATTTGCATAACTCGATGAGGCGCGTTCTTGATGTTCCATTTTCAATGTCGCGTAGTGTATATATAAATAAGGCCTCTATTAAGAGAGTATCACGCCTGGATAAGTATGGTAATCATGAAATACAAATAAAAGAAAAGAGGAAATGATATTGGAAAACAAACAAGCAGAAGGAAACTTATACAGTGTAAAACACATTCATACAAACGTAAACCTTTATTAAATCCTTTTATATTATACATGCCTCTTATACGCTAAAGATGGTATAATACTGGGAATTTTATAAATAATACAGTTAAACCTGTCTATAGAATCCCCTCTTGCGACTCACCAAAATAGGGTGCTATAGAGAGGGGGTGCTATAGACAGGTTACTTTTTATGTAAAATGTTTACATTTTAATGTTTAAAATCGGGCGCTATAGAGAGGAAAGCGCTATTCAGAGAGGGGGCGCTATAGACAGGTTTAACTATATATATTTAAACTATTTTAGCATCTATGTAACAAATATACAAGGTTTGTCAACAATCAAAAGTATATAACGGTTCGCCTGGGGTGAGAGGAAAAAGTTATAAAGGAAAATAGGTTAAAAATTTGAAACAGGAACAGGATACAACATTTGCTATATATAATGATCTAAAGAAAAAAAGAGGTATATTTAAACGTAGTATTAAAGTTGACTTCCAACATAAAAAATAGATACGTCTGTGTATATCGAGTAACACAAAAGCATGAAAGCTAAAAAACCGTTGTCTATCATTTCCTACTCTTTTATAATCAGTAGATATATATGTAAAAGTACTATATCCAGATGTGAATGATACAAATTCTGGCTTATGTGGACAGATTGAATACAATTTAATAATAAAAATATTACACCGTTTGTATATAATCCCAGGCCAAGTCAATGACTTCTGTCATTCAACTAGAAGATCCCTGAAGGTTTGGCAAACTATTATTTTGGAAGTTTGTCGCACTACGTACCAATGTGTTTCTGCCTTAGATTATAAGATTTAACGTGTTGTCTCTTTACTGCGTATTCTATCTTTTCAAACAAGGCTTAGTCTAAGGAAGGGTGTACAGGCGGGATAGGCATAAGATTTCCTCCGTAACAATAATAAGTAGATCCTTGATACCATTATTATCTGTAGATCTCGCTAGTATATATACTAAAATTAACAAATTACTGAGTCATTTTAGTAAGAAAATGATGAGAATTTGGTTGTGTCATGTTTGTTTATCAGAATCAAAATTCTTTCGGGGTAAGTTCCCTAAAGCAGACTAGAGGCGAAGCCAGATCATCATTTTTAGTAGGAAGAAGACACACAAACCCTTGTCATATCTCTATATAAAATATTCTTCTAGGCCTTTTCCTATTTTCTTTTTTTCACATTTATATATTAAAATTAGATTAAAATCTATATATGTTTTATTTAAATTAAATATACATTTATAAGTAAATTAAATTTAATTGCCAACTATCGTTAAAATTTTACACATATAAATTTTACTGGCAATGCGTTTCTTTTAAATATCATCAAATATTATCTCTACAGACCTTACTGCAATGATATGAATTATTGAATGAGAGGGCTTGGCTCATCAGTAGTGAACCCTCTCAGCGGTTTCGCCAAATTAATCTCTAGACCGCTCTACTATTGTATTGGATTGGTTTTCTTATATACCCTGTATTTTTTATGGAAGGCAGCTTAGGGGTGTTTAGTGAACTATGGACATAAGCTTATAGGTCTGTAGAGGTACATACATATAATTTCAAGGTATTGCATCGAGCAAAGCTCTTCCGCAAAATATGTTTTCATAATCAATATATATTAGTAAATTAAATTTAATTGCCATCTATCGTTAAAATTTTACACAAATAAATTTTACTGGCAATGCGTTTCTTTTAAATATCATCAAATATTATCTCTTGTATATAATCCCAGGCCAAGTATTATGAAAACATATTTTGCGGAAGAGCTTTGCTCGATGCAATACCTTGAAATTATATGTATGTACCTCTACAGACCTATAAGCTTATGTCCATAGTTCACTAAACACCCCGAAGCTGCCGTCCATAGAAAATACAGGGTATATAAGAAAACCAATCCAATACAATAGTAGAGCGGTCTAGAGATTAATTTGGCGAAACCGCTGAGAGGGTTCACTACTGATGAGCCAAGCCCTCTCATTCAGTAACTCATATCATTGCAGTAAGGTCTGTAGAGATAATATTTGATGCTATTTAAAAGAAACGCATTGCCAGTAAAATTTATTTGTGTAAAATTTTAACATTTATAAGTAACTAATTTTAACTACATTTTTAAAACTTAGAATATTATTATATATAATATTGTATTGTATTAATATATAAATTTTTAATTGTTCAATGGTATTATATATATATATATATATATATATATATATATATATATAATAATTATAAAAATAAATAGTTGTATAGTTTTATAGTTAAGTATTCTATTAAAATTATCTTCATTATTTTGATTATTTAAATTCAAATTATAAAATTTGTAAATTGTTATTATTTAGTATAGATAGAGAGAAAAAAAAATCCTTTACTTCTAAAACATCATCTAGTTAATTATATATTTATAATTAATAACAATAAAATTTAACAATGTAACGTCTTTTGTATCGGCTTTTACACGTCATTTAGACATACTCTAATCCTATATATAGAATAATAGAAGTGAGAATATATATGATAGTTAGAAAAAAGAGAGAAAGACAGAACCATGCACTATTAATCAAACTAATAATAAGAAAACAAAAAGTTTTGTAAATAAGGTAGATAAGATTGTTAGTATATATATATATATATTTTTATAATTTTATATTTTATTCTTTTTTTTTAAATGATTTTTTAATTTTTTTTATTTTAAAATATGAATATAAATAGTTGTATTTAGTAAAATATCTATATTATGAATTAACTTTTATTATAAGTTTGGTTATTATGTTTTGAAACCCTAATGGTAGACCAGACATATACAAAAAACTTAAATTGGAGTAATTATTGAAAAAAGAGGTCTGCTGAACCGGGAATTCTCAAATAGAAATTCAGCTTTCAACATTTCAGAGAAATAAAATATATTCAAGAATATTATATATATATTCAAATATATATTCAAGAATAAAATATAAAATTATAAAAATATATATATATATACTAACAATCTTATCTACCTTATTTACAAAACTTTTTGTTTTCTTATTATTAGTTTGATTAATAGTGCATGGTTCTGTCTTTCTCTCTTTTTTCTAACTATCATATATATTCTCACTTCTATTATTCTATATATAGGATTAGAGTATGTCTAAATGACGTGTAAAAGCCGATACAAAAGACGTTACGTTGTTAAATTTTATTGTTATTAATTATAAATATATAATTAACTAGATGATGTTTTAGAAGTAAAGGATTTTTTTTTCTCTCTATCTATACTAAATAATAACAATTTACAAATTTTATAATTTGAATTTAAATAATCAAAATAATGAAGATAATTTTAATAGAATACTTAACTATAAAACTATACAACTATTTATTTTTATAATTAATTTAGATTTAGCTTGCTAATCTAACCAAATCTACTTGATATGATTTATCATTCTAATCAGTTTGCTCCTTAAGTTTTAAATGTAGTATCACTGTTATATTTTTATTATATAGTTTTTACACTATATATATATATATATATATATATATATATATATATATACTTATTAAATAAAAGAACAATCACCCATTTGATTAAAATAGGTATAAAAAGTCAAATAAAAGAGCAATTCTCACGTTTATAACCGAGGAAATTTTTACCTTATTGTGTATGTGCAAAATAAAATGCTGTTTTAAGTTAAATATTATTTTTATAATTATATATTTAGACCCTGCTTCGCCAAAGTCTTCTAGAGTGAATGTTTGCCCCAAAAATGATGCTCTCTTTAACAAATCTCCTTTAAAAATCTAACATGAGTGCACTTCAACAACCATCCTAACTGGCCAAGGCCATGCTCAAGTATATTCCGCGAAATTTTGAAAGAGGATCGATTTGCCCCAACTGCAAGAATGAAGACCAAATAGTGGATCATCTCCTCTTCATTTGTTCAGCTTTCTGATAAAGAAATCCAACAGAAAACTCCTATGAATTATGAAACTCAACCTGGCACCAATGAAAAATATCCCTAGAAATAAATCTGCGTGATATTATTAATATCTTGGAATTCCACAGTCATTGTAAATAAAACCAAAATAACTCAAGTTTCTGACTGACAACACGAGAGGGGTTAGAGAGTTCATTTGAAGGCTTAAGGAACTTGGATTAATTACATATATATTCCAATATCATAGTATCTCAATATAAATATACAATAATAATGGGTGTGTTTAATATTGATGTACATAAATGAATATTTTAGATGATATTTTGTATATACACTGGTTCGCAAAATTAAAGGAACAACACATATTTAAGAAAAAGAAAAATTATATTAAGGGATATATATCAAGAGTGTTGGTATATTCAGAAGCTTCCGTGAATTAAGAGAGTATGTAAAACAGAAAAACAAATAAAGTTGTTCCCAATATGCAAAATACCACCGTCTACGTTGACTCCGCCTCCAGCACGTGCCTGAGTCTTTCTCAAAGCGTCCTGATTTTACGCTCCACTAGATTTTTATTGAACCTTTTTGTTTTTTAAAGTTTTCATGGCTTATAGGCAACATTTATCGCAAGAAAAAAAATGGCAAGCTATTGGAAGGATGGAAGCAGGCCAATCACAGGTAGATGTAGCAAGATGGCTTGGAGTGACAAGAAGCGTTGTCTCAAAGCTTTGGAAAAATTTCAAACGACAGCTTGTGTTGCCAGAACACCCGGACAAGGATGGCCAAGGGTCACAACGTTAAATCAAGACCGTTATTTGAGTCTCCTTGTGCGTCGCAATAGAAGAATGACAGCATCGCAACTACGAAGTGACCTCAATGCAGCTACAGGAGTCTTAGTATCAACTGATACAATACGCAGAAGGCTTCACAAGAAGGGCCTCTATGCTCGACGACCCATAATTTGTGTGCCATTGACACCATCTAAAAAGAGAGCAAGTAAACTTTGGTGCCGACAACATGTCGCCTGGAATCCAGATGAATGGAGACGGGTAATTATCACTGATGAGTCCAGATTCTCTCTAAACAGCGATTCTCGTCGTGTCTTTGTCTGGAGAGAGGTAGGAACCAGAAATAATCCCCGGAATATGGTTGAAAGTAATCCCTACAGAAGCTAAGGTTTTATGGTCTGGGCTGGAATCTTCTTGGGCGGTCGCACAGCACTCCATATTTTTCGGCAAGGAACCCTGACTGGACAGAGGTATCGGTACGAGATCTTGGCAGCATATGTGATGCCTCAAGCATTGGAAATGGGAGAAACCTTTCTTCTAATGGATGATAATGCCCGTCCACATAGGGCTGGTGTGGTCGACACTTTTCTCCAAAACCATGCAATTGCTCGGATGAATTGGCCAGCTCGATCCCCAGACCTGAATCCCATTGAGCATGTATGGGACAACCTAGAACGGCGGATCTCATCCCTCCAATCCCCTCCTAGAAACACTCATGAGCTAGAAACAGCCATAACACAAGAGTGGGCGTTGATTCCACAGGAGCTGATAAACTCCCTAATTCTTAGTAAGGGTCACCGATGTAGAGCCTGTCTATCAGTTAAAAGCGATCACACCCCATATTAACAACAATATCCAAGATATTTATGCACTGACTGCAAGAAGATCATTGCTTGACCGGCTAATTTGCATAAAATACGTGTTAGAATTCTTTGATTTCGGGTATTCTAATCAATATTGAAATAATAAATTTGTGTATAAAATTTCATTGATAAATGTTCAATAAAATTTGAGATAAATGGAAAGATATGTTGTTCCTTTAATTTTGCGGACCAGTGTAATACTTTTATTATATGAATATATTAAACTATCATTCTGAAATTTTTTAATAATTTGAAAATAAAAATTAAAATTATTTTAATTTTAACCATTATATGAATATTTTTCTAGTTTAGATAACCTATATAAATAATCATGATATAAAGAACATTTGATAAAATAATATTATTTTGGCCAACATTCACTCGGTAAGAAGCTGGGCGAAGCCAGGTCATTCAGTTAGTGTTAGATAATTAGGAACATTTGATATCACCAAATTATATGTAAAAATGTTTGTAACTTATCTAATTGTAGGGTTTGAATAGCCTTCATATTAATACATTTATTCACAACTATATACATGCAAAATTTCTAAATCGTTTTTTAGTAGTTTTGATGAAGATTTGGATGGAGTGTTCCGATCTCCCCATTAAAGATATCTCTGAAGGACTCTGCTATTATTTTGGGTGGAGAATCCTTTTGATTGGTCATAATAGGGTCATGTTTTTAAATTATTATATTTTTGATAAAATATCTAATTTGTTACAAGCCGACAACCCTCAAATTGGTGGAGCTGGCAAATCAACAACTAGAAATTCAATAATATCAGTTTTTTTCCAGTAGTGCAAGCATGTCAAACTCAAATCCTAACACGGGCCAAATAAAAAAGTAATAAGATTATGTGTGGGCCGCAAAAAAAGAAAACAAGTAATAAATTTTTATAGCAACATTTATGTAGGTTTATTTTAAAAAATACTAATAAGAAAAAAGAAAGTAAAAAGTTAATATTTTCTCCCTGATATTTGGCATCTCTTTTCTGCTACCTACTTTCCTACTTCGGGGGAAATCTTGTTCGCAGTGATTAATTTTAAAACTGACCCAAGGTGAACGTCAGTAATTCTCGATCTGATTGGAGACTTATTTCCTTTCATAAGTGAAAATAACTGTTCGCACCGATAAGTACTTCCAAACATGGACATAATTTCATATGCTAATTTTCGAGTGTTTTCAAATCTGGCTGGCAAATATTTGTAAAATTCAGAAACGCCAACTTCAATGAATTTTGCCTTTAAATCTGAATCGCACTGGATATCTATTACCTCCATTTGCATATGATTAGGTACTGATTCTATATTTATCGAGAAAATCGAAGAAAACAAAGTAAACTTGCCTTCCAAAGATTTGAGAAATCAGAAAACCTTGTTTCAAATTCATTTCTAAGACTTAAAATTTTTTCCGCATATTTTTGATACGATGCAGTTTCACCAAACTTGATTTGTACATGTTGCATGTCGGAAAGTGCATTAAATATTCGTTTTTCAACTGCTTTTCCTAAAGAACTAGCTTACATTTGAATGCATTAACTTGGTCACAGATGTTGGTAATGATCTGATCCTTTCCTTGCAGTTTCAAATTTAAATCCGACAAGTGTTTTGTTATGTCAACCATGAAGGAAAAATCTTGCAACCATACTTGACCAGAAAACAAAGTGATGTCTTGATTCTTGGTTATTAAAAACTGACATATTTCTTCTTTCAAGTCCCAAAATTGTTTGAGAACCTTGGAGCATGATAGCCATCGTGCCTCTGTATAGTATGATAAACCTGAATATTCGCTTTCTAATTCAGTTAAGAACAGAGAGAACTGTCTCTGATTTAAACCTCGAGATCTTATGAAATTGATTAATTTTTTGATAGGTGTCAACACATTTTCCATTTTTATTACCTTCGTACATAATACTTCCTGATGTATAATGCAATGCGTATGATGAATATTGGAACCATCAGAAATTTCACTTAGTTTTTTTCGCAGTAATGCTACGAAACCGTTAGTTTTTCCAGTTATTGAAGGATCTACATCTGTTCTTTAAACTTTAAGGCACACAATACTTATGGCGATGTACATACGTTATGTATGTAGGTATAATATTATCAAAACTTACGACTTATGTATGGCGACCAGTGGTTCGTTATTAATAAATAAATTATGTATAATTACAATTTTTAAAAATTAGGCTACAAATTTTTATTATTATTTTTTAAATTTATATATATATTTTTATTATAAAATATATTGTCTGGTGGGCAGCAAATTTATTCGTTGTGGGCCGCATGAGGCCCGCGGGCCGCGAGTTTGACATGCTTGCAGTAGTGCATCTAACTGTGTATTTATCCCTCATTGGTAATTTTTGCCCTGCGTATTGTAGCGTGGTTTATTTATTTACATAATTTTTATTTTTATATTATATTAATTTACACAGCTTTGAATTGTGTCATTGATATATAAATGCGCGTAGCTACAATTTTAGGTAGACAGTTACAGAGAATAAATTTCGTTCGTGGTTTCCTCTCTTCGCGTCTATTTTTCAACGCGACAAAATAAATAAACTGTAATCTCAGTTGGATATATGCAAGACTTATTAGGCCTTTTTTTGTGTGTGTCAACAGGGAAAATGTTCACTTGAGCACCTGTATGCAATTTAAATTTGACTGCGTTATTTTCCACTGAGATCACCTGATTCCATTCTAGACTAGTAATACTGTCTAAGGATAAATATTGAAGCCACATTTGTTGTTCTTCAGCTCTTTCCTCCAACACGCGCACTTGGTTCCTACACATTTTAACATAATGTTTTTTTTTGCACATGATTTACAAATTTTCACATAAGCAAAACATTTACCGTATGGATGCTTGGAACTACAATTATTGTATACTCTGATTGTAGGATAATTTCTTTCCGACTTATTAGGTTTTCTACCATATATCTGGATGTTTATAATGCTTTTTAAATTTTATAGAGTGCAAATCAACATTTTCTTTAGTTATATTTTTACTCGTCATCTAGTAGTTTTAGTACTTCCCAAGTCTATAGCTTTAGCTGAAAAAATAATATCAGGATCTTGTAGAATTCTCTCTTTTAAAGATATGTCTTCAATTCCAATTATAATTTTATTTCTGACCAAGGAATCTGCAAGCTCTCCAAATTCGCAGTGCATGCTTTTTATTTTTGAATTGTTACATAGTCATCAAAATTCTGATTATTCCCTTGTTCAGTTGTAAAAACTGTTATTTCTTATAGGTTATATGGTTTAAAGTGTCAATCAAACAGTTCAGGTATATCCGGAACAGTCGGAGAGTCGTCAGTTTCTTGTATTTTGAATGTAGAATATATATCTTAAGGCTACTCACCAATATTATAGAGTAGAATAACCCTTTGTCTTGGAAATTTATTATCTGTTTTTGTGACAATATAAAAAATGTATAATTGTTTCTTCGATTTCCCCTATGCTTCTAATGGGTTGGTTCCCGGCACAAATGGCTGCAAACTATTACCGGTATTCGAGTCCATATTTTATTTATTAATTAATAAAACTTCTAATTTTAAATTGAAAAATAACTTTAGAATATGTAACAATTCGATATTATAATTAAAATTTACATTAATATGATTTACATATATTTAATTTTCTTCAAAACTTTCGAACGTTAGGCTTAATTGATATTTAGAATTTTGCTTATCTTCAGTACATCTCGGCGCTGCCGCCATGTCGTACCCTTTAACAACAGTTACTATTTTATCATTAGCCTATAGGATATTTATTATATTTAATATAGTTACAGCCAGTGCTGTAGTGGAGGGTATACGGGGGTATACGCCGTATACCCTACGCTTTTAAAATTTAGATAGCGTATACCTAGTGGTTTTACTTAAAAATAGCGTATACCCTATGATTTTGTTCAAATTTTTTATTAAAAATTTATTATTTTCTTTCTTTGTAATAGTAAAAAAAAATGATGATAAAAATTGTACTGAAAAATTGCAAAAAATTTTCAAATTAACAATTCACACAAAATATTTCATTCATTTAGTAAAAATTTCTTGGGAAAAATATATCAACTATATTCAAATTAATAATCAAACAAGCCTCCTTTAACGAAAAACGGAAACGAATATAACCGAACCTTTAATTTTTGAAAATGGTAATTTTGTTTAAAACCACAATGAAATGAAAACTTTAAAAACTTTCCTAATATTTAAAAGTTATTATGTTTGCTTAATAGAAAATATGTTAAAAAATAAAATTTAAATAAAAATAAAGTTATATTTTCTGATGTTAAAATCATTTACAAAAAAAAGTAAAAACGACTTCTTCAAGATAGATGTTCTCTTATTACCAATGCTGTATTTATCCAGCAGTGATGTAAACTAATACATAAACAATTTGGTTTTCGATTTAAAACGATTTTCTTCTAATTCTATACAATTGAAAATTTATTTGAATTTTATCAAATACTCTTCTTTAACTAAAGTTGCTATGGTAACCATGCTAAACTACGTTATTGTGGACGTTAATTTTGCATATTCTTTAGTTTATTTGAAGTTAGCAAAAGCTGTTGACAAAATAACATTGATTTTCAAAAAAATATAATTTTGAAAACTTCTTTAAGTAAGTTTATTGATACTGGCTTAAAAGCTTATTTAAATTGTTTTTAATTGTTGATGAAAAGTTGGTGTTTGTTTTTTAAAAAAATAAATAAAATAAAGATTTTATTCAAAACAAATCGATTAAGTAAGTATCTAAATTTTGTTAATGTTAAAATAAGTGAAATTTAAATTTTCTGTACTTATACTAGCTTTCGAAAATAACTCTTCTGCTTAATTATGGACCGCTGGTTGAAGACAGGAAATTTATGTACTAAAAGAAGTTTGGAGGTAGAAGAAGATGCAGAAAAGAATGAACTAGAAGAAGCTGTTAAAAGAAATAAAAACACTGTTGGTACATCAAATGCAAGTATTATCTCAAAAAGAGCTGATATATTGATCAATAGTTCACCAGAGAAAATGAATGACCAGGATTCCAAATTTGAAGTTTGGAATGATTCCCATTATATTCAATTTAAGGAAAAGTATCCATGGCTTTCAATTTCCAAAGGTAGACTCGGATGTAACATTTGCGCAAGTGTTAAAACTTTAGGGGCTGCAAAAAGTGAAAGAATTTATATTTCACCAGAATGGAGTAACTACCTAATAGAAGCAGCAGGAAAAGATCGGGCAAGAAAATTATCAAACATTCGAATGAAAATTAAAAAGCATTGTGAGTCTGAAGCTCATAAAATAGCTGAGAATATTAAGAAAGACAGAAAAAAAAATAAATTAGAAGAATATGCAAACAATATGAACATTGAAGTAGAAAATGAAAATATTAAGCTTTTTAGAACTGCTTATAATATCGCTAAAACAAATAGACCATATTCTGATTATGAAAATCATATCACGTTACAAACATTAAATGGCATTAAATTAGGATCGACTCTTCACTCCAGATATTCTGCTACACAAATAATAAACCATATAGCCTGCGAAATGCGGAAAATGCTTGTTGCGAAGATTTTGTCAACAAATTCAAAAATTACTATACTAATTGATGAATCAACAACCTTAAGTAATAAATCAACTTTGGTTATTTTCTTGAAAGCATATTTAGGAGGAGAAAGTATTGATTATATTTTCTTTGATTTGTCTGAATTACAATGCCAAGACTCAGAAATTATTGAAAAAGAGCTTTTGAATACTTTGTATAAACATGGGTTGAACGAAGAATATTTAAAAGAAAATTGGATAGCAATTGCGACTGATGGGGCAAGTGTCATGGTAGGAAGACATTCGGGAGTCGTAACTCGACTTAAGCAAAAGTTTCCAAAACTTTTTGCATGGCATTGCCTCAACCATAGATTAGAGCTTTCTGTTGGCGATACTATCAAAGAAGTCCGCGGAATCAACTATTTTAAAGCTTTTATGGACAAACTGTATTCATTATATAGCCAATCTCCCAAAAATTGTCGTGCTCTGGAGGAAGTTTGCCATGAATTAGGAACAAGATTTTCTAAAGTGGGTCGAATTTTAGGAGTACGATGGATTTCAAGTAGTTTTAGAACAATAAAAACCGTCTGGGAGTCATACGAGTCATTGCACCATCATTTCAAATCATCAACATATCTCGATTCCACATATCAAGGGTTATTAAGAAGATTGGAGAGTCCAGAATTTATATTAGATTTAGGTTTAATGTACGACACACACACACGCTTCAGGAAATGTCAATGTTGTCTTTAGAGCTGCAGTCTAGAACAACTACTTTACAAAAGGCGGAACATATAATAAAGAGAACAATTAGAGTCATAGAAAGCCTCAAAACATCACCAGGAGAAAAAAGCTTGCTAGCTCTTGAAGCGGCAGAAAACTTAGTTTTTAGGAGCGTAACATTAGTTCCCAATGCCAAAATTATTCCGATTGATAGAAAAAAATTTATTCTAAGTGTATAATAGAAAAGTTAAAATTAAGGTTGTGTACAGAATCAAATGAAGATAATGAGCAATTAATTAAGGATATTTTAGCTCTAGAACCAAACAATTTTGACGCAGAAAATGTTCGATATGGAGAGGTCGAAATGAGACGTATTTGTCGAAGGTTTAACTTAGATGAAATGAAATGAATTTACGGCTTGAGAGATTTTGTTGATGATAAAAACAATGTTCCCGAAACACTTCAACCATTTTTCAGGGCAATTTCAACATTGCCCTGTTCAACAGCTGAATGTGAGCGAGGTTTCAGCCTGATGAATGATATAATAACAAACTTGCGGACTTCTTTGCTAATATCAAATGTTTCGAACTTAATGTTCATAAATTCAAATGGACCACCAATCGAAATGTTTCAGCCGAAAAAATACGTTCAATCATGGCTTTTACATCATAGATCATCTACTGACACTAGATCAAGAGTTTGTGCCAGAAAAAATACAGATGCATCTCGGCAGTCATTATGGGACATTTTTATGTAAAAGTTGTATGTAATATTTTACGTCTTTTTTTCAAATAAAAATATAATTAAAAATAACCTTGTTTATTTTTACCAAAAATTTATATTCTCAAGCGTATACCCTATGCTAATTTTACGACTACAGCACTGGTTACAGCCTTTATATAGAGCCAATTAATAAAGCACCGTGATAGAAAAATTATGTTTATTATACCTCTATTGTTTACATTCTGTGTTGCAAGATATATATTGTGGCGAAAAAATATTTTATTATTTAATTTAATATTATTCAATGAAAATATATTCAACAGATTATAAAAATATATATTAATCTGTATTTGTGAAATCATCTTTAAAATATTTCTTTGCTTGCTTGCTTAAGATTCTCTAGCTGTAAATAGTTTTGGGGCTGACCTGTTAATAATTGTCGACTCGTCGCTGTGACGTCATCAATAAATACTTTTACATCTTAGGATATTTCAAGGCTTGATTTCTACGCTACAACTGGTGGAGAGACTGGACCGATACCCATTAAGAAATAAAAGAAAAATTGATTCTGTTGAACCAGAAGAAACTTCTATGAATGTAAAGAAGGAAGGTACTCAGGTAAGCAACTACGTTGTTCAACATCTGCCAAGGAACCCTTCCATTTTCTCCGGGGAGGATGGTGAAGATCTCCAAAAATGGTTAAAAGGGTATGCACGTGTGGCAAAGTACAACCATTGGGACGAAACCCTTTGTCTTACTAAAGTTTATTTTTATCTGTCTGGAACAGCTCTCAAATGGTTTGAGAACAACGAAGAAAGCATACAGACTTGGAAGCAGTGTTGGGCAAATATTATTTAAAATGATTTATTAAAGATTAACAATTGATTAATTGTTAATTGTAATTTTCACAATTAACAATTAATCAATTGTTAATTGTATTTTTACAATTAACAATTAATTAATTGTTAATTGTATTCATATAAATAACAATTAATTAATTGTTAATTGCACTTTTCTAATTAACAATTAATTAATTGTTAATTGCACTTCAATTTAATTGAAAAATAATTTTTTAATGCCCAACACTGCATTTCAGTACCACTCTCTTCTCGAACATGCTGTCCGACAATTTGTGACTCTTTGGCAGATTTGTCATTGTCGCAAAAGAAAAAAGGCGTTCAACTGCAGCTGACGATGGTAAAGGTGTGTTGTATTTAATAAAAACACTTTTTATCTCAGGCAGTGTTGGGCAAATATTAATTAAAATGATTTATTAAAGATTAACAATTGATTAATTGTTAATTGTAATTTTCACAATTAACAATTAATCAATTGTTAATTGTATTTTTACAATTAACAATTAATTAATTGTTAATTGTATTCATATAATTAACAATTAATTAATTATTAATTGCACTTTTCTAATTAACAATTAATTAATTGTTAATTGCACTTCAATTTAATTGAAAAATAATTTTTTAATGCCCAACACTGCTTGGAAGGAATTCACATCTCAATTAGAGAATGTGTTCGGAAAAAAAGAAAATCCAAAATAACAAGCGGAGAAGAAACTTAAAACACGGGCACAATTAAAAGGTGAAAGTACCGAATGTTACATCCAGGATCTCCTGTGCTTGTGCAAAGAGGTTGACCCTCAAATGAGTGAGGAAGATAAAATCTCCCACCTCATGAAGGGGATAGCTGAGGAGCTTTATCAAGCAATCCTACCAACGTATGTACAGAGCACCGAGCAATTCATTACAGAATGTCGCCGTGTCGAAGCGCTCCGTTGTAGGCGAGTTACCCCAACCAGGTACGAGCGCCTACCAAATGTAGCCTCTCTCTGTGACCAGGATGACGGAGAATATCTGTCATCTATGATTAGGCAAATTGTTCGTGAGGAGGTACAGCGGGCATTAGGCTCTCCTCGGGAGGAACCAAAAAATGCTACAATCGAAGAAATTGTAAAGGAGGAGATTGGAAGAACCCTGGCGCCAATCTCAAAGTCTAGGAGAAGTCCCCCTCAGAAGGAAAAACCCCGACAGTTTTTAAATACCAGATATGAGGCCGAAACGATAAGACCGCTCCCTGAACCTCGATACCCAAAACAAGGAGGAAGACGCGACACCAATACCAATGATTGGCGTACAACTGAGGGAAGGCCAATCTGTTTCTACTGCGGACGCCCAGGTCACGTCGTCCGCTATTGCCGTGACAGGAAGAGACACAATGAGGAAAGGAGAAATGACTATTTCCAAAGAAAGCAAGACGCAATGGTATCCTACAACTCTCGAGCTGAATCTCAGGACCCCAATGACGAATCATCGAGGAAAACTTTCACTCGCTACCGAAGCCCTACTTCATATCGCGGTCGAAGCAGACAACATTTCTCACCTGCTAGAAGATCTAGCTGGACGCCCCGCCATTAAAACTAGATGATAGACCACATTGGAGGCGAGGCCGCAAAGTTATAAAATCCCCCCTTACCGACCACAGTAGAAATGATAAAAAGCTACCATGACGTAAACATAGACCTACCAAGTCCTCATGAAGAAGATATCTCAACTGAAAGAAGACATCCACCGCAGCCACCTGAAAATATCCCTGGCCATAGTACTAGTTCTTAAGACTGACGACGTAAGTCTCCTGCTGAGCATCGGGTCGATGCTCTTTATAGGAGGAGGCTATGTGGCGAAGAAATATTTTATTATTTAATTTAATATTATTCAATGAAAATATATTCAACAGATTATAAAAATATATATTAATCTGTATTTGTGAAATCATCTTTAAAATATTTCTTTGCTTGCTTGCTTAAGATTCTCTAGCTGTAAATAGTTTTGGGGCTGACCTGTTAATAATTGTCGACTCGTCGCTGTGACGTCATCAATAAATACTTTTACATCTTAGGATATTTCAAGGCTTAATTTCTACGTTACAATATATTAAATACTAGCGGATGTACCCGGCTTCGCCCGGGTTTTACCCGAGTAAAGGTTTGTCTAACGAACATTTGTTAAAACACTTCTCTATAAACTTATATAAAAAAAGATATATTTTGATAATTTGAAACTCGTAAATTTGAATCTCTCGATAAAGTGAACATTTTTTCCCGGTCCCCGTGTGCCGTGTCACCCTGAATTTTGTCTTTCCTAATTTTCTACATTACAAAATCATCGTTTTATCTAGTGAACATTTTTTCCCGGTCCCTTGAAAAATACTCGATAAGTTGAATAAAATCAATATTAATTGGTTCACTCGGTAATTGGAAGTCAAAGGAATAGTATCTTTGCCTTGGAATTGTATCATTATTCTTAAAATACAATATAACGCGGCTGATGATTGTAAAACGAAAATTGCAAATATACCGCGAATGTTTCTTTTATAAAAATCGAAATTTCGATTTTTATAAAAGAAACATTCGCGGTATATTTGCAATTTTCGTTTTACAATCATTATTCTTGTCTCAAATAAATTGCCATGTCATCCTGAGATAATCTTACTTTTGATAAATAATCTTTAAGATAATAAACTTAGTGATAATAAAACTTATAGATAAAAAATCTTGTTATCATCGTCGCAATGGTGGCGCTGCTTGCGAGTTAAATCTACAAATCTGCCAATAACTCTAAGGATATTCAAGATATTCAAGAAATTATTTTTCAGAAACCTTCCCAGTACTATACTAAATAACTTCCCAAAGTTTCATGGCGTTCCAATGAGTGGTTTGGTCAGGCATAAAGGACACACACACACACATATACATTCATTTATATATATATATATACAGGGTGATCCAAAAGTCCCGCACAACTTTAAAAATTAATAGATCCGCGAATATTTGCGCTAGAGCAATTCGGTAAACACCATTGTGTTCAGGATGCTATGGGATTTTTTATGGCAAATAATGAAAAATTCGAAATTGATTTTAGTTACAACTTTATTCGCTAGATGGCGCTCTACCAGAATCAGAGATTCAGCGGCCATATTGTTTGATAATTTGAAAAATATAACTGAACGACACGTATTTTTCCTTTTTGAATACCAGGAAAGAACCCTACTAATATCAAATGATAAATTAATAAAACACCATTTCGCCAAAGGTCAGAAGAATTGGTTGACTATTTTTAAATACAATCTGAGATATGTAAAATAGGTATATGCAAATTAAAACATGTAGCAAAAAATATTTATATTTTAGATGGAGTTTTGTGAAATAGATTGAATGTTTGAAAAACACTACTGATATCAATACACGATTTTTTGAAATGTTAATATAGTACCAAAAATTATGATGGCACTACTAATAGGATTTTGTGCTATAAGGAATGTATAGTTTCTTGACTAATTGGCGACACTTGACTATTTAACTGGATATTTGTCATGATCCAAAAATGAAATATAGAGGAGAGTGACAAAATATATTTGTTGTACTTTATTCCAAATATCCTATGGGTTTATCAAATGTTATTATTGTTTATTATACTGTACATAATTTTAAAAATGTATCCCCTAAAAAAATCATTTTTAAATCGACCTTTTACGTTGAAAAACGTGGTAGTAAAATCATTTTGTATTATTTTTTGAGCAAAATTTCTGAAGTTGGGGGGGGGGGGGGGGGGGGAAGAGGGATACAGAGAATATTCCTCATGCTATTTCTTCTAATGAGCGAAAAGCGATAAACTAAACATAAGGGGTAAAATTGTGTATACCAGTGTTATTCGAGAAGTTATAACACTTTGGCCTGCACGACATAATATAAGATGTGGGCAAATGACAAACAAAAAAATTACTGTTCACAGAAAAAAAAGTCAAGATGTGAGGACAGCATTTATTATTCCCATAACCCAAAACAAAGAGCTGCAAAATATAACACATGAGGTAACTGCCTTCTCTCTTGTATTAGGTCACAATCCTTGCTCAATGTGGCGCCCTTCATTCTCAAACACCGCCTGCAGACGATATACACTGCGTGATATTGAAAATGGAACACCAAGAAATAGTGGCCAGAAAGTGATGAAACTCGGCAGACAGAGAGAGACAGGGACGAACAATAAGTGATCTTTATTTCAAAATGATAGTGATAATACAGAGCGAGAACGGCGTCGGCTTAGTAGCAAGTAGGACCACCGCGGACGGCGATGCACGCAGCAACACGTCTAGGTAGAGAGTCAATCAGAGTACGGATGGCGTCCTGAGGGATGGCTCTCCATTCCCTCTCAACCATTTGCCACAGTTCGTCTTCTGAACGCGGCTGTGGCAAGGCATGCAAACGGCGTCCAATGATGTCCCAGACGTGCTCGAATGGTGAGAGATCAGGAGAGTACGGTGGCCAGGGAAGCATCTGTACATCTTGCAGAGCTTGTTGGCTAATGCGAGCAGTGTGCGGTCGGGAGTTATCCTGCTGATAAAGGGCATTGGGTACCCCCTGAAGGTAGGGGAGTGTCACCGGTCGCAGCACATCATCAACGTATCGTTGGGCCGTCATAGTGCCCTGAATACGAAGTAAAGGTGACCTGGAATCATACGCAATTGCGCCCCAAACCATGATTCCACGTTGTCGCACGGTGGGGCGTTCCACAATTGCTGCCGGATTGGACCTTTCTCCACGTCGACGCCACACGCGTACACGGCGACTATCACTGGACAAGCAGAAACGCGACTCATCTGAGAACACGACCCTGTGCCATTCCGTCATCCACGTCGATCTAGCCCGGCACCATTCCAAACGTTGGCGCCTATTCGGTGGGGTCAATGGCAGTCTTCTTAGCGGACGGCATGAGTGCAAGCCATTAGCAACCAATCGACGGGAAATGGTTCTGGTCGAGATGGAATGATCTAGGGTGTCTTGCACATGTTGCAGGATGGCGGTACAAGTGGCTTGTGGGGCCGCCACTGCTTGTCGAAGGATACGCCGATCCACACGTGCTGACGTCACTCTGGTTGCACCGGCATTCCTATAAATTGCCACATTTCCTTGTTCCAACCATCTTCTCCACAGTCGGTGCACCGTGGACGCACCAAGGTGTGTATCAGCTGCGATTTGACGTATGGACCAACCTGCCCTTTTCAGTCCGATCACCATGCCCCTCGTAAAAGCGTCTGTCTGCTTGAACTGCCTCCGTTTACGATGACCTGGCATTCTCTGTTATTACACGTGTCTTTTGACACAAGAACAAAATTTCTACAATGATTTTCCTTGAAGAAATAACGACACGAATACTGTCCTTTCTGCAAGTTCCTTCCCTTATATCTTACTCCATGTGCGCACGAGAGCTGGCCACTATTTCTTGGTGTTCCATTTTCAATGTCACGCAGTGTATGACAGAATGGTCACAATTAAATAGTTGAAATTTATAAAACGAGCCATCTGATAGAAGCCTTCAACATGGCCAATGTGGTAGGCCGGCATCAATAAAAACGCGACTTAATGTACCCCCATAACCGAAATTGTAAGGCGTAAAGTCTAGTGATATTGGAGGCCACTGGTATATAAAGTGGCGACTTATCAACGAATTTCACCGAACGTATCCTTCAGCAATTGTTTGGCACCACGGGAGATATGAGGAGGTCCTCCATCTTGCATGAATGTTATTTCGCTTAGTGCTTGTCTGTCCTGCAATATGGGAATAACCTTTTCTCTCAAAAGTTGAACATAACGTTCACCAGTTACAAAAACGGTTTTGAAATTTCTTCCATTGATTTTTTCAAAGAAAAATGGCCCAATAATAAAAGAAGAAGTGAACCCACACAAAACTGTAACTCTGTGCTGATGAAGTGGTATTTCTGTAAAAATCCTAGGGTTTTCTGTTGCCAAAATGAGGCAGTTTTGAATGTTAAATTCTCCCTTTAGATAAAAGTGAGCATCATCTGTTCTTAGAACATTTGACAGCCAGTTTTCATCAATATCAATTTGCCGGAAAACCAATGCAGCGAATTCTTGACGCTTCTCAAAATCGCTGACTTTCCACTCGTGAAAACTTTGAATTTTGTTAGGGTATTTTTATAGAAAATTTCTAAATGTGTGTTCTCTCCAAACTGTTCCATACGAAATCCCCGTTTGTCGAGAAACTTGTCTAGCACTTACTTCTCCATACGTGGATAACGTTTCAATAGCTTCAGCATTCTGCAAAACCGCAACAGCCACTGACTTGCATGTCGATGGTCTTCCACTCCGAGGCTTTGCTTCCAGAGATCCAGTTTCCTCAAAACTTTTAATCAATCGCTTTAGAGAGTAGCAACTCATTGGTCCTTTACCGCTTCGAATATCTTTAAAGGAACGAAACGCTCGTAAAACTTCAGTGGCAGATTCTGAATCACAATTTTAAAAATTCACCAAGAGTGCTTTATCCTATAGTGACGGAATTCCAGGGGGAAGGAGAGAAGTCCGACCACACCTCCTTGCGGTCCCCCCTGGACCCTTGGAATATTTGACCAAATTCTGGTTCGTTTCCAAGATGACTAACGTTGCAACGGCACCCATTTTCAAATGAAGAGCAAAACTGATATCTCCAGTAATGCTACCGCGTCCGGGGTAACCGCCGCGTCAGGAACTGCAGCTCGAGCTCATGATGAGAAATCTACTACGAGGACACAATTTAATCTACTACAACTCAATATAAATGGTACCCAGAGGAAAATAAAGAGCTGACTTGTCTTCTCTGTGACAACAATGTACATATTACTTGTCCTAAGAAGACAAAATTGAATCAGAATCTGAAATTCATTATCAAAGATTATACAACACTACGAAAGGACAGACCGGGAAAATTCGGAGGAGGACTTGCCGTTTTGATTAAAACTCTAGAAATCAAATTTAAGGAAATCGCCTATAATCAGAGTAAGCCTAGAGAAAGCACGGCAGAAGCTCAGGCAATAAAAATCTATCTTACAGATAAAACAATTCCAATCATAAATGTTTATCACCACGATAATACTAGCATCAATTACAGGCCTGATAGAGACATTAAGTGAAGCGTCTTCGGATATCACAATCATACTTGGTGATTTTAACGCCGAAAGACCAACTTGGGGATCACCTGTCCAGGATAACAAAGGTCAGCAGGTTGAGGACATGCTAACCGACCTCGACCTTACACCGTTAAATAACGAAAAGAACACCTATCTATTCAAGTCCACAGGCACAGAATCCGCAATAGACATCAAAGCGATAAATTAAAACATCGCACTCACAACAAATGGAAAATTCTGAAAAGTGCAATCAGTGACCACAGACCAATTTTAACAACCCTAAAATTCAAAATTGAGAATTTCCAACAGAATAAAAGAACACTGGAAAAAAAATCACAGAAAGGATTGAAGAACTCTGCAACGAATAATTAAATCACAGAACGATTGACAAAAAAATTGGGAAAATTCTCTTCGAACATATCCAAAGCTGCAAAAGTATCGATACCTAGAGGTAGACTTAAAGACCTGTGAATACTTTACTGGAAGGACCACAATATTGAGGCAATGATTGCAGAGAGAGACAATATCAATGAACTTCTTAAAACAAATAAAACAGAAGAAATCATAAAGGAACTCATTGAAATTAGTCACAAAATAGAACAAGAAATTTGGATATTCAAACAAGAGAGAGAGAGAGAAAAATGGGCAGAATTCTGCTAAAAAATGGATCCAAAAAAGGAAAGCCATCACTGGAATATAATTAATGTTATAAAACAATCAAAACCAACACTAATCCTCCAATACTCTAACCGATATGAATAGCGAGAACGAACAAACAGATGGCTGAAATAATTGCTGAATATCTTTCAAGCACTTCCAGACTCAGCTATACGAATGAAGGCAAGAGGCTAAAAAATAATGTAAACAGGTTAGTTAAACAAGCAAAAAATACCATCAACAAGATATTTACTCGAGAGACTTCACACTGAATGAGCTAAACTCATCAATAGGAAATGTGTATCCAAGATGTCACCTGGAGATGCTCTAATCTTTGGTCAAATGTAAACACTTTGGAGACGAAGCTAAAAATCAACTCCTACGAATACTGAAGATTTCATGGCAAACTGGTAAACTACCAAAGAATTGGAAGATATCAATTATAGTGCCAATACTGAAACCAAACAAAGATGCCAAGGAATGCAAGAACTATAGGCCAATTGCTCTTACCAGCATACTTTGTAAAATAACAGAATGAATTATCCACTCTAGGCTCATAGTCTGGTTCACTGACAATAATAAAATAAACTTCTACTAAACTGCCTAAAGATCCAGACACTGTACAACTGATAAACTGTTCTACTTCTGTCAATCAATAATAGATTTCTAGGAAAAACCGCCTAAGAAGACAACGGCCGTATTCCTGGATATGACCTCAGCTTTTGATCGAGTGTAGAAATTATTTGAAAGGCTGCACAACATCGGAGTAAGAGGAAAAACCTTAATCTGGATTGCAGACTTCTTTAGGGGAAGAAGGATAAAGGTTCAGGTCAATGGAACATTTTCCAAGGACCGAAGAACATGGTGTACCTCAGGGATCTGTGCTCAGTCCTCTACTCTTCTCGCTATATATTAACTGTTGTTTATGTAAATAGATGAATATTATTTGTATTATTTAAAGCCTCATTATGTAAAAATTTATGTGTATATAAATTGGATATTTGTTGTTGGCCATGGTCAAGTTTGAGCTCTTGTACGTCTAATTACGACACAACAAAAGTGGCAACGAGAATGCGCGATCTACAGAGCCAGTAAAAGGCTGAGGAAAACGGCGTCTATGCAAGTATAACAACTACATCTTTTAAACTCTCTGGATCAAGAAAACAAAGGAGTAGAAAAGATCAGCATGACAAGTTCAAAGTTCAAAGTTTTTGTACAAAAATTTGAGGCTTTCTTTTTGGCATCTGAAGGAGGAGATTAAATTGCTGATTTTTACCTCGCTACTAGATTCTGAAACTTTGAAGCAGGGAAACGACATTTTCTTCCTGGTCTAATGAAAGATCAACCCTATGATACTATCATTCAAATAATTAAGCTGCATTTGGATCCAAAGAAGAAAGTGATACCACAGCGATGCAGATTTTTTTAAAGAGAATTCAACAGAAAGGAGAATCAATTTCGGAATATCTTAGAGAATTGAAACATTTAGCAATAAATTGTAATTTCGGCGATATGCTGGGAACCATGATGCGAGACCCTTTTGTGGCTGGAATCAAGTTGGAAAGCCTGCAAAAGAAGCTACTACAAGAAAACGACGATGTCACCCTGGATAAAGTTTTGCAGTGGCGATCTCGTTCGAACTGGCGGAGATAAATACAAGAGAATTACAAGATAAATTAGTGGCCAAGATATCCCCTGTGAATGGAAAAGATAAAAAGGGTGAGTACAATAATAGTATGGTGCAGCATAGGCCTTTCAGGCAAAGGAGAGAAATAATATGTTATAGATGTGGTGAAAGACATTCACACGTGGCCTCTGTTTGCCCTCATAGAACAAAGACTTGTTTTAAAATGTAAAAAACTGGGTCATTTATGTAGGGTCTGCAACGCTAGTAAAAAAATGTGGGGATGTAAATTTGTACAAGAGGACTCTATATATTCTGTACAGGGCGAAACTGATGCCACAATAAATTAACAGTAGATGATTATTCTTTGTGCTTTACAATAGATACAGGAAGTCCAGTTACGTTAATACCTAAAGATATTTATAAGATTTATTGGCAAGGTAAAAAATTATTTCCAACAAATTTAAGATTAAAATCCTTTTGTGGTAAATCAATAGAGATTATAGGGCAAAGAAATGTTTTTGTAAAAGAAGCCAACCAATATTTACGATTAATAGTTGTAAATGAAAATTCCGGGTGATTTTGTTAGAAAGAGAATGACTTGAACAGTTAAAACTTGATTATTCTAGATTGTTTAGCATTAAAAATTTAAATAATGAATCTAATAGAAATTGTTTGATTGATAGATATGCAGATTTGTTTAACAAAGATTTGGGCTGTCTAAAGGATGTTGAAATAAATTTTAATTAAAAAAAAGGATGTGAATCCTGTGTTTTGTAAGGCCAAAAGATTACCTTTCTCTCTAAAAAACAAAGTAGAGAATGAAATTGATCGTTTAGTGAATTCTTGCATTTTATAACCTATAGTTCATGCATATTGGACCGCTCCAATAGTACCAGTATTAAAAAAGGATGGTAGTGTAAGTATATGTGGTGATTTCAGATGTACAGATAATAAAGCAATAGAATTAGATAGGTATCCCTTTCCATCGATCGATGAGATATTTTCAAAATCATCTACAAGCACCGTACTTTCGACTCTAGACCTATCACAGGATTACTTACAAGTAATGTTAGCGGAAGAAGCCAAAGCTGTTGTTGATATAAACACAACAAAGAGGTTGTTTTCTTATAAAAGACTACCATATGACGTAGCGGTAGCACCAAATAAATTTCAGAGGATTATGGAAAGTCTATTTGCTGATTTGCCAGGTGTGGCCTGCTACATAGATGATATTTTGGTTGCAGGAAAAGACTTTGAAGATCATGAACAAAAGTTGGATCTAGTGTTTAGATGATTGCTAGAAAAAGGTTTAAAGTTAAACAGATATAAATGTAAATTTAAAAAGAAATCGATGGAATATTTAGGGTTTAAAATGGATAAATATGGACTGCATCCCTTAGAAAATAAAATTAAAGCAGTGATAGAGGCGCTTGAACCTAAAGAATGTTTCGCAATTAAGATCTTTCATAGAACTCTCAATTTATGATTATAGATTCATAAAGAATATAGCAAACATTTTAGCGCTATTCTATCAACTTTTGAATAAAAATTGTAGATGGAATTGGACGAAAGAATATCGAATGTTATTTTAAAAATGTAAATCATTATTAATGGACTAGGCGTAATTCTGAATCATAGAAATGATAGAAAGGAAGAATGCCCTATAGCTTTTGCTTCTAGAACATTAACTGAAGCGGAAAAAACGTTTCTCTCAACTAGAAAAGAAAGCGTTGAGCATAACTTTTGGCGTTGAGAAATTCAGACAATACTTACTGGGACGAAAATGTGTATTGGTCACAAACAACCGGCCCTTAATTCATATAGTTTCACCTCATAAACCAATTCCCACATGCGCATCATCCAGAATTAAAAGATGGTCCTTAAAATTAGCTGCATTTAATTATACTGTGGAATTTTGAAAAACTAGTGATAATTCCAATGTTGACGCATTGTCACGTCTTCCTTTAGAATCGAGTGTCAGGGAGTCTCTTGATGAAGACCAGGTACTTCTTCTCAGGAAGTTGAATGAGGTACCGTTCTCTTTTATGGAGGTGGCATATGAGACGCCCCAAGATAAAGTACTTTCTATAGTATTAAGGAATGTTAGAGAAGGCAACTGGAAATTCACAAGGGTACCGAGAGAAAACCCACTAGCTCCTCATTATAAGATCAATGAGGAATTAAGTTTGGAGTTTGGTTGTCTTCAATGGCGTGAAAGAGTGGTAATTCCCCAAAAATTAAGATCTTTAATTTTAAATAACTTGCATGAAATACACATGGGGATTGTTAAAATTAAGATGATTGCCTGACGGTATTTTCTGGTGGCCAGGCATAGACAGTAACATCGAAGAGTTAACTAGGGAATGTAGAGTATGCCAAGAATCGGCAAGCATGCCCCCGGCTACCATCTCGGAATGGACTTGGCCCGAAAAACCGTGACATCGACTTCATCTTGATCTAGCGGGTCCGTTCATGGGAAGAATTTTTTTAGTTCTCGTGGACGCATACTCAAAGTGGATTGAAATTTTTATCATCAAAGATATTAGCAGCAAAACGATTATAAATCATCTTAGAGAAATTTTTGCCAGATTTGGATTGCCCTAATATTTGGTTACAGATAACGGAAGACAGTTTGTCTCCAGTGAATTCGAGCAATTTACCAAAATGAATGGTATACGGCACACTAAGACCAGTCCGTATAATCCTAGTACAAATGGTTTAGCTGAGAGATATGTAAGACAGTTTAAAAACCTTTTGAGAAAGAATTTAGAGACTACAGAGATTCCTATTTGCTCATAGAGCATTCCCCCAAACTGTAATAAAGGAATTCCCCCGCGGAACTGCTAATGAAGAGAAGTTTAAGATCAAGATTCTCGAATTTAATACCAAGATGGTAAATCCGCGAGAGGTATTTCATGAGGCCGTAAGAAGGCAGGAGCAGTTTACTACAGGTTGCTAGGTTTATTTCCGCAACTATGCAACTGGACCTAAACGGTAAAAAGGTACCATTTTGAAATTATTGAGCTACCGTCACTACCTTATAAGTTGCGAGGGCGTCGTGTATAAGAGGCATATCAATCAATTGCGACCTGTGAGAAAGAAACAAGTGGAGACAAGAAATTTGATACTTCCTCGAACATCAGGAGAGGAGCTTGTAGGTGGAAGTCAGAAATAAAGTGAAGAGGAGGTTCCAGAATTTACATCAGGAAACAAGGAGGAGACTGCTTCTGTGCACGTACCCTCTTGCACTCCTAGACCAGGGCCTGTTGCTGTGCACGTGCCCTCTTGCACTCCTAAACCGGAGCCTGCCGCTGTGCAAGTGCCCGTCCGCAGTCCTAGACCTCAGAGTGTCAGGAAACCCCCAGACCGACTGGAGAATTATTAAGGGGGGAGATGTGTTGTGTATGTAAATAGATGAAGATTATTTGCATTCTTTAAAGTCTCATTATGTAAGAATATATGTGTATATAAATTGGACATTTTTTGTTGGCCAAACGAAAAGAATAAGAGCTAAAAAAAGAGTCATGGTCAAGTTTGAGTTGTTGTACACCATAACAACATCCATCCTCACTGAATACACAAAAGTTGCCTGTTATTCAGATTATATAGCCATATGGCACACAAGTAGCAGTATAGAAATATCGGAAAAATACTGAACACATCAATGAGAGGACTGGAGAAGTGGGCAATGAAACTCAAAATGACAATAAACCCAATAAACACAAACCTATAAGTCTCCTTTACTGACAGGAAAAAGGCATGAATATAACTCCAAAATAAGCATAAACAACCATATAATTGATAAAATTTGATCTCCAAATTACCTAAGTGTGATACTTGATCAGGAATTGCGATTTACAGAACACATAATTAGCACCTCAAATAGAGCTACCAGAAACCTAAACATGCCGAGAAGGCTATGTGGAACAAATTGGGGAGCAAAACCCAAAATTTTCAGAACAACATATATCACCTTAATAAGGCCAATAATGGAATATGCAACACCTGTTTGGGCTCCCTCAAGTTCATCACTAAAAAGAAGACTAGACAGTGTTCAAGCAAAAGCGGCCAAATTAATCACTGGTTCTGTTTCAAATACCAATTAGAAAATTCTGAGAGAATGTGGTCTAGACCTACTTGAAAGCAGAAGACAATTAAAAACAATAAAATTCACCAATAGCTTAAAAACTAAAGAAACCGAACACATATACCATAGAACCTATTTAAACTGGACAGAAAAAGAAAGGCTCAAAAGATCTTCAACACTTCAGTACGACAACAATATTAGAAAGAGCATAAATATGAAACATAATGAATTTCAAATTCGAGAATAACCAATATTTCCTACCCCATTGCCATCAAATGTAATCATCAATCTTAACCTGAATGAACCCTGCAATAAAAAAAGAGAACAAAGACATACTTAAAAAGAAAGGACTTGACACAATTGGTTTATGCGACCAGATAAATTATTTAACAGCATATACAGATGAATCATCAGACCTTACCATAAGTAATGGAGGGGCTGGAATTAACTGGATGGAACATACATCAAAATCAAAGAAGGAGCAAGAAAGATTTCGTCAAACTTCACTTGTGAACTGACAGCTATCTGGAAAGCTCTTGATGTATGCCTTAACCAACCATCCCTGCATCAAGCAGAAGGAATTATAATATACCGCACAACGACTTCATATCCGATCTAGAAGCAATTCAGAAGGGCAATACTATAATCACACAGAAAATACATTCGTTACTTACTCAACTGATATCATTGGAGAATAACTGCATTCTACAATGGATTCCTGCCAGTGTTTGGATCAGGGGTAATGAAATGGCAGTTGAATTTGCAAAGGAAGCCAGAAAGTTGAGCCAAAGTGTTGTATAGTTATTATTTAATTAAACATTACTCACCAGATGAAATTATTATTACTAATTGTTTATTACACTTTATATTTATATTTTTACATTAACACGTTGTTTACATTATACATCGTATTATTATTGTTTATGATGATCTCATATATTTTAAAACACAGAATACTACATTCCCTCCTTCCTTTAGATGAAAGGAATCATGTCTTTATATCTTGATGATGGCTTGACGACTCTTCCACTCCTGGTGTTCACGGGTTCCTTGGTAGTCGGCAAGGGTGGAGAAACCTCTGGTGGCAACTGGTGAAGAGCCTCGGCATCAAGTCTATCTGAAACAACTGGGTTAAATGTAGACCCTGTTCTACTTGAACTTGGTCGGTTTAAAGAAGTGTCCTTGTCTTGGTTTGAGGAATTATCATCTGGTATTTGTACATCAGAAGAGTTGAGGTGTTCAATTCTTGTCGAATCTGAACTAAGATTTTCCTGGCTCTCTTCTGGAATCAAGTCAGAAATGCCTTGATTGGTCTCTTGAGTAGGAACATGTTTCAAATGTTTAGCATTTCTATGAATTATTTTCCCATTTTTAGTGTTGACTAATTTAAAAGAATTTATTGAAGTGTTTTCAAGAATGACATGATGTTCTGATCTGAAATTTGAATCAAGTTTTCCATTATTTGGATTTGCCACATAAACTAAATTTCCAATTTCAAAATTATGAGGACTAGCTTTCCGAATTATATCATTATATGTTTTCATTTTTTCTTTGT
Source organism: Cordylochernes scorpioides (assembly GCA_030710605.1). Taxonomy (NCBI): domain Eukaryota; kingdom Metazoa; phylum Arthropoda; class Arachnida; order Pseudoscorpiones; family Chernetidae; genus Cordylochernes; species Cordylochernes scorpioides. The sequence continues at coordinate 13,322,491 of CP092886.1, forward strand.
AGACCATATTGAATTCTTTGATGTTGGATTCATCTTCTTCTGCATCATTAACAAGTGAGCTTAATTTAGTTTTGATTTCTCTTGAAAATAATAGGAATGCTGGAGTCTTTCCTGTAGATCTGTTTGGAGTAGTTCGGTAAGACATTAAAATTCTGGATAAATCTTCTTTCCAATCTTTCCCTTCTTCAGAACTTGAATTGAATTGTTTCTTTAGAAATCTATGGAATCTTTCTATCTTCCCATTACTTTTTGGGTAATAGGGTGAGGCTTTGATGTGCCTGATTCCACATTCTTTTAAAAATCTTTCCATTGATGTACTTACAAACTGTAAGCCATTATCTGTTACAACTTCATGTGGATAACCATGTCTTGCAAAAATCTCCATCAATTTTTTAATAATTGTCTTGCTGGAAATGTCTTCTATTATCATTGCTTCAGGATATGAAGAATAGTAGTCGATCACTGTTAAAACATAATGATGGCCAATTGGACCAACTATGTCAATTCCAAGTTTCATCCAAGGTTTTGATGGTAACGGAACTATTTGCAATGGTTGATCATTTATCAATCGTTGATTCCTTACACAAATTGGACAGTTTCTAATCAAATTTTCAATGTCAAAGTCCATGTTTATCCAAAAATATTTTTCTCTTAACAGTTGTTTGGTTCTTGTCATTCCTTGATGTGTTTCATGTGCAATTCTCAAGACTCTCTTTATTAGTTTTGAAGGTAGCAAAATTCTACTTCCTTTTAAGATAAGATTATCAAAAATTGTACGTTTATCTTTAAACATATAAAAACATTTGAATTCTTCATTCAAAGGATATGGCCAAACTCCCTTTTGAACCATCTCTTTCAGTTTTTGAAACAAAGGATCTTGCTCTGTACAAACTTTTATCTCTTTCAAAGACAGTGCTTGAAGCTCTTCAGAAGTGATGGATAAGACTTTATGAACATAGTCCTCCAGCCATTTTTCATCACTTGTGTTAGAAAGAGGTTGTCTTGAAAATATATCTGCAATATTTTGCTTTCCTTGAATGAATTCAATTTCAAAGTCATATGGTTGTAATCTCCAACTCAATCTTTGAATTCTTGGAGGCAAAACAGCTCCATTTTTAGGATTCAGCATATAGATTAGAGGTTTGTGATCTGTTTTTAACACAAATTTCCTTCCCCAAATATAGGTGTTAAAATGTTCAATTGCCCATACACATCCCAATGTCTCTTTTTCTATTTGTGAATATCTTTTTTCAGTATCAGTTAAGGATCTGCTGGCATATGCAATGGGTCTTTTAATGCCATTTTGTTGTGTTTGTATTAATACTGCTCCAAGACCAATAGGGCTTGCATCTGTGATTAATTCAGTTGGTGAGTTCAAGTTGTAATATGCTAAGCATGGCTCTTTTGTTAGTGACTCTTTAAGATCCTGAAATGCTTTATTTGTTTTCAAATCCCAATTCCACCTAACATTTTTTCTAGTCAAATTATTTAGAGGTTCTGCCAATTTAGAAAAATTAGGTATGAATTTTCTTAAAAACCCACAAGTTCCTAAGAATGACCTTAACATCTCAATATTTTTTGGTATTGGAAAATTTAAGACTGCTTCTATTTTCCTATTATCAGGTTTAATACCTTCACTACTAACAATGTGACCTAAAATATCCAATTCTTCCATTGCAAATTTGCACTTATTCCTGTTGAGCCTAATGCCTACTTTATCAAATCTTTGTAAGACTTTTCTAAGCCTTTCTTCTAGTTCTTGTCTATCTTTGGCGTAAACTACGACATCGTCCAAGTAACAAATTACACCTTTCAAATCAAGCAAAATTGAATCCATTCCTTTCTGATATGCCTCTGGAGCACTTGATAGACCAAAAGGAACTTTACAAAATCTGTAACAACCACGGTGCGTGATGAAAGTTGTAAGGGGTCTTGATTGAGGGTCTAAGTCAACCTGCCAAAACCCTTTTTTTGCATCCAGCTTTGCAAATACTTTAGCACCTTTAAGGGCATGTAACATATTGTCAATTGTAGGAATTGGATGTATTTCTCTCAATATTGCTTTATTCACTTCCCGAAGGTCTATGCATAGTCTAATTTCCTCACTATCCCTTTTTGGAACAACTATTATGTTAGAAACCCATTCAGAACCTTGATGCACTTCTTCAATGATTCCATTCTCTAGCATCTTATCAAGCTCTTGATTTACTGCTTCTACCATTGCATAAGGTTAACGACGGCATCTCTGGGCAATGGGCCTATAGTTGTCTTTCAATGTCACTTTATGACTATATCCTTTTATAGTTCCAAGTCCATGGAAAAGATGTTCATGTTCTTGAACAAGAGTTTCTATATTAGTAGACATTGATTCATTTACATGATTTACCCTTTTAATTATACCTAGTTCAAAACTAGCCTTGCCTCCCAACAAAGATTCAACTTTTTTATCAATCACATAAATTTCTTCTGAAATTGAATTTTCTTTCCAAGAAATCACAGCATTGAAATAACCATAACATGGAAGAGGTCTTTCTTGACCATAGGCAAAAAAGGTTCGGGTGGCGTCATGTAATTTTGGCATAATTTTATGGCCATATAATTCAAGCATCTTATTATAGCTTATGAAAGTTCTATCACTCCCTGTATCAATTATCATATTTATTTCACTACCATCTATTTGCACTTTTTCTTTATTTTCAGCACCTGTATAGTAGGTATATTCATCTGAACTTTCACCTACTTCTGTCTTATTTTCTTCTTGTATGGTCTTAACTTTAGTTTGATTGAAACTTTTGTGGTTTCTATTATTATTTTGATTTGGGCGGTTCCTGCAAGCTCTAAAAAGATGTCCTAATTTATTGCAATATGAACAAGTCATTTTTTTAGCACCACATTCTTGTGCTGAATGTGTATCTAATCAACAGCGATAACATTTAGGCTTTGAGGCACCTGAAAATGATGGGGTACCTTGATTAGTGAATCTACCTTTGTTGAAATTATTAGCATTATAGTGCTTTTTAGGTTTATTTTGAACTCTATTTAGTGTTTGATCATTTTGAGGTTCACGAAGTCTAATTTCTTTTCTAGAAATTTCTAACATTCTAGCAATATCAATGGTTTTTGACAGTGTCAAATTTTCTTGTTGCAACAATTTTTCTTTAAGTTTTTTGTTGTTACATTTTTCAATTATTTGGTCTCTTATCATATCAGCTTCTAAATTCCCAAATTCACAAGATTTAGAAAGCTCTCTTAAAGAAATTAGGTAGTTGTCGATCGATTCATCATCTTTCTGGACTCTTTGTCTAAATTTAAATCTCTCAGTGACCACATTTTTATGAGGTGTGAAATATTTATCTAAAGCCATATTAGTTTGTTCATAATTTTCCTTTTCATCTGGCAAGTTGAAAAATATACGCTGTACATTTGGCCCTAAACAATGCAATAGAGTTGCTCTCTTAATTTAATCCGATTTTTTTAAAAATTCCAGATGCTATTTCAAAAATGGCATAGGATTCCATCCATTGCTTATATTCCGCAAATAAATTGCTTGCATTCATATTCATGGGTAAAGGTGGCGTCAGGTTGGCTGCCATACTTGTTTTTTTAGGGCTACAGTTATATTTTCAAATTCTCGTCGCCAATTTATGTTGTATAGTTATTGTTGTATAGTTATTATTTAATTAAACATTACTCACCAGATTAAATTATTATTACTAATTGTTTATTACACTTTATATTTATATTTTTACATTAACACGTTGTTTACATTATACATCGTATTATTATTGTTTATGATGATGATCTCTTATATATTTTAAAACACAGAATACTACACAAAGGAAAGAACAAATGTCATTATTTGACGCTAATGCTTTTGCAAAATACAAGATAATTAAACAAAAAATAAGAAAAGATCAAAATGTGAAATAAACTCCGAGAGAAAAATGACAAAACAATAACAAGATTTAGAACAAAACATTATTATTATTCTTCTTCTTCTTTCTTATCTTCACTTAATCATATCAAGGTATCAAGCTTGTAAAGCATGACAACCATCATGATTGGGTGAAGTAGAATGCGTCTGCCTTTGTCATCAAGACTGGGAGCACTACTCAGTGGCAGGCCGACTTAGCTCCAAAAGAAATGGCCGCCTCTGACATGAGGAACAGACGCCATGTGCAGCTGCTCCTAACATGGAGTACAAACGCTGCTCATCCTGTATTCCTGGATTAGGAGCCCTTACAGGGTACTATCAGCTGGGCCAGCTGAGCCCAGGTTTTTTAGCGAGCTTGTTACTGCTCCCCCTCCTCCTTTTTCATCCGGGCTTGGGACCATTATAAAGGATGACAATACATCCAGATGGTACAAGAACCTATAGAACATGCAACAACTGTCCTGGTGTGGAACTAACACCTACCCACATATTCTCATGCCCGCAGCCTTGCAGAAAATTGACATAGACCCAGAGCAGCTGCTTTACACACCCAAGATAGTGGACAATGCTGCTGCTGTGATAGAGATGCATGGAGACATCTGAGGCTCTTTATTGGACACGACAAACACAACAACGGCATTCCAGAGTAAAGTAAATATTCAGAGATAGATAAATATTTTTCAAATGAATTAAAATAAATATAATCGATACTGAGAAAGTTGAATTAAAAAATTAGAAAATTATTATTTTCGAAATTTAAATAGCTGAGAGGATTCCAGAAAACCGCATCTAAAATATCAGGTTTTTTTTTTTTTTGCTACATGTTTTAATTTGCATATACCTATTTTACATATCTCAGATTGTATTTAAAAATCGTTAACCATTTCTTCTAACTTTTAGCGAAATGGTGTTTTATTAATTTATCATTTGATATTATTAGGGTTCTTTCCTGGTATTCAAAAAGGAAAAATACGTGTCGTTCAGTTATATTTTTCAATTTATCAAACAATTTGGCCGCTAAATCGCTGATTCTGGTAGAGCTCCATCTAGCGAATAAAGTTGTAACTAAAATCAATTTCGAATTTTTTATTATTTGCCATAAAAAATCCCATTGCATCCTGAACACAATGGTGTTTACCGCATTGCTCTAGCGCAAATATTCGCGGAGTTATTAATTTTTAAAGTTGTGCGGGACTTTTGGATCACCCTGTATATATATTAACAATAAATAGTTGTATAGTTTTATAGTTAAGTTTTATATTAAAATTATCTTCATTATTTTGATTATTTAAATTCAAATTATAAAATTTGTAAATTGTTATTATTTAGTATAGATAGAGAGAAAAAAAAAGTCCTTTACTTCTAAAACATCATCTAGTTAATTATTTATTTATAATTAATAACAATAAAATTTAACAACGTAACGTCTTTTGCATCGGCTTTTACACGTCATTTAGACATACTCTATCCTATATATAGAATAATAGAAGTGAGAATATATATAATATTATAAATTTTAGTAGTTAGAGAAAAGAGAGAAAGACAGAACCATGCACTTTTAATCAAACTAATAATAAGAAAACAAAAAGTTTTGTAAAGAAGGTAGATAAGATTGTTAGTATATATATATATATTTTTATAATTTTATATTTTATCCTTTTTTTTAAATGATTTTTTTAAATTTTTTTATTTTAAAATATGAATATAAATAGTTGTATTTAGTAATATATCTATACTATGAATTAACTTTTGTTATAAGTTTGGTTATTATGTTTTGAAACCCTAATGGTAGACCAGACAAATACAAAAAAAATTAAATTGGAGTAATTATTGGAAAAAGAGATCTGCTGAACCGGGAATTCTCAAATAGAAGTTCTGCGACATTTCATCCCTTCTCTATTATGTCATAGATCTCTTTTCAACCGGATTTTATATGTTAATATAAAGTTACTTCAGTGAAACATTTATATGAACAGATATAACAAATATAAGTGTTAACAAATTACAACTATGAACCTACCTCGTCCGCGACGCCTTCAACTGTAAACATCTATTTCTGGATGAAACATGTTGTGGGGGGGGATAAAATTAGACTGTTTATTCTGAAGTTTTAGAACAACAAGACATCCAAAGAAGAAAGAAAAGATAGTTAAGGGAAGAAATCCAAACTTTATAATCTTTACAGCCAGTTATATTAATATAACTGATTCAACACTTATTCATCTTTCAATATTCCTTTAAAAAGGCAAATTATTAGAGTTTAATAAAGCTATTAATTGTGAAAATTCATTTTTATTTAATTTCCATTTTCCTCCCCAGAAATTGGAGATTAAACAAAATGAACTCTATACAATATTACTTTAAAAATCTTGTGAAAAAATCTTTAAATCAGCTATTTAATTTAAGTTTAACTAATTGTTAAAGATTATAAATTTGTATTAGTTATTATTGAGAGAAATTATAGAAAGTTGATTTAATAAATGGATACTTCCATTTATTTTTTTAAAGTATTTTATAATTGATATACTGTTGAAATATTTTACTTGTCTGATACTAAATTTGTTTTTAATAAATTCCATGTTTAAATTTTTAACATCTTCTATGAAATCTTAGAAACTGACCAAAATATATACCGTTACAGCAATTTAATGATATATTAGAATTCATATTACAGTATTTTATAATATTGAAATTATAATTACTTTTTTTATTATAAATTTTAATAGCATTATTTGAAAGGTCTATATTTAGGTCTAAAAAGTTAACTTTTTTGTTTCTAAAAATATTTTCATTGTTCTTAAGTTTCAAGTATTTAGGATAAATTTTAGGTATTAAGTTTTTGAACTGTGGATTATTAAATATTATGATGTCATCTACATAACGGAACATTTGCCAATTAACATTATTTTGTAGAAAGTATTCTCTTTCGTACCAGAATAATATTAGGTTTGCTAATAAAGGACTTGAAGAAGTTCCCATGGGAACGCCTTCTGATTGAATATATATTTTATTTTTAAATTCTCTATAGATAAAATTTTAAAATGTTTCCAGTAGAGTTTTTGCTGTTTTAAGATCTAATTTAATTGTTTTATATCTGTTATGAATAATTTTAATGTGGAAAGTTTTGTCATTAATGATTTCGTTAAATAAATTGGTTATTTTATTATTTAGATCTCTTAAATTTATTTTAGAATATAGGTCCTCAAAGTCAAATGTGTGTTCTGTTTCAATGTTTGTCCAATTGTTCATTAAATAGTTAATGATTTTTTTATTTGAGTCGATAAATTTATAATTATATTTATTAGTTAATTTATTTATAATAAATTGTAGTGTTGAAGCTAATTGTATATCAATGTTTTTATAACTGAATTTATACCAGATGTGATTGTTCTGAAAGAAATAGGTTTTTTGTGTAGTTTAGGAATTATATAGAACTTTGGTATGTTTGGATTTTTGTTGTGATTATAAATTTTTTGTGAATTTTCAACGTTTTTGATGTCTTTTTTGATTTTTGTGGCTGTAGTTCTAGCAAAAGTGTATTTATGATTATTATCAATTTCCTTTTTTAGTATATCGTGGTATAGATTTTTACAAATTATAGATAAGTTATTGGAACATTTATCTATAGGAGTGATAATAAAGTCCTTCTGTAAATTAATTATATTTTCTTTAAAAGAAGGAATATCTGAATTAGGTTTTGTGTATTTAAGTGTATTATTATAATAATTTATAATTTCCTTTTTAATATTATGTTTCCATTCCAGAAAAGTAAATTCTGGAATACTGTATTTTATACTAGTTTTATTTATGAAAATATCTATATCTTTTAATATAGATTTAATTGTATTATTATAATTGTGTTCAATTTGAGGTATATATTTATACCCTTTATTTAAAATATCCTGATATTCTGGATTTAAAAAAGAAAAATTGCTAGTTAATATATGACCTGAGAACTTATATCTATCAATATAGTTGTTGCATTTTAAATAGACAAAAGAATTGCTATAAATTTATTAAATAAAAACAAACGATAGCATTGCGTCTCTTTATACATGAAATTTATTATGCTAGCTTTCGGATCTTATCGATCCTTCCACAGGCCAAGCTGTAAGTTGAGAGAAAGAGTATATATAGTTGTACAATATTATTTATATACACCTAACGAAGATAGAAAATAAAATAAATATAAACACATTTCACGAGTTCACGTTTTCTCGTGGCCAGGCTGCAGTTGTTTCATCTTTGTCCAAAGCTCAGTTTGTTTTCTATTCATAGTCAATTGGTCCCTTTATTCCAATTACCCGTTGAAGGGCGTATTTCTATCTTCATGCGAACAAAACATGGTGTATGGGGTTATGGGTGTGAATTTGAAACTGGGGAAGATGAGGAAGGATCTGGTGAAAAGGAAGGGCTGGGCTGTTTTTTCTTGAATGAGTGGTACTGAGATGGTAGTTCTATACGCCTGTTGATACTGTTTAAATCATGAGAGACAAAGGATTCTATTAATAATCTTTGATATTTGGATTTGATGTTGTGGTAATGACAGGTTGGGTCGGAAAGGTTAAAGGCATGGCCGGTTTTTGAGGTATGCTGAAAGATCAAAGATTTGGGATCTTTGATTATTATATTTCTGTTGTGCTCGGAAATTCTGTTGTAAATGAAGCGGCCAGTCTCACCCACATATTTTGCGTTGCAATCTTGGCAACCTATGGAGTAAATGGCATATGGTTGCTGGTCGGGACGTTTCTTAATATTAGATCTGGTGATGGGGTTCCGGAGTATTTGGCCTATTGAGAGGTGGTTGGTGAAAAAGGTTCTTAAACCAAATTTCTTGAGGGAGTGGGCTATTGATTGATTTTCAAAGGAATAAGGTATAATGCAGGTGTTACGGTTTACTACGGGCTGAGTGTGTTTGGAAGGGTTGAAACTATGTCTAAGTATGAAGGGAAGTGGATAGCCACTTGCTGTTAGATTACTGATGATGGTTGTCTTTTCTATTTTTTGAAGGCTGGGGTGGAGCAGTGTGTATGTATTCTTTTCGTGAGTGTTCTGACGACTGTGAGTTTGTGGCCTATTGGGTTATATGAATCAAAAAGGAGATAGGATGGTTTTATGGATTTTTTGTAATAAACTGTTGTGTGGTATGATTCATCAGTTTTGATAAAAAGAATGTCCAAATATGGCAGAACTTTGTGGGACTCATGTTCTATTGTAAAAGTGAGGCGTGTATGGTAAGAGTTTAGGGTTTCCAACACCAATAGGACGTCATCCTTGTGACATATGCAAAAAATGTCCTCCAGGTACCTTTTCCAAACTTCTATTCGGAGATGTTTCTGTTCCAAAATCCAGCTGTCAATGGCGCTCATGACGAGCTCTGCCGCAATGTTGGATAAAGGGCTACCCATAGGAGATCCACAGATTTGTTTAAAAAACTGATCTTCGAAGCTGAAGTTAGATGTTGCCAAGCATGATTCAAACATTAAAATGATTCCTTCTATTTCAGGGTTCGGGATGCTGTGCGAAGAAAGCAATGAACGGAGGTTTTCTATAATTAGGTTGTGTGGGAGAGAGAGGAACATGGAGGTGACGTCATAGGAGCACATTATGAAATCTTGTTGTGGTTTCAATGCTCTTATTTCTTGAATAAAGGCTGGGGTGTTATTAATTGAATGGGGGTTAGAGGATCGCATCAAGGGCGAAAGGCGGGAGGACAGATGTCTGGAGAGCTTTATGGCGGGGGACAAGTGATAAGCAATTATGGGACGTAATGGGACTGAAGGCTTGTGGATCTTAGGAAGTCCAAAGATATATGGTGTAGGCGCCATCCCGACCAGAGAGCCACAGATAAACAGATTATAAACGCACAGAATATAGAATCCGAGCTCCCCAGTAGAAGGAATACCCGGAAGACGACGGTACTCTCTGTTATATGTGTTGTTCATTTATGATTTTGTTCTAATAAACACTACTAAATTATTTCATTGGATCCTCTCTTTCTTTTTCCCAGTAAGAAACGCCTACGGAAGCCAACAGAAATTCAGAAGTGGGATAGTCCTGAAGAAAATTGAAGATTCACTGGAATAATTTGGAAACGAGAAGGACGTGGCGCGGTGACCGATCAACGTAAGAGGAGTTGCATGGTATGTACGAAATTTAATTACCTATTCGTAAAAATATTATTGCAAAATCATCTCGATAAAAAGTATTTTAAAGTAAAGTGAAGTATTTTAAAGAAAGTATTTTAAAGTAAAGTGAAGTATTTTAAAGAAAGTATTTTAAAGTAAAGTGAAGTATTTTAAAGAAAGTATTTTAAAGTAAAGTGAAGTATTTTAAAGAAAGTATTTTAAAGTAAAGTGAAGTATTTTAAAGAAAGTATTTTAAAGTAAAGTGAAGTATTTTAAAGAAAGTATTTTAAAGTAAAGTGAAGTATTTTAAAGAAAGTATTTTAAAGTAAAGTGAAGTATTTTAAAGAAAGTATTTTAAAGTAAAGTGAAGTATTTTAAAGAAAGTATTTTAAAGTAAAGTGAAGTATTTTAAAGAAAGTATTTTAAAGTAAAGTGAAGTATTTTAAAGAAAGTATTTTAAAGTAAAGTGAAGTATTTTAAAGAAAGTATTTTAAAGTAAAGTGAAGTATTTTAAAGAAAGTATTTTAAAGTAAAGTGAAGTATTTTAAAGAAAGTATTTTAAAGTAAAGTACAGTATTCTAAAGAAAGTATTTTAAAGTAAAGTAAAGTATTCTAAAGAAAGTATTTTTAAAGTAAATTGAAGAAACAAATAAAAAGTATTATCGCAAAGTATCGCGGTAAAAAGAAAAAAAAAGTATTGTCTCAAAATTACCAAAGAAAAGTTGATTTCGTTTAAAGAAATAATTGAAACAGTACGTATCTGGTTTAGTCAGTTTTATTTGTTTATTTAAAAAAAAAAAAAATTTGCCTTGTTTATTTTTCCTTTTGAAAAACATGACTTATTTAGCGAAAGTAAGGAAATGCGATTTGAGCAAGTTGGCGTATGAACTCGGCGAGGTAGTACCGCCAGAGAGCAGGATCGTCGACTTAAAACACCTTATTTTGAATAGCCAATCCTACGAAGAAGAATTCGCAAAACAACTGTTGGAGACTCTGATCAAGGATCGGGAACGAATCGAGGAGCGGGAACGAATCGAGGAGCGGGAACGAATCGAGGATCGGAAACGAATCGAGGATCGGGAACGAATCGAACGGGAACGAAAAGAACAAATGGTAATGGAATTCGAGCTTGAGAAGCTGCGCATCCAGACTACACGCGCAAACAACGATACGTCTCGAAGTACCAGCAATGACGCACATTACGAGATACGTAAACTGATGCCCAAGTACGAGTCGAAGGACAATGATTTGAGTTTTTACCTAATTCTTTTCGAAAGACAGGCAAAGCGACTAGGATTGGATGAAGACCAATGGGCGTTCAGCCTCCTAGGATTGCTACCTTACGAAATGACTCAATTAATCGCTCGGGAAACAGAAGAACAAAGCGGCGATTATAGGTTCGTGAAAAGGTTGCTCCTAAAACGGTACAAGTTGAGCCCCGAACAATTCAGACAAAAATTCGAGAAGCACGAGAGATCTCAAAAGGGTTCCTGGAGAGACTTCGCCTTCGAATTGCGAGGATATTTCAACGAATGGATCGAAGGAATGAACGTGGAAAATTTCGACGCCCTAAAGGATTTGTCCGTCACTAACCAGCTAAAGAAAAAAGTTCCAAATGTGCTGCGTAATCATCTCATTGACGATTGGACCAAGTTAAACAACCCAGATGAGTTGGCGGATAAACTGGACGAGTACGAAAATGTTCGCACCGAGATGGGACCTCCGCATTGGAATGCGAAACACCTCATACCACCGTCGTTTCAGCAGAAATCTGCGAGATTCCCCAACCAAAGCGAAGTTAAAGAGACTAAACAAGGAACGAATGTTTCGGGTCAAGACGCTGCAAGGAACGAAATCAGTGAAACGTACCCTAACACCTTGAGGAGAATGGTCAACCGTACGATCAGAAACGACAAGGGAGAACCGAAGTGCTTCAACTGCAATCAGTTTGGACACATTGCCAGAGACTGCCCAGCACCCAGGACTACGTTGACATGCCGAGGATGCGGTCAAACGGGACACAAGGAAAGGAATTGCACAAGACCCAAAGAAGGACTAAAAGTAGCCAACCTGGAAGTCGAAGGACTGGAGACTGTCCCGCCAGATGTATATTTGAAGGATGTCAAGATCGACAACAAGGAAACCGTGAAGGCAATGATAGACACCGGGAGCAGCAGTTGTCTAATGAGAGAATCGGTCGCAAGGAGGATCAGCGTCGACATCGAACCAGACTCGACTAGTCTGTACGGCATCGGTAACCAGACTGCACCAGCTGCCAGGACCGTTGGGAAGACGACAGTCGACCTGGAGATTGATGGCATCGTCGGAAGGGAAATCACTGTATTCATTGTCAACGATGATGCCCAACCCTATGACCTATTAATTGGAAGAACATGGACAGATCTGCCCTACGTATCCTTCGCCAGAATTGGTAAAAACTTGCATATTGGCTATTCATCCGAATTTCCGTTTGCTAATCTGCAAGAAGAAATCAAGTCGCGTCGCATCGAACTGAGAGCAACCGAAACTGTTCAGTTGGAGAGCGACTCCATTAACTTTACAAGTGCAATCACAGACGAGGTAAAGGATGGATATGTATTGTTCACAGGAGTAGATGACGCCTGTGTCGATTCCCTATTGGAAGTGGTCGATGGAAAGACGACCGTACCCATCATCTCAGCTGGCAAGGGCAAGTTGAGAGTAAGGAAGAACCAATGTGTAGGGCGGGTTGAACTACTGAACCTTGATGATATTGTTGTTAACCTGGACGTCGCAGAGGATTCGTTTCAGACTAAAAATGAAGAGAAGAGGGAAGGACAAGACCAAATGAAACGTAAGCGCCCCATACTGCCTGAGGACATCAACGTCAATCATTCTCTGACTTCGAAAGAGAGACAAGAAATCCTAGATGTAGTAAACGAGTATAGAGACTGTTTCGCTCTTGGCATGGAGGAATTAGGGTGCACCGATGTCACCAAGATGGACATTAAGGAGGTTGATGGAAGCAAGCCAGTCTGTCTGAGACCGTATAAGACGACTGCAAGTGAACGCGAAGCAATCAGGGAGATTGTCAGAGAGTGGAAGGACAATGGAATAGTCACGGAAACTAGATCACCCTACGCTAGTCCCGTCCTACTTGTGAGGAAGAAAACTGGAGATCATCGTCTGGTGGTAGATTATAGGAGACTCAACATTCAAACAGTTAAGGACAAGTTCCCATTACCAAGGATAGACGACCTTCTGGAAGGCCTAAGGAATGCGAAATTCTTCACCACTCTGGATCTGGCGCATGGATATCTGCAGATACCACTGACCGATAAGGCAAAATTAAAGACAGCATTCATCACCCCAGATGATACAGGTCAATTCGAAAGGATGATTTTTTGGACTCGCCAACGCACCAGCTGAATTCCAAAGACTGATGCACACTGTCCTAGGTCCGCTGCTGAACAAGAAGGCATTCTGCTATCTCGACGACGTGATTATCCCGGCAAAGGATTGGCGGGAGATGATCGAAAGGTTGAGGGAAGTCCTCGAAAGAATAAGATCAGCGAAGTTGACACTGAAACCCTCCAAATGTGAGTTCGGAAGGAGGGAAGTTGAGTTCTTAGGGTATGTCATCAGTACAGGCGGACTTAAGCCAGGCCCAAGAAAGATCAAGGCGATAGAAGAATTTCCAGAACCCAAGAATGTCCACGACATACGACGCTTTCTGGGACTGACGAACTTCTTCAGACGATTTGTAAAGGACTTCGCGAGGAAAGCAGAACCGCTAAGCAGACTTACGAAGAAAGGTTCACAATTTGAATGGAAGGAAGAACAGCGAAGGTCATTTGGAGGACTACGAAAGGATCTGGTCGAATATCCGGTACTAGCTCATTACAACCCTGAACTCAAGACAGAAGTACATTGCGATGCGAGTGCTGAGGGATTAGCAGGAATGGTGCTACAGATGGACGAAGACGGCAAATGGCGCTTGGTCTACTGTGTGAGCAAGAAGACAACAGAAGCCGAGAAGATGTACCACTCAAGCAAATTGGAGCTGATGGCGATAGTGTGGACCTTGGATCGACTACGTCAGTTCCTCGTAGGAATCAAGTTTACAGTGGTTACAGATTGCCAAGCACTGGTCTACATGAACGCGAAGAAGACTACAAATCCTCAGATAGCGCGATGGTACAATCTGATTCAGGAATACGATTTCGAAATTCGACATAAACCAGGGGAGAAGATGGCCCACGTAGACGGAATGAGTAGAGCTCCAGTCGACGACCCTAGAGACACGATGGAGGAAATCGTGAAGAAAAACCTTGAAGTGTGCCTCACAATCACACTGGAAGAACAAATCTTGATGATTCAGCATTCCGACCCTGAATTGAGAGACCTGATCCAGATCTTTCGAAAGGACCCGTGTGATAGGACAGTAGGAGAACAAAATAGAATTAACGACTACAGCTACAGAAGAAAGTCCGGACGAGGAGCCAGAAGTAGAAGATACCCCCCGACGCAACCCACGACGTTCCTGCAACGCAAGGTTCAATCGAGGACGATTGAAATCCAGGAATGGCCGAATGTAGGCGCCATCCCGACCAAAGAGCCACAGATAAACAGATTATAAACGCACAGAATATAGAATCCGAGCTCCCCAGTAGAAGGAATACCCGGAAGACGACGGTACTCTCTGTTATATGTGTTGTTCATTTATGATTTTGTTCTAATAAACACTACTAAATTATTTCATTGGATCCTCTCTTTCTTTTTCCCAGTAAGAAACGCCTACGGAAGCCAACAATGGTATGGTGTCGCTGTTTGAATTGAAGGTCTTAAATTGGTCTTCGGTGATCATCTTATTCTTCTTGAGAGAGGTGAGTGTTTTTTTGAAATTCTTGATGGATTGAAGGTTGTCTGGAGCCGTGATAGGTACAAAGGTGTCTCTATCCTCAACGATGTCGAGAATCTTCTTTCTATAGTCGACTTTGTTTAATATAACAACATTAGAACCTTTGTCAGCTTTACTGATGACTATGTTGTGGTTGGCTTTCAATTCTTTGATGGCAGTTGCGTATTTTCGGGTAGTTGCAGCATAAGGGCGTTTTTGGTTAGTTATCTTTGTGGAAACCAGGTTTCGTATTAAGTTTTTCTGTGAATTATTGAACGATGTCATTGCTACTTCAATGCCGGAGGTGGTGACATATGGATCAGCATGTCTTGGCATGCGGAATTTCAGACCTTTGGTTTTTTGGCTTTGGTCCAAAAAATATGCATTTCCTGATGTGAAGAAACAAACCTCCATCGTCAATTTGTCATCCTTCCCAATTTCCCAATCCCTAGAAGAACTTTTAAACCAAGGTCTGAAATTCCGCATGCCAAGACATGCTGATCCATATGTCACCACCTCCGGCATTGAAGTAGCAATGACATCGTTCAATAATTCACAGAAAAACTTAATACGAAACCTGGTTTCCTCAAAGATAACTAACCAAAAACGCCCTTATGCTGCAACTACCCGAAAATACGCAACTGCCATCAAAGAATTGAAAGCCAACCACAACATAGTCATCAGTAAAGCTGACAAAGGTTCTAATGTTGTTATATTAAACAAAGTCGACTATAGAAAGAAGATTCTCGACATCGTTGAGGATAGAGACACCTTTGTACCTATCACGGCTCCAGACAACCTTCAATCCATCAAGAATTTCAAAAAAACACTCACCTCTCTCAGGAAGAATAAGATGATCACCGAAGACCAATTTAAGACCTTCAATTCAAACAGCGACACCATACCATATATCTATGGACTTCCTAAGATCCACAAGCCTTCAGTCCCATTACGTTCCATAATTGCTTATCACTTGTCCCCCGCCATAAAGCTCTCCAGACATCTGTCCTCCCGCCTTTCGCCCTTGATGCGATCCTCTAACCCCTATTCAATTAATAACACCCCAGCCTTTATTCAAGAAATAAGAGCATTGAAACCACAACAAGATTTCATAATGTGCTCCTATGACGTCACCTCCATGTTCCTCTCTCTCCCACACAACCTAATTATAGAAAACCTCCGTTCATTGCTTTCTTCGCACAGCATCCCGAACCCTGAAATAGAAGGAATCATTTTAATGTTTGAATCATGCTTGGCAACATCTAACTTCAGCTTCGAAGATCAGTTTTTTAAACAAATCTGTGGATCTCCTATGGGTAGCGCTTTATCCAACATTGCGGCAGAGCTCGTCATGAGCGCCATTGACAGCTGGATTTTGGAACAGAAACATCTCCGAATAGAAGTTTGGAAAAGGTACCTGGAGGACATTTTTTGCATATGTCACAAGGATGACGTCCTATTGGTGTTGGAAACCCTAAACTCTTACCATACACGCCTCACTTTTACAATAGAACATGAGTCCCACAAAGTTCTGCCATATTTGGACATTCTTTTTATCAAAACTGATGAATCATACCACACAACAGTTTATTACAAAAAATCCATAAAACCATCCTATCTCCTTTTTGATTCATATAACCCAATAGGCCACAAACTCACAGTCGTCAGAACACTCACGAAAAGAATACATACACACTGCTCCACCCCAGCCTTCAAAAAATAGAAAAGACAACCATCATCAGTAATCTAACAGCAAGTGGCTATCTACTTCCCTTCATACTTAGACATAGTTTCAACCCTTCCAAACACACTCAGCCCGTAGTAAACCGTAACACCTGCATTATACCTTATTCCTTTGAAAATCAATCAATAGCCCACTCCCTCAAGAAATTTGGTTTAAGAACCTTTTTCACCAACCACCTCTCAATAGGCCAAATACTCCGGAACCCCATCACCAGATCTAATATTAAGAAACGTCCCGACCAGCAACCATATGCCATTTACTCCATAGGTTGCCAAGATTGTAACGCAAAATATGTGGGTGAGACTGGCCGCTTCATTTACAACAGAATTTCCGAGCACAACAGAAATATAATAAACAAAGATCCCAAATCTTTGATCTTTCAGCATACCTCAAAAACCGGCCATGCCTTTAACCTTTCCGACCCAACCTGTCATTACCACAACATCAAATCCAAATATCAAAGATTATTAATAGAATCCTTTGTCTCTCATGATTTAAACAGTATCAACAGGCGTATAGAACTACCATCTCAGTACCACTCATTCAAGAAAAAACAGCCCAGCCCTTCCTTTTCACCAGATCCTTCCTCATCTTCCCCAGTTTCAAATTCACACCCATAACCCCATACACCATGTTTTGTTCGCATGAAGATAGAAATACGCCCTTCAACGGGTAATTGGAATAAAGGGACCAATTGACTATGAATAGAAAACAAACTGAGCTTTGGACAAAGATGAAACAACTGCAGCCTGGCCACGAGAAAACGTGAACTCGTGAAATGTGTTTATATTTATTTTATTTTCTATCTTCGTTAGGTGTATATAAATAATATTGTACAACTATATATACTCTTTCTCTCAACTTACAGCTTGGCCTGTGGAAGGATCGATAAGATCCGAAAGCTAGCATAATAAATTTCATGTATAAAGAGACGCAATGCTATCGTTTGTTTTTATTTAATAGTTGTTGCAATTACATTTAATTTTTTTTAATTTGCCAAATTATTAATAAATTGGTTATAATTGCAAACTAAACTACCTATATTTTTGTTGTATCTCCAGATTGTTTTGAAATTTAAATTTTTTATAGGGAAAAGATTATTGATGTTTTGGTTATTAAAAATATCATTAAATTTAATATGATTAAATAAATTGTTATTAAATTTAATGATAATATTAATGTTATTAGTAGATTGTTTAATTTTTCTGTATTTAAAGATGTCATGTGTGATATCTATTAATCTGTTAGTCAGATTATGAATTTTAATATATTTTATAAGTTTGATAAATTTATTATTATTTAGTTTAAATAATGTTTTAATAAATTTATCGACGAAGTTGTTAGTGTACATTTGTTTTGGGTCCATTAATTCTTCAAATTCAATGTAACCTAATTTATTGGTAGTTTTACCTCTAGTTTTATTAGGTTTAGTTTTAAATTCATTTTTTTTTGTATTTGCAGCTGATTTCATATGTTGAAATTTCTTCTGTTTGTGGTTTGTATGTGTAGTTTAATTCGTCATTAAGTCCATAAGGGAATAATGTGTTGTGTTTATAAATGTAGTTGTTTTCTAATAATAGTCGTTGTTTTTTGTTTTGACATATGTCTAGTATTTCTATCTTAAAGTTGTTAAAAGTATGTAATTGATTGTGTTCTTTCATATATATATTACCAATTGATTTTTTAGCGTGGTTTCTATGTAGGTTTATTCGTATATTTAATGAATTACACGTTTGTCCTATATATGATAGTTGACAAATTTGGCATGTTAATTTATAAATAGTATTTACTAATTTACAACTAGTCGTTTGAAATGTGTCATGGTTCTTAAGAGAGGGACAAGTTTGACAATTCTTTCTTAGGCTATTCTTAGCGAGTTTAAATTAACATAAAAGAGGTGCTAACCCTAATATGTTTGTAGTTTTTTTTAATTTTTTAGTTTGTTATTCTTATGAATTTTTTTTTTTAATATATTTTCTTAATTGTTTTTGTGGTGATTAAATTTGTAATAAAATGAATAATTAATCTATAAAAATATAGATATTACTGTTTGTTATCTGTTATATTTTTAAGAATAACTAATAAAAAACATCTTTAAACTAACTAAACACTGAAAAAAACAAAAGTTCTGAAGTTATTTTTTCTAAAATTACTTTTATAATTTACTTTTTCATAATCAAGCAATAAAAGATAATTAAAATCTGTATGGAGTTTTATTTATATTAGAATATCTAATATATAATTAAATTTGTATATTATATTATATATAAAAATATATCATAGAGCAAGCTCATATGAATTAATATAGTGTAAAAACTATATAACAAAAATATAACAGTGATTCCACATTTAAAACTCAAGGAGCAAACTGAACTTAAAAGTGCATGGTTCTGTCTTTCTCTATTTTCTCTAACTACTAAAATTTATAATATTATATATATTCTCACTTCTATTATTCTATATATAGGTTAGAGTATGTCTAAATGACGTGTAAAAGCTGATGCAAAAGACGTTACGTTGTTAAATTTTATTGTTATTAATTATAAATATATAATTAACTAGATGATGTTTTAGAAGTAAAGGACTTTTTTTTTCTCTCTATCTATACTAAATAATAACAATTTACAAATTTTATAATTTGAATTTAAATAATCAAAATAATGAAGATAATTTTAATAGAAAACTTAACTATAAAACTATACAACTATTTATTGTTATAATTAATTTAGATTTAGCTTGCTAATCTAACCAAATCTAATTGATATGATTTATCATTCTTATCAGTTTGCTCCTTGAATTTTAAATGTGGAATCACTGTTATATAGTTTTTACACTATATATATATACTATATATATATATATATATATATTAATAGTAATTGTTTTTATATTTGGAAAATAGAGGAAAAGTAAACTATTAAGAACAACAGATTTTGAATTAATTTTGAGTCAGAACAGCAAGCTAATTCTGTATCAAATAGTATAGTTATGAAAAATTTTAAGACTAACTAATTATTTATTACAAAATAAAATAAAAAAACAAACCTCACACATTCAAATTAAATAAAAAAAAAATTATTAATCTTAAAATTTTTCATAACTATACTATATATATATATATATATATATATATATACTAGCCGAATGACCCGGGCAACGCCCGTGTTTTACCCGACTGTAGATGTTACAACGGTGATCCTTAGGTCTCTGGTTCAAATCCGGCTCGAGGGAGTTTTTTTATTTTTATTTTTATTGGCTGCCGGCGAGCACGTGACCTCCCTGTGCGCGCGCATCCGTGACAGAGGCGGCCCATGAAGGTCGTGACTATATCGTCCCTACAACTGCAAACTATCGAATGTGAAAAATTCAATTTTGAAGGAGAGAGAAATGAAGAGACCATGTGGCCTACCCTCAGTAGAGGAAGGCATTGAAGGAGGGAGAAATGAAGAGACCATGTCATGGTCTCTTCATTTCTCCCTCCTTCAATGCCTTCCTCTACTGAGGGTAGGCCACATGGTCTCTTCATTTCTCTCTCCTTCAAAATTGAATTTTTCACATTCGATAGTTTGCAGTTGTAGGGACGATATATATGTTGATAATAATAATTATTATTATTATCATTAGATAATGATAATGATCATAATGATGATGCGCGCGCATCCGTGACAGAGGCGGCCCATGACGGTCGTGACTATATATGTTGATAATAATAATAATAATAATGATTATCATTAGATAATGATAATGATCATAATGATGTTGCGCGCGCATCCGTGACAGAGGCGGCCCATGACGGTCGTGACTATATATGTTGATATAGATATTTATATATACATAAATTAAACTAAATACCCAACACCGACTCTCCCTACTTCTAGGACCGAAAAACAAATTATCCCTTCATTGAAAAAGAACCATTTACACGTCAATAATAAGACCAATACTTATATACGGCCACCCCATTTTTATGACAGCAAATGAAACCATCCTTAAAAAGTTAGAAGTCTTTGAAAATAAAATGATCAGAAAAATGTCTCCAACCTGGTTCGTTCGGAACACATTCCTCAGGAACGACCTAAATATCGAAAACATCAATGACTACATTATTAGACAATCATTTAAATTCTACGAAAAATCCGAAAAATTAGAAAACCCAACCTTCAAGGAATCCACACACTACAAATGCGGAAAAAGGAAAATAAGGAATTTAAAACCTAGACAAATTCTCCATCAATTAAGCCAGAATGACGAAAAGTGGAAAAAAGGAAAAATAAACCCACCTCGAATATCAAACAAGCCAGACAAAACCTTCTCAAGAACAATATCCCCAAGGACCTGAGAATCCGGACCCAACGACATCAATATAAATTATAATTGTAAATGCAACCCCTGTACATAACCATCCCCCACAGTTTATTGTAAATATGATGATCTAGGTTGCTCTTTTTGAGCGGCACTTAATAAAGTTATTTGGAAACTGGAAACTAAATACAACACTTTTAGCACTGGGGGATATCGGGTCCTCTTTCAAATTTTCTCGTAGTATGCTTACGCTTAGCTATGTCCAATTAAGTTGGTTGAAGTACCCTCATATTATATATTTATACATAAATATTTGGCGTTGCTATGGATTTTCTCAGGATTGTTGGTTGAGTAATTCATAATGTATAGGTCTTACGTAGATTCTGTGTGAACCGAGTTCTTTTATTGCGGACAACGCTTTGTGGTAAGTAAAAATGTTTAGGAATACGTTACTTTTGACACGGCGGAGTTGTACATTAGGAGTAAAATGTAGGTTACAGACGATTTCTGCTTAGAGATGGGTTTTCGGGAGCCGAGAACTGCATATGGCAGAAAATCAATTGGTAGTCTGACAACAATTTTGAAGTTTTCCTGTAAGAATATCTGGAAAGATTTAACCGCGCGAAGAATGACCATGAGTTCTGCTTGAAAGGTTGAACAGTGTAGATGTTGATAAGTGTACAAAATTTCTGACTTCATGTTCTCTGGAAGTATATTAAAAATTGATTACAATATTTGTAGATGGACATAGAAGCAAGTTAAATAAAATCCTTTAAAAAAAAGGCCGTTTTACTGGGGACGTAAGCCTTAAATATCCACAAGTGTGCTCGCAATGGATTGGTCAATTTCTCGTACGGTATGGGAAAAAGTGGCATAAGCGAAAAGCAGTACAACCTCATTGTGCGTCGTTGCTTTTTGTTTAAGAACTTAAATTTATTGAGTTATATTGCGAATTCTATACATACAATGGATAATTGTTGAGGGTTAATTCCTACATATATAATCTGAATTATGTGTGATTAGTCAATTGATTATTTATTTAAAATTAACAAAATATTAATTGAGAAATGGATACTTCATTTACAACGGTGTCTTGAAATGGTGGCTTATATTATCACACGCACACACACATACATCAGAGCGAGCGAACATGCTTTTTTGAGCTTCCCCGTTTTTCGCTTTTGGCGTGTGCAAAATAAAGGATGGTGTGCCGAATTCAGTATCGGATAAAAACCCTCGACGAGCTGTACGTGTGCCTGATAGGCCCAACTCAGAATTCCATGCCAATGCAGAGATATCTGCGAAAATTGACTTTCAGAAAGAAATTTCAAATAAAAGGCTAGGAATTGTTAAAAATGTAAATTTTGCCGCGTCTGACGGAGGAGGAGGAAGAAAACCAGAGCGGCTACACCGTGGTGAAGAATAAGAAGAGGCGCCCGTGACTCAGGGACAGCAAACAACATAACGGCGCAGTCCAATAGAGCCAAAATCAACGGAACCACCGTCGTAACTCCGCGGAGAGTGGACATGCAAGTCCAGAAGATCAAGGCCACGCTATCCAATATCGCGGACGCCAGGGCGCGGCAAGCGTCTTCCAACCCAAGAACAGTTCGTTTACGTCGAACACTGCCCAGACTTCACGCCATACCAGAAGCTCCAGGCAGTGGCTAATGTGGTCGGAGAGGCCAAACAGATCATCGAGCTAACCAGGATTAACGGCCACGTCTTGGTAGGCCTGACCACTAAGGCTCTTGCAAAGCGTTTATCGAAGCGGGTCTCCGAATTGAAGGCACGACCCTCAGAACCTTCTCCTTCCGCAAGAGGTCGGAAAAATGATCACCGGGAATCTTCCCTTCACATGGAAGATGCCGTCATCATCGACGCCCTACGGCCTTTTGGGCGAGTCGCCTGGAGTCGACCCTCGGCGTTGAAAAGGCCATCACCTACGCAGACGACATCGTTCTCCTGGTCCATAGCAACGAGCAGTTCGCGAAGGTGGTGGCCGTCTTCGAGGAATTCCATCGAGTCTCTGGGATCACTGTGAACTACGGGAAGAGCGCGGGCCTCTGGTGAGGCATCTGCCCAGAACCGGCAACCGTTATATATCGGTGATCCTTGGTCGAACTCTTCGATCCAGGTTCTAGGAATAAGAATCGCCCCCAGGAATTCTATCGCCCACCGGAAATGGACGCCCTTCACGCGCGGACTTTCCCTTGTCGAGCGAGCTAGGGCCGCCAACTTCTTGGTGCTCTTGATCATCCAGCAACACCTCCACGCGTACCTGCCAGAAGCTGCGACCATCTACAAGATGCAGACTCGTGTGGCGCGATTTATGTGAGGGCTCGACCACACGGCGTGGCTTTCTGCTGGCGTCCTAGCGAGGCCCGTGGTCACGAGAGGCCTCGGCCTAATGGATATAGGCACATAGCTCCTTCATCTTGCGTTTCTAAAGAGTGTCCAGGTCGCGCTCTGAGGAGGGAAAAGTGGTTTCTCCTGGATGGTGAGACGAGCGACGCCTGGCTGAGACCTCCACACGACTCCAGCCCCGGCGTCTTCGGCTGCTGAACCATGGGAGAATATATCGGAATTACAGGGGGGTCCCCACTAGTCAGCTTCTGGATCTCCCCCCTTATCGGCGGCTGCCGGTTCCTCCGACCTCGGAACCTCCTGGCCCCTTCGTGCTTGGTCGCCGTCCGAGTCCGGGACCTGAGCGAGATCTTTATCTTCCACCCTACGCGCTCCGCTCTCGCTAACGCCGCGGTCCCCGGGTGATGGCAGGGAACTTCCAGGCAAGGTTCCGGGAGTCCAGTCTGGCCGAGGCCGTTGTCTTGTGCGGGTCGACCACACCGTTCACCAGAATTACTACCCGTTCGGCCCGTCGCGTACTGGAACGTCCACGCCTTGCGTCCCTGCCTCTCATCCTGTTCCTGAAGAGATGGGTGTCTACCGTCGATTTCCCGGTCAGGGTTGACTGGTCCTCGCTTAGACGTGGTGCCATCTCCGGACACAATGGAGATGTCACCCTCCGATTGGTCCTGCATGCCCTGCCGCACCCGGACCATCAAGCGTCAGCCGGTTCGTCCTGCCCTGCCTGCGGGTCCGTCGACGGGTCCTTGGGGCACCGCTACTGGGGATGCCAGAACAACAGGCTCCTCGACCTTGGAGGCTTTCACCATCATCGGGAGACCCCCTGACCTGCAGGCTTGGATCTTTGGATCTAGCCTTGAAGATGACGAGCTAGACATCCTTGCATCAGAAAAGTCCCGAATATACCGGTACTTCGTACAGGTTGGCTTGGGTGTTGGCATCGAGGACCCCGCCAATGCGTAGAAGAAGACTCTCGCGCCTTGGGAAAGACTCCTTGGCTGATTGTGCAAATAATTTCTCCTTTACATTTTTATTTTTACCGATTTTTTTTGTTTGTTTTTTTTTTTGCTTATCCCTAGTACACGTGGTACAGGCCATGATAATCATGGTGGGTAGTTAGCGACTGCTTTTTACTGTAAGCGCACCACATGTCTACACATGTGAAAGCAGTTCGACTTTGCACTTACAAATGTGCCAGAGCCCCGTTTGGTTACTTGCACTCGCTGGTGGGGATTTTTTTTTTGTAAATACTTATTAAGGAGAGAGCCAATAAATATGTTTTGTAACATACACGAATATATAATATTACTCTATATTCTGAACACACATATATATATAATTTATGACAGATAATATAACTTTTTGCTTTTGGCAGCTCTATGCTTGTATTTTTAGAAAAGGTTTTAAATAGTAATCTGAATATTCGCGCGCGCGGATTTCTTTCTTAACTCGTTTGAGGTATTGAACAACCTCTGAAAAAATCTATTCGCAACTCCTAGGTTTCTGAGTTGACATCGTGCAGCACCTAATATTTAAAAGAAATTGATACATTCCCGGCTACACCGACCATCTAGAAATCTGAAAATTTGTAAACTTACATTGTTAATTGAAATGAGCAAATGTTCAAAATTTCATACTTCATGGAATCTGGAAGCATATTAAAATTAAATACAAAATTTGAAAGGCGATTTGGAAATTTGTCCGTTCCCGGCCACTCTGATAACACAGAAGTCTGAATATTTGTCAACCTCCATGTCATCACGTTCTAAAAATTATGCAAAATTCATATTTCTACGTGATCTAGAAGTATATTAAAAGTTTATTACAAGATTGGTGGACAGACATAAAAGCGTTTAGTAAAATATTAAGTTGAATAATATTCGTTACAACTACGTATTTTCAACCTACTTCGCCCGAGTTCTCTCTGAGGGGATATCTGTCTAGTGAAATATGTTTAAACAAATATTATTTATTATATGATTATATTTTTAAGGTTCTATAATAAAATAAATTGTGTGTGTTAAAATGACACTTAAAATAATAATGAAGATAGTAATACTTTTGGAATCGTCAAGACTACTGAATAGAGGTTTAATGATATACATATTAATGAATACCACACACATTTGTTAAAGCAATAATCATCTGGCAAATATTAAATCTGGAAGATGGGCAAAGCTACAAGTCTAGTATCAGTATAAAAGGAAAACCGAAAATGCAATATTACAGCGGTATGGTAGATTAAACTGGTGAAACCGTTGGGAGGGTTCATCACTGATGTGCCAGTCCTTCCCATTATTTCATCATTGCGGTAAGGGCTGTAGAAAAAATTGATTTATTTTTTAAAGAATCATACGCGTCAAAAATAGTTCAAATCTATATCTATATATATATATAAATGAATGTTTGTTTGTTTGTTTGTTTGTCCGGTATACAAATTCGCAGTAGTTCACTAATTCAAACCAAAATTTACATACATAGGTGAAAATAATACGGGGAAGACGATAGGCTATTTTAAAAAATATATAAATCAATTATTAAAACTATATATTCAAATTATTCTACTTAGCTCACGAACAGCGCCCTCTATCAAAGATTAGATTAAATTATGCTAATGCAAACAAATAGCAAACAATTATTTTAAAAATCTTATCTAAATATATATCACTAGGGTAGATATGCACACGGGTCAATCCCGGGGCAAAGCCCGGGTCACCCGTCTAGTATATATATAAAAATAACTGTGTGTCTGTCTGTACTCGATAGATTCAAAAGCCATACATCCAATTGCCGTAAAATTTTGGAAAATTATTAGGTTTATCCCCGGGAAGGTTTTTGAATTTTTTTTAAATCAGAATTAGGGTTCTAGGTGCTCTCTCCCTAACAAATATCCCAAAAAGAGAGAAAATGAGCAGATCTTTGGTGGAGCACTCATTTTGCTAGCTGGTGATTTTCGACACTCTATACCAGTTATACCACGTTCAACACTTGCAGATGAATTGAATGCACGTCTCAAATCATCAGTGTTATGGCAGTATGTGGAGAAAATATCTTTAAAGACCAATATGCGTGTTCAATTACAACAAGATGAATATTCTGAAAGATTTGCGAAACAATTGTTAGATATTAGGAATGTTAAAATGGAAATAGAAGAAACCACACCTTGTATTACATTACCAGAAAAATATTGTCACATTGTAAAATCTACTGATGAATTGAAAAGTTTTTCCAAATTCATCGCATAATTAGAAAAATATTCAATGAGTTAGTGAGCATGCTATATTGGAAGCCAAAAACATTGATGTGAATTTAATAAACTGAACAATTAAAAATGAATAAACCTGATGAAGACATATAAATCCATAGATACTGATGTCAATCACGACGATCACTTGTGAATTAGTTAATTATCCTATAAAACTTTTAAATTCATTGGATCTACCAGGAATGCCACGGTATATTTTATCTTTGAAAATTGGTTCCCCAATCATCGTTCTACGAAATATGAATCCACCGCGACTATGCAATGGGACTAGGCTATCAGTAAAAAAATAATGAATATAATAATTGAGGCAACCATTTTAAATAGAAAACACCGAGGTGTACTACTACCGCGCATTCCCATGATTCCAACGGATACTTCATTTGAATTCAAACGTCGACGGTTTCCTGTACAACTAGCCTTTGTAATACAAAGCACAGAGACAATCATTGCAAGTATGTGGATATAATTTGATAAATCCATGTTTCTCACACGGACAGCTGTACATTGAGTGTTTACGAGTTGGAAAACCATCAAATTATTTTGTTCTTACACCAATAGGAAACCAAAAGTTTCTTGTATATTTACAAGTACTATTAATATAAAGTTCGCCATCAATCATCAAATATCATTCATTTCATGATGATATTTAATAATTACAAAATTATTCTTCAATTGAAAATCGTTTACGATATTGTTTAATATCACAAGTGAAGAAAAATGTTCATTCTACCATCAACTATGAATATCTATGTTTTATACATATGTTATAGTCAAATTACATATATGTATGGATATTTTTTGTTATTTTCATTTTGATGTATTGTATACATTTGGTCATTAATAAATTATGTTTGAGGTATCAAAACAGCCTTTTTGTTCAAACACAGCAACGTGTGGTACAGCTAGGTGGAGCAGAGTATCAAACATAAAGTTATCTTGACAAGTATAGATTCAGTAGGTATTGGATGTTTGCTAGGATCCTTTTAACAAATGTTCGTTAGGCAAACTTTTACTCGGTTAAAAACCGGGCGAAGCCGGGTACATTCGCTAGTCTATATATATAAAAATGAATGTTTGTATGTCCGGTATACAAATTCGCAGTAGTTCACTAATTCAAACCAAAATTTCCATACATAGGTAAAAAAATACGGGGAAGGCGATAGGCTATTTAAAAAACTATATAAATCAATTATTAAAACTATATATTCAAATTATTCTACTTAGTTCGCGAACAGCGCCCTCTATCAACGATTAAATTATGCTGATGCAAACAAATAGATAATGCTAATAACAAAGAATTTAAAAAAAATCTTATCTAAATATATATCACTCGGGTAGATATGCACACGGGTGAAGCCCGGATCACCCGTCTAGTTTCTTATAAAAAATGGTTTGTTATATATTTAATTTTATAGGCTTTGAGTGACTTTTTTGTGTTAAATTATATATTCAACAATAAAAATGAAGGTCGCCTCTTCCTTCAAAATAGAGGTTTAAACTAAGCGCCATCTATTGATTATGCAAACTAGAATACTCAGGTCGGTGACAAAGCCTCACTTTTATAGATATATTTTTTATCATTTTATAGATCAATTTCCTCCCTGAAAAATTTTCATATCTATTCAACTATATACGTACATTCATAATTTTATAATCGTTTTTAGTAGTGTTATTTGTTAATATTGGAAACATCAATCTATTTTTAGAATAATAGAATGGCTAATTTTAGTTTTTATTTTGTGAAAAAGACAAATTTCAAGGGCTTGATAGATTAAATCAATCCCGTGTTCTTCCTGAGTAAATGTTGCCCAGTGAATAATGATTCGACAAATATTAGGAGTATAAATAAGTTCTTGCGGTTTGTTTTCGAAAATATAATCTGTTGATTTGCTAGAGTGACTTTTAAAATG
>CP092886.1:13351119-13386423 GCA_030710605.1 Cordylochernes scorpioides
ACGCCGAATAATGTTAGGCCTCACAGACCAAATACATGCTAGACCTCACATGCTATATCTCATAAGCCAAAAAGATGTCGGACCTCACATCCCTAATAATGCAAGACCTTACAAATGAAGGATATATTTGGACTCATATACCAAAGATATGCTAGTTCTCAGATGCTAAGGCTCACAGGCCAAATATATGTAGGCCTCACAGATCAAACATATACTAGGGCTCATATGCTATGACCCACAAACCAAAAATGATAGGCCTTACATGCCAAAGATATATTAGACTTCACAGATAAAGGATATTTTAGGACTTACATAGCAAAAAGATATGCTAGTTCTCAGATGCTAAGCCTCATAGGCCAAAGATATGTAGGCATCACAGATGAAACATATACTAGGCCTCATATGCTATGACCTACAGACCAAATATGTTAGGCCTCACATGCCAAAGATGTATTAGACCTCACAGATCAAATATATCTTAGACCTCACAGGCCAATAAATGTTAGGTCCCACAGAACAAAGATTTGCTTAGCCTCACAGATTAACGGCAGGATATTCCCTGCTGATGATAACGAGAATTCCGAAAAATCACATTAAATGTTTGATCTGGAATAAACATTTCTTTAACTCACACAAACAACACACATTATTCATATTAAACTTAATAAGTAATTTAAATATTTTACAAAAGAAAAATCATTATATCAAAAGGACCTTTAAAGGACTTATTCTTTGAATCGCATGGCCTCAAGACATGTTTTAGGTGAATGAGAATAAAGGTGATCAACAAAACAAAGGAGGATATTGGCCCATTACCCAGGTTGTGTAATCGGAAGTGATGGGACTCCCAACTGCAATTTCGGCCATAAAACCAGTTCGATAAAGGAGACACTTAATGACCTGTAGTCTGAATAACCTTTCTCTTGTTGATAGTGTCGTGGTTTCTGTAGAATTCCAGGATGACAAACGACCAAGACAGCTTTCCACAGTTGACAGAATCTTCAATGCAGGTCCATAAATGTCATAACCATATTTTGTGTTTAGTACTTGACTAATATTCAAGGGAGAAGAGGATAACACAATAGGTTCAGAAACTGTCTAAATTTGAAAGTAATCTGGAAAAATGTTTTCAAAACGTGTGAACCGCAAAATGTTGATATTTATATATATAGTTACATAAATAACAATCAAAGAAAAAGGAAAGTGTAAAGGTTTACTAGTGTTTTTATACAAAGTTTTTAATCATTATATATAATCATTATTATAATTTTTTATATCATCATTATGTAAGGACCAGTCAACAAGTGAATGACTTTGAGATGAAGAGTAAATCCAGTTCAATTTCTATTTCACTACCTATATAAATAACATAAGATGATTATGACCTTACCCAATTGGGAGAATCTGTTTGGGGCAAGTCCCTAATAAAGGCTTTTGCGTGTGTGTAATCATTATACTACTTTTAACTGTCATCAATATATTTTAGAACCAATTCAAATGGATAATTGTAAAATTGCCGATATGGTGATCAAACACATTGTTCTCTCATTAGGTATAAGGAAGGGTAGATCAATAAAAACGAAAACGTTGAATAAAAAATATAAAAAGAAATGCATTTATGTATATATACACAGTTGAATAATTTAAAATTGATATTCCAATTTAAATAATTAATGGCCTGGCTTATTCTCTGAGCTCCTATATATATAGAGAAAATATTGAAGCCAAATTTTCGTTCAAAAAGGCGTGGTCTACTTAGCATGAGTTTGCCTACAGTATGATAATGCTCAGCCTCACGTTGAAAATATTGGTTCGGTTCCAAAATAACTTTATTTGGTACCGCACAACAAGAGCAACCTAGTTTATGATATTTGCAACAATGGATAATATGTGAAGGTTATTCACATATTAAACTAAATGTTAACGTGGGATTCGAACCCAGTTCATGACTGTCGTGAATCGGGGGTGTTACCCACTCGTCCACCGACTTCTATGTTTGTTTGGTTTTTTTTTTTTAATTTCATTTATTATATTCATATACTGCAATGAATAGAAATTGGAAGAGGGGAGGGTTCGCCACTGATGAACTATAACCTCCCTCGTTAGGTTTTTATCCATTGAAGATAAGGTGTCTGTATAAATAGAATTTAATTATATATATTATAGAAAAGGTAACGTTAAAATATGTTAATAATTTTCAGTGTTAGAAGGCGCTGTGTTAATGATGATATTTCAAGCATTTTCTATAAGAATCATCGCTTCGGATGTAAAAAGTAAAATGCTCAAAAGACTCGAATAAAATTGCAAATGCAATTTTTACTCATTCTTGTATATTTTATCAATTCATATGGAAATTTGGTATTTAATATTCACGTAAAATGTAAATTAATAAAGGATAAACAATCTCTCTCTCTTTCTCACTCTCACTGAATAGCCATGTTAAATATAAATATAAACGGTTTAATGATTTATGTGAATTTTTCAAAAATGTGAATGGGCAAACAAAGGAAACTCTCTAAACATCCTGGTCATCCCAATCTTCTCGAACAAATATTGTTTTGACAGATTTTGTGCTCAAAATTCATAAAATATTGGAAATATTATGTAGAAAATAATATTACAATAGAATCGGTATTTAAAATATGCAGAGAGCGGCGACTTAAACTAAAGAAATACAAGTTCAGCATTTTCTTGCCACTCAAATCGAGCTTGACAAAAAGTGACCTCGAAGAAAATCAAATTTTAATTTTTTTGTTGATTTAGCAAGAGAGAAGAAGTAAATTTGAAGAAAAAATATTTTTCTATCTCAAGATAAACCCCTTCTCTTTAAACAATGTTTTAAATTTAAAGTTTTTTTGGGGCGTCATTGATTTATTTGCCCTATATTTTTGCGCGAAAACAAAATTGGATTAACTAATAAAATCAAACTTTGTGAGTGATAGTCTAAATTCTCTCGGGTATTTATAAAGCAAAATATAGTTTGGAGAGAAATAAATCCCGCCTCCTATTATTTCTGTTCTTAGAATAAATTAATTTATCTCTCTTCAAATATTTGTAAAAACACCGAATACATTTAGAGGAAGATATGAATTATTTTATTCAATCTTAAACAATCCTATATATATGTGGAGATATATATTTCTAAATAATTATAAATTTACAATAATTCATATAATATCTGTTATAGAGTTATTAATATAGAATTGTTTGTGATACTACATTGAGGTGTCAACTGCGTTTCTTGTCATCAAGATGTGACAGCAGTGCATTTTTTCAACAAGTCAGAAACATAGTTGTGGGACAATAATAAGAGAATTTGGGACAGTTCATCCTAGAATAGGTTTTTTATGAATATTTATTTATATTATATTATATGAATTTCCTTTAAATTTATATATTTTGAAATAATAAAACGTGCAATCGTTCAACTGAAAGTTTCTGATGGCTTGCGTCATCTTTCAGTTGCACGATAGGGAGATGCCATTTTCTTTATATAAATAAATGGTAAAAATCTCATTAATATATATTACATCTGGGGCAATGCCGAATATCTGGTAACAAGGATTTCCAAAGAATTAGAAATATTGTTGAAGCCAATATCGATAAAGAGTACAAGCTACTGGACCTTAACCAATTTTCTTGGAACCAAAATAGGCACTGTGAATAGATGGAGAACTCATCGATATCAGGATTGGGGGGTCAAGTATCATTGCTTTTCCAATCCACAAGCTGTGACAACCAAGCGGAGAAAGGAAAACATTATTTATTGTGACGATAAATTTACTGATAATGATTGTTAGAGTCCTACAAATTTCTGCATCTTTGGATAATTAACATACAAACACTATATTCTCATCGTAAAGATAGAGGCTGCCTGGCCGGCATTCATAGTTCTTCAAATAAAAGACACTTCGGCCAGTAAATCTTTTTATTGTCTCGACGTTTCGACAAAAATATTTTATCCTCCTCAGGAGCGAACAAAAATTAAAGTATTTGGCAAATAATTTGAGGAATAATTTCTAACGCTTTGCCAAATGTGTTAATTTTTGTTCGCTCCTGACGAGGACAAAATATTTTTCGAAACGTCGAGACAATAAAAATATTTACTGGCCGAAGTGTCTTTTATTTGAAGAACTATATTCTCAATATATTTATCAATAACTTTATCACTTGAGCTGATGAGAGTCCGATGAAAGAAGTTTTTCAAAACTTAATTTGAATTATTTAGATTGCGCATTACCGTTTCTATACATTTCCCTACTTTTTACTGATTTAATTAGATATTTTCTTTTTATTATTTTATTAAATATTTATATTTTCTGTTTAAATAAATATGAATATTTGAACGCCCCTTTCTTACAAGAACTGAAATAAAAGGAATCTTATTATATAAATATTTACATTTTATAAAATATAAGCCTTTTTCTCTTCAATTTTAGAATTGAATTTAAATAAACATAGATATGTATATACGCGAAGAAATATACCATCAAAAGAATATTTTAATTAAAAAATAGTTTAATTCCATATGTTTTATTATTAATAATAAATTTGAATCTTTATTAAATATATAATTACGAATATTTATTTGTAAACAAAAATGTCAATGGATATAACTTTACGCTCAGTTTGATTGTATGACAGAGAAATATTTTAATATATTAAATAAATAGAGTCCTTGAATTTAATTTGAAATTTCTTTATATATATTGATAATGAAATCGCATTTTCATTTTAAATTTTAATAACACACACACACACACACACTTATATTTATTATATTCTAAGTATTGGGTGTGTATTTACTTGATGAATATTTTCTAATTAATGTTTATAGTTTATAGAAAGCGATGATGTGTCAATATATTTATAGAAATGCTAATTTGTATAATAAATAGGGAGTAAATATAAGAGTTGGAAGAAGTGAGATTTGTTGGGGTAATTAATTACTCCCTCCAGTGCGAGATTGGCTTCCAGTAAGTGCCGCTAATTGCTGCGCTCTCCTCCACTAGGGAATTGATACGTCCTCCTAGACTTCTCACTACATCTCATTGGTCAGTCCATTTTTATCATTATTTTGTCCAAGACTTTGCGTTTTAAAAATGGTCAACAAAATATAATTACATTTGTAAATTTGAATGCGATCTATCAATTAAATTTGTGACAATAATTTTGACAATGTGTTTCTTTTCACATATATCATCAGATAAAACTGTTGCGTTGTTGGTTGACAAAGAATAACTTTCGTGGGTACAAAGGATCTTTAGGACTTTATTTAAGCCTAATCGATATAAAATAATTACAGAAGAGTCCAAAATAAAACAACAATAAAGAACACAGCAGTTATAAACTCGCCAACTGCAGCACGGTGAGGGAAAGCAGGAGCAAAACAGGAGACAGAAGTTCGTAGAACCTTCTAGAATCTTCCAGGAAGTATACCGGCGTCGGCGATAAGCAGCAGTCCGACCTCTTGAGACAGCAGCTTGCTTGGAGTCCACCACGTAGCTTCGTTCTTCGACTTCTTTTTCTTATCTTTCTTCCCTCGGCATGAGTTTCTCATCCCTATATATCCCGGAGTAGATCTTTCCAGAAAGGTCATGGTTGGTTAACCAATCAGAAATCCGCCAGCACCGAGCATTGCGCAATCGCTATAAATTGGCCAATCAGTTGTCCTCCGCTTTTTCTACATTATTCTTAAATGTTCTAGAATATTCTCTCTCTATCTGGAATGTGTCTTTATTTCTACGTAACAATACGTATACAGACGTTACTACAATGAAAAAGGATTGTTGAACGAGATGAGTCAAGTCCTCTCGTTCAACATCTTTTATCATTGCAGTAAGTTAAGTTACCTACAGAGTTCAAATTCATTAGAACAAAAAGATTTCCCTACCAATAAAGTCATCTCTAATTTCATATATATAAGAATTGTTACATATGTACATATAAACCCCCAATTTATAATTATAATATATCGAAATTGTAAATACATGGAATAATTGAGTGTTTTGAGGGCTTGTAAAGTTTTTATTTTTTAAAATACAATATAACGCGGCTGATGATTGTAAAACGAAATAGCAAATAAACCACGAATGTTTCTTTTATACAAAAATCGAAATTTATTTAAAAGAGAAATAGCGACCATTTCTAACTTTTTTGAATGAAGTATGAGAGGGTGAAAATATGAAGAGTAATGGCGAACGGAAAAATAAAAGTTCCCGCCCCTGGACACTTTTATTTTTCCGTTCGCCATTACTCTTCATATTTTCACCCTCTCATACTTCATTCAAAAAAGTTAGAAATGGTCGCTATTTCTCTTTTAAATAAATTTCGATTTTTGTATAAAAGAAACATTCGCGGTTTATTTGCTATTTCGTTTTACAAAGTTTTTATTTGTCGTTATTCACGCCCGTACGTGTGCAAATGAATATTTGTTTTTACAAACAATTCATATTTCTCCAGTTGACATTGTTATGCCAGTAAAAGAGTGTCGTTGCTCGAAAGCTCGCTTTTCCAATTGAAAAAATACATATTGTTAAATTTTAATTAATTTTTGAATGTTATACTCTCTCTCTTATATATATATATTTATTAACATCATGAAACGCGATATCCCAAACTCAGGGATATTTGCGCCAATACATTTCACTGCATTACAGCAATTCGGCTATATACAATCCTGTTCAATTCATTATTTTACATAAATTAACAAAAGAAAATTGTCCAAAGAGAAAAACAAACAACAAAGCAAAACACACAGAGCAAGCATCGAAGTTCTTTTTTTTTCTTCTAAGATTCCTTCTCTTTTTTCCAATTCAAGAGAAAGTTGTATATGTATTTACAAAATTGATCAAAATTTTTATACTTTTCTTTTTTGTCTACAAATTCATCAAGCTGTCCAATACGACCAAATCTATTTTCCCTAAAATCCCGGAAAATTGGGCACTCCAGAAGTAGATGTCTCGCGTCTTGAATTTCACCTCCGCAGAAGCATCCTGGTTCCTTCACGGCGCCGATAGTTGCCAAAAATTTCCCAAAATTGCCATGATCTGTAATGAATTGGATATTATAAAAATTTGGACGGAAAAATCTTGGAATTCCTAATACGAAAAAGCTTCTGAAAATTTCATTAGTGTCCTCAAAAATTTCATTCATTTTTGCGTGTAAGAATGATTTGACTATACTTGGAGCATGGGGTTCGTAAGTAATTAGATCTTCAATGGACATTTGAGCTAGATCAAATTTGATTATTCTGGATTCTATATAATCTGTTAGGAGTGGAATTTTTGCCAAGCTATGCACACAGTTTGATGAAGTGGTTTTGTATGCTCTAACTGCCCATAAAACGATCTGGTACTGCATGGAGTTCAGTTTTTGTTTACAACGATTGTTTAAATATTTATATTTAATATATATGTTTATATATATGTTATGATAAATTAGTCTGATATAAAATTTGGCCAGATTGTTTGAGGACACATGAGCATATCTGTGATATTGTTTTGCAGTCGTGGGAAAGATATTAATAAAATAAAGGTTGATTCACAATTTACTCTAATAGTCTGATGAACATAATTAAGGACTACCTGAATTAAGGCGTAAGAATAAAAAAACAAAAGACTTATTTACATATCTACAGAAAGATTTGAGCTGGCCAACGGGAAACAACAACAATGGTTTATATAGGGAAAGCGGCGACCTCTGGCGGTAGACTCAACAGAGTAATTTGATCTGGGAATTACAATTTTAAAATTGAATACAATTTATATATAACATATATACACTTATATATATACCTGGAAAGAATTTTTGTTACAATTAAAAATTGATCTTAAAATCGTGGGTGGTATATTCTATCTTTAATATGATAAATAATGTTTAGTTGGCATTATTATAAATTATCAACACGGTTGAATAAAATAAAAATATTGGTTTTCATATAGATGGTGATTACTTTGGTATTTCCTTTTTTTGCATTTTAAATCCGTATATAGGAAAAAGGAATTATTCAAATGATGATGGAGAACCTGAAGTTTAGAATTGAAAGGATATCTCTTTCAAATCAAAGTTGTTTATTTTCACAACGCCACGGTGAATATCATTCAACACCAGTCAATATTGAAATGTTTGAATTGAATTTTGTTTGGCTAGAGATTTCTGGAGCCATTCAATAAAGAAACATCACTTTGAATGTATTGAATTGTTGATATTTGAACTTAGTCCACTTGCTAATCTAGAATTTCGATTTATTTTGGTCATAGTAACATACCTTGTGTGCCCTTCACCATGACCGAAATCAGGATGTAACGGTTAAAAGACGGTTACGTCTAAATGTTTACAGTTTATATATATATATATATCTATATACCTATTTATTCATATTTATACTTATTTTGTTTTCAACCTTATATAATCATATATGGACATTGTAATATATCAGTTTCAATCTCAATCTCTCTCTTATATATATATATAATATATCGCAGTGGTTACAGCCTACTCCACGCTGACGAGCGCCAACAGCGCGAAACGCGTTCGTGGATGGCTTTTCTTGATTTATCAAGAAATTGGGTTGGCCAAATATCACGGAGCAAGCTAAATAAACGTTTAGTTCATTTTTGCTCCACTAGATGGCGCTCTGCCATCTAAAAAGCACATGTGCTCGTGGTCAGGAGATGCCTTCTTTATTTTTATATATATATGTTATATAATGTTTTTTACTTTTAAATTATAATTCACAAATTACTCTGTAAATTCGACCGCCAGGTGTCGTGGCTTTCCCTATAGAACCCATTGTTGTTGCTTTCCTTTAGACCACTCAAATATTCTGTAATTATGTAAATACGCATTTGCTCTTTTATTTACTTTATTCTACTCGCCTTAAATCAGGTAGTAATTCATCAAGTTATGTATTTCAAAATTATTCAAAATCTCAAGCAAATCATAATTCTCTCTATATCAAAATATTTAATATAACAGTAAGCCTGCCGACGACAAAATTTATCAAAACAATATATATATATATATATATATATTTTTTTTTTTTTTTGTAAATGGATATTATATATAGAGAGTACAGTGTTAGTATACTCAATTACATGAATAAAACAGTTATATACGACTTATAAAATTAACCCCATATGAGTTAGTTATAAAAGAAAAGTGGTAAATTAATTATATATATTTACAATATATAATAT
The DNA here is from genome assembly GCA_030710605.1 of Cordylochernes scorpioides. Lineage (NCBI taxonomy): Eukaryota > Metazoa > Arthropoda > Arachnida > Pseudoscorpiones > Chernetidae > Cordylochernes > Cordylochernes scorpioides. Next base: position 13,360,320 of record CP092886.1, read on the forward strand.
TAATTAGTATCTTCTAAAATTATGGTCAAAATGATAATTATCAATGAATGTGAAAAATAATATAAATATATTTAAATATAATATAATATATGAAAATGTATGGTTCTCATTTAATATTTCTTCATGTTTTATTTTCTATAAAGATATATTTCCAACTAGTATCTTTGCTTGTCCAATATACGTATTAAAAAGTTAAGAATATTAAAGATTTATAAAATATATTTGAACGATCTATATTTTTATCTGTTTTATTGTCAGTCTATATTCTTTTTCATTCAATATAATATTTACATATATACATATATATATATATTTATATTTATATATATAGTAGTTTGAAATAGATTTCATACATTATATATTAAATTTGTATATACGATTCTGATGTGACTGTCTTTTTTGTTTCAAATTGACCTTCCGGAGATTACATGACCTCGTAAATTGAATTGTGATTCATTTATTTGAATCTTCATGCTGATATAAAGGGAGAATTTTAGATTTGATTTTCTCACTAGATGAATATTTTAAATCTGGTTCGTTCTATATATGAATATTGGATAGATCTGGTGTGATTATCAGAGAGAAGATTGTTTTCCTATTTCTAGTCTCGACATTGTGATGGAAATATATTTCTAATTAGTTTCACACTAGTGAATATAGATGGAATTTTTTCCGGGAGGAAATTGATATAGAGAGACATGGGTCGCCTCTCCCGTCAAAATAGACGTCTAAAACCAGACGCCATCTATTGACCGTCGCCGCAACTAGCGGCCTCGGGTCGGTGACAAAACCACAACACCAGCTATGGCAAACTGAAAAGCGTCCACCTAGAGACCATGGTTTCGGGCTAATGGCCGATATAATATTTTAGCCATAGATATCGCCCAGCCACTTTGCCAGCTAAACACCTCTTTGGTAGATTGTGAAGATTCCATTAGATCCCGTGTGGATCTCATGGAATATAGTCCGCCCTAGACTGACGAGGGCCATTAGCCCGAAACCATGGTCTCTAGGTGGACGCTTTTCAGTTTGCCAAAGCTGGTGTTGTGGCTTTGTCACCGACCTGAGGCCGCTAGTTGCGGCGACGGTCAATAGATGGCGTCTGGTTTTAGACGCCTATTTTGACGGGAGAGGCGAGCCTTGTCTTACTAGTGAATATGTGTTACCGAAATGCTTCTTTATATATATATATAAACTATTTTATGAATAATGATTATAAAATTTCCATATGAGAGTTTTGTAGTACTTCGGTGGAGAACAAATCTCTCAAATCTCCTAATTGCTTTTGAATAAAATAAATAAATGATAATTTTAGAATTTTCTTTAATTTAAGATTTGAAATTTCGTACAAGATATTAAGTTTAAAGAAAAATATATTTTATACTAAAAAAGCCAATATACACGTTAGTTGTCAACTGAATATTAAATATGAGTACCAGCTAGACAATAATTTCCAATATTATATATAAAGCGTTAAGGTTGATCAATATTTAACAAGTGTAAAAAATGGAGTAGTGCAGAAGGCGTCAATTACAAGTTCAGGCGAAGATAACGCGTGATTGAACAGTGTCCCACATATCACAGCTCGGAGTAGTCCTGATAAATGTGCCAGAGGAGATAAGCAGAGCCAACTTGGCCCGAGCTTCCAAATAAAAATTGAGTCACAAGAGATAGAGTAAATTTTCCCTGGCTCACCTTTTTTACTTCCAATATTTTTCCTTGAGCTTCCACCAAATATTGGATATTAGATATATAAGCCAATATTTGTATATATATATATATATATATGTTTTATAAAAAAATATTATTTTTCAAATATATTTCATAGACAAAATACTCTGCTATATCGACCACCAGAGGTCGCCGTTTTCACTATAAAAACTCGTTGTTGTTGTCTCCGAGGGCCGGCTCAAAACTTTTGTACATCATGTAAATAATCTTTTGTTTTCCTTGTTCTAATCGCCTTAAGCCAGGCAGTACTTTAATCAAATTATGTTTTTATATATCTCATAAGCTCAATTAAAGCAATTTCTAATCTTTACTATTTATATTATTTTACTTTCAAGAGTCTTGCCACGACTGCATTACCAATACCATTTAGTCCTAAAAAGAACCAGCAAATAATTCCATAGCATAATCCTCAAGATGATCAAAAATACAACGGATATCTCTCTATTTTTATTTATAATATATATATATATTAAAAATGGCATATCCTGACCAGGAGCACATGTGCTTTACAGAAGGCAGAGCGCCATCTGGTGGAACAGAAATCAACTAAACATTGATTTAGCCTGTTCCTTGATATTTGGCCAACCCAATTTTTGATAAATCAAGAAAAGCCATCCACGAACGCGTTTCGCGCTTTTGGCGCTCGTCAGCGTGGAGTAGGCTGAACCATTGCGACCAAAAAAAGATTTTTTGGTCCCAATGGCTTCCTGAAAAACCAAGAAATGGGTATTTATCTTTTTTTTTTCTTTCGTTTTTTAATATATATATGTATATATATAAAGAGCGAGTAGAAGAAGTACAATGAGTAAAAGAAAATGTATATTTCTAAGGTGAAGAACCCCTTCCTAATATTTAAAATGTTTAGCAGCGAGATTTTAAAACGGAACGAAGTCTATACATCAACATTTAGGGCGTTATACACCTTTCCAGAAAAAAAAACACATTTGGGGCAAAGGGGTTGGAGGACCTCATATTCTTCAATCAAAAAGAAAAAAAAGAAAATGTTTTATTTACTAATAATTCCATTATATATAATTTAGATTAATTTGGCGAAACCGCTGAAAGGGTTCCCCAATGCTGAGCCAAGCTCTATCGTTCAAAAACCTTTATCATTTCAGTAAGGTTTATAGAGATATTTGATGAGATATATGTGAAAATAAAGACATCACCAAAAATTATTGTTAGAAATTTTATAGATATGTGGCAATTAAATTAATATATATACATATAAAATATATTATAAATTTTAATATTGTTTGTTTCGTGAAATATAAAAACTCTACTTATAAAATGCTTAAAACCATTATATATAATACCAGAAAAGTGTTACCTATACATTTCTTATTCATCTTTGAACCTAAGTTCAGTATACATAATATAATGTGCATCTTTAAGCACAACGATAGGGATGAAAAAAGATGTGAAACCATATTTGCAAGGAACAATCAAAATTCTGTGTTATTCAGTTTTAAAATATTAATGGTCATTTTAGGAAAAAGGCTCATATGACAATTTAGTAGATAAAAAACATAGAAAATAATTTTATTATTCTGTGAAAAATAATTTATAAACCAGTTCTGAGATCGTCAGCTTCAATAAAAATATTGATACTTAGGCCAGTAATTTTTTTTAGGTAATAAAAAGATTTACTGGCCGAAGTACCTTTATTTTCAAGAACTATGAATGCCGGCCAGGCAGCCTCTATCTTTACGATAAAAATATTGAAGTATTCTCTTATTGATATTTATCAGGTTTCAAAATTAGTTTTCCAAATTATAATTTCTGCCTTGAGGGTCAATTAAAGGATGCATTTGTCAATAATGTATTCACACACGAGAGGAGATAGCCTCTATAAATATTCATTCGACCATTTTGCTGATCATCGTGAAGATACAGGCTGCCTGGCCGGCATTCATATTTCTTGAAAAAAGGATACTTCGGCCAGTATAAATCTTTTTATTAACTCAAAATTTTGCTGATAATGAGCCCTTTTGTTTCAATGTTTGATATGAATATAGCAACCACGATTTCCAATCAATATATGATTCGTTCAAAATATATTGTTAATCATTATACATTTACCAAAATATTTTGTATTACTATTATTATTTATACATTGTCTTCTTAAACATTGAAATTTATTGCAATAAAATTCGAAATGTAGCTTTTCAGAAAGAGAAATTATGTAAAGGAAAAATTACTATATATAAATATAAATTAATGATGAATAAGAGAAACAAGATGAGTAGAAGGAAGTTTATATTTTTATCTTATGGGGAATATTATATTATATATATAAAATTTAAACTACACATCGCGCATAAAATATAGATATGTATATAATAAAATATAAAAAGTCCTTTTTACTTTTTTTTTATTGAAGAATAGCTGGTTCGCGCGAGCGTTAACCCATTTGTCATTTGTCTTTTGGACAAGTGCATGACACCCTGAAAGCCTATTTATAAGCTTGGTTCCTTTGTTATATTTTGCTGTTAAACCTATTAAACCTTTATTGAAACATTAAGGATTATTCACACATCTCAAAAAAAAAAAGAAACCTTTTCATTCTCATTATGTTTCTCTTACTCTCTCTTCACTTTTTCTATTTATTTGATATCAAAGTAAACAGGCTTCTCTGTTAAACATATATTTATGTACATTTCTTTCGTCAAATTATTTCATCTATTAATATTATATATATATAGTATATATGTGAGAGAGATATCATTAAATCGTTTTTATCCGAAAATAAGCTAAATTATATATATAGTTATTTAAATAGTATATTTCTATTCCTTGTGTGTTTATAGGAAACTGGAGGCACTCGAGAGCAACATTGTGCCGAGATTCATATTGTCGGAAATCCTTAGCCAACACTCAACTGTTGTCACAATTAATCTGTTTGGTTGTGTGTCGCCAGGGATGCCGGGTGTGAACTGAAGGACTAGCTTGTCTGGAGTGTACGCCTCGCTGAACGGTGTGTAGCACACAGCCAACACCTCTCCTTTCTCACCTCACATGTGTCACTCAGTCAATACCTCTCCCCTGATTTCATCACATGTGTCACTAAGTTAATACCTCTCCTTTCTCACCTCACATATATCACTCAGTCAATACCTCTCCCCTAATTTTATCACATGTGTCACTCAGTCAATACCTCTCCCCTGATTTCATCACATTTGTCACTCAGCCAATACCTCTCCCCTGATTTCATTACATGTGTCACTCAGTCAATACCTCTCCCCTGATTTTATCACATGTGTCACTTAGTCAATACCTCTCCCCTGAATTCATCACATTTGTCACTCAGCCAATACCTCTCCCCTGATTTCATCACATGTGTCACTCAGCCAATACCTCTCTCCTGTTTTCTTCACATGTGTCACTCAGCCAACACCACTCCCCTGATTTCATCACATTTGTCACTCAGCCAATACCTCTCTCCTGTTTTCTTCACATGTGTCACTCAGTCAATACCTCTCTCCTGATTTCATCACATGTGTCACTTAGTCAATACCTCTCCTCTGATTTCATCACATGTGTCACTCAGCCAACACCTCTCCCCTGATTTCATCACATGTGTCACTCAGCCAATACCTCTCCCCTAATTTCATCACATGTGTCACTCAGTCAATACCTCTCCCCTGATTTAATCACATTTGTCACTCAGCCAACACCTCTCTCCTGTTTTCTTCACATGTGTCACTCAGTCAATACCTCTCTCCTGATTTCATTACATGTGTCACTCAGTCAATACCTCTATCCTGATTTCATCACATGTGTCACTCAGTCAATATCTCTCCCCTGATTTCATCACATGTATCACTCAGTCAATACTTCTCTCCTGATTTCATCACATGTGTCACTCAGCCAACACCTCTCCCCTGATTTCATCACATGTGTCACTCAGCCAATACCTCTCTCCTGATTTCATTACATGTGTCACTCAGCCAATACCTCTCCCCTGATTTCATTACATGTGTCACTCAGCCAATACCTCTCTCCTGATTTCATTACATGTGTCACTCAGCCAACACCTCTCCCCTGATTTCATTACATGTGTCACTCAGCCAATACCTCTCCCCTGATTTCCTCACATGTGTCACTCAGGCAATATCTCTCCCCTGATTTCCTCACATGTGTCACTCAGCCAATACCTCTCCCCTGATTTCCTCACATGTAGCACTCAGCCAATACCTCTCCCCTGATTTCCTCACATGTAGCACTCAGCCAACACCTCTCCCCTGATTTCTTCACATGTGTCACTCAGCCAACACAACAACATATCTTCCCTTCTCACCTCACATATATCATTCAGGCAACATAAACAGCATCTTTCCCTTTGCATCCCCTAATTGCATCCCATATATAACTCAGCCAACGCAATAAGCACCTCTCCCCTAATTTCACCCCATATATAACTTAGCCAACTCAATAAGCACCTCTCTCCTTCTCCCCTAACAAAATACCAATCAGCCAACGCAGCTAACATCTCTCTCTCTAAGTTACCTAACCCGCACGTCTTTCTCAATAACAGACAGGCATCCTTTAGCCAACACCTTTAGTAACTATCTCCAAGTTACGTTACACATAGAAATCATCCAAAATATTCTACGCCTCTCTTTTCTCACTTCGCATGTATCACTCAGACAACACATATAACATACCTCACTAACTAACATTGTATGTACAGATACCTCCCAATACATAAAATGTCTATCTCTCTCTCGCCTCAAATCTAGCGTTCAGCTGACTCTTATGATATATTTCCCCTAATATACATCTTACTTGATAAATGAAGATAGCTTTCCTCGCAAATAAAAATATTCATAACAAGTTTCACTTAGACAATGCATTAGACGTTTCACTCCTACTCACAATGATGGGTAGCACTTAATTATCACTTCCAGGACCCGTGTCTCTCGTACTCAACTCACACATTTATCACATAGCTTTAACGCTCCTTTTCTACTCACTTCTCATATATCACTCAGCTGACACCTAAAACATCTAATATGTATTGTTCAACGAGCACATACACCCTCCCCTCCTTTCATTTAACTCCTATCACTAAGTCAATATATCTCGAAATCCTCTTCTAATCACCTAACCGTATATATCATGACACAATCTATGTCACAATACTATCCATTCGTCTCACATGTGTTACTCAGGCAACACTAATAACTCTTCTCCTACTTACCTTTAATGTATTATTCATCCTATCTTCTTCTCTTTCGACCCCTATCTCTAAAAACTTTTTCTTCCTTTTTAAATGTGTATATTCATCCGCGATCAAATCAAGTCATATATAACTCAATTTTAAAATTAAGAAAAACAAATATACAAAAAACATGAATTTCTTATAAAGAGACATTAGACTATGTCAGATGATTCCTTAATGTTTATCGAATACACTAATATATGATATGTGAAGATTATCTCAATTTTAATTAATGTGTTTATAAACAATTAAACAACACACTCTATTAACAACTCGCCAACATACCTCTTTTGCAACCTAGAAATATAAATGAATACAGATCTATTTTTCCTATGATACAGGTATCACCTTCATATCATCTCTGGTCTCAAATGTTCCAACAGAAATTTTAAAAATGTCTCTTTTATTTCCACAAAAGAAGACGTTGTGCTACACTCCATTTATCAAGTAAATTATCCCTCCACTCAATAATATATAGATCGAATGGACATTCAATAAAAACAACTCGTTCAATATTTCTAGCTACTTATAGATCTTCTCCCATGTTCAGTACAGTATATTCTGTTTTCCATTTTGTTTCGACTAATTGACGCACATCGTGTAACATGCTTCCTGAATTAGTTTAAACACTTATTATCAAGCCACATTCCACTGCGTTGTTACCACCAACAATTACAAGATTTGTATTCGCTAAAATTCGAATAAACACAATTCTTGTGTAACCAATTAGTGGGATGTTGACCTTACTCAACGTTGTTTATATGCTCGTTAACAATGGCGTGTCATTAACAACAATCTTCTAATATATGATCGGTTTGTTTCAACACACTCATTAACTTTTATTATTTACTAATTAATTTACTATTATATTTACTAATTATTTAGAACAATTGATGTTCGCTTGACCAGGGCTCATATTTGTGTCAAATAATAAATCCTCGGCCCAAAAATATAATTTATTTTCATCAACGTTTCGTCAAATATTTGAAATTATTCGGGAAAGAACTAAGACAAAAATGAAACTTTCAGCGTGAATATTTTCTGCAGAATAAAATAATATTCTAGACTACTTTCTTGAATTGGAAAGATTATTTGGAAGGGCTGGCTCATCAGAGATGAACCCTTAGAACGGTTTAGCCAATTTAATATACCATACCGCTTTAATATTGTATTTGGGCTATTCTGCTTATATATAAAGTACTATTGAGGAACTACTAGGTGAAGTATTCAAGAGAAGTATGGACATGAGCTTCAAAGACAAAATGGCGAACCTGCTTGGAGGTTTCACTGTTGATGAGCCAGTCCCTCCCGATATTAGGAAAATGCTTGATTCTAGAAAATGATTCACGCTAAAATAGTAACAAAGTTAATATATACAGGAGACAAAATGATGAACCGTCTGCAATATTTTTTTAAAAATTGTGTAATCTGTGAAGCTATTGATATTTTCGGACATCATGTACAATTAAATAAATTAAACTTTAACTCCAAAATATATAAAAAAGAATGCAATAGAAAAGCTATAATATCGACTCTAAGCTAAATTTAAATTCAGATTATCACACTCAAAATTCACAAAGGTCTGGTCTTAAGCACGAGTGAAAAATCCAATATTTCACCACAGGCTGGCCAGAGGACGAATCGATGTTTGCATAATATACCGCCCATTTTGAATATTTTTCAAAACTTCTAAAGAACTTTTAAGCATATAAACTCAATTCAACAATTTCTTTTGTATTTGCAATGTATATATATTTAATTCAAATGTAGCGTTAGTATACTGGTGTAATTATATTTTCTCCGGTTAATATTTGTAAATTTTCTTACGGTGAGATTCAAGATAAGTCTTTCACACTTCGTAACGATTTTACTGTAAAGGTAGGTGATGTTCTCTAAATCAAAGGTGTATTCTGTTCCACTCGATGTTGAGATAGTTGCGATCTGTTGTCATCCACAGGAGGACATCCAAACCTCTAATTGTTATAATAAGTTATCAACGCTCTCGAATATATCAGCATCAAGTGAAGGCAGGACAAGGAAAAATGTCAAAACGTTGATGAAAATAAATACCTCATTTGTCCAATTTATCTTATCCAATATACATATATCTACCAGTATATGTGTATATTTTCACAATAGTTACTTTCATAAATACTAACAATCATTTATAATATTTTTTCATCATGCTATTCTCATCACTAACTCTGAAAGTATAGCTTGTCCTTGAAAGTGCCAAATCGACCTTCATGAATTTAACTTACAACTAGCTCTTCCTTTAAATCAAACTGTTTTTCGGTCAAAACACATTACTCTCATTTAAACAATAAACTGTTGTTTTAAATATTTGACACATTCACTCTCTCATATACATACACCACAAAATGACCTTTTTCTCTCTTCAACACTTCCACATATATGCTGAAAAGGAATGTTGCCTAACTTGAAATATAAAATAGTAATCATGTGTGTGTTTCAGATATATATATTTCAAATTATTTAATTCTGTGTTTGAATGAGAGAGGTTGTTAAATATTCCGCATAGCATAAAATAGGACTAAATCCTGAATCTTTCACAATTTTTTGTGATCCAAAAAAGTATTCATAAAGCTTGTGATACTCAGAATCAAGGCACTTAATAAAGACCCTTAATTAATTCCGTTGGACTCTACACTAAGCATCTGAAGCCAGGTTTTGAAACAGCAATCCCAAATCTTGTTTTCTACTTGCAACAGTTTGAAAGATACCTGGAATCTTAAGTTCCTCTCAACGTGACAAATTTTATTCTGACCACTGATAACATGAATATTAAGGCAGGCTATATCGAGGATAAATTTATTAAGGCATCATGAAGATCGAAATTTTAACGTAAATATTAACCAATTTCCCGATATTCCTGTATGTTTACAGAACCTTCTGGCTATATAGCCAACTTTACATATCGGTTTCATAAATTTAATAACTCTTACATTTCTCTCTCATATATATTAAAATATATTTCAATATTTTAATCGAAAATCGCTTATATTCATCAATAATCCATATTTATTTGAAGACGTCTGCTAGAATTCTGTACTCTTTTAAATCTTTCTTTAGTACAAATCCATTTTCTTACTGTTGCCATTGGGACTTATTAATGACAGCAAAATTTCAAAAAGTAATTTTTCACATTTGAAGGGAATGTTATAGTAAAATAATTTCCCCATTTTTCCTGTTGAGAAAGTGGTTATTAATTGTTAAATGTTAAATTCTTTAAAGAAAAAATAAATTTGTTTCGAAAGGGTAATTTTTATTGTTTCACTTGTTTTGTAAAAATCTGTCCTATTTCTCTGTGAAAATAATAGATACACGAAGCAAAAAAATAAAGCATGACATTTCAAATTTGATTTGTTTCAATAATATAACCCTCTCTATATTAATTTTTAATCACAAGTTTGTTCTATTCTCTTCATTTGATAAATAAAATATATCTTCTATATTTCCCCCTTAATAGGATATTCGGGATATATTTATTTTATATTGAATTTTCTCAAGCATATATATATTCTAAATATAGAGCAATCCATAATATATATATATATATTTAAAAAATAAGGCTTATTTTGGATTTTAATTAGATTATTTATTAATCCAATATTTCGATGGATCAATCGTCCATCTTTTACGAGGTATTTTGACTGTGTGTTTCATAACAAAAAACCTCGTAAAAGATGGACGATTGGTCCATCGAAATAATGGATAAATAAAACATCTTATTAAAATCCAAAATAAGCCCTATTTTTAAAAAATATATATATTTATTTATTTTGAAAATAGAGCAATCCATAGATAAATCTTTAATTAAAAAGGTATATTTTGGATCAAATAATCATTTATTTTACCAATATTTCAGTTGGCTGAACGCCAACCTTTATCAAGGTATTTATTAAGGACACACTTTAAAATGTTATAACACCTTGATAAAGGTTGGCGTTTAGCCAACTGAAATATTGGTAAAATAAATGATTTTTTAATCCAAAATATGCCTTTTTTAATTAAATATATTTATTTAAGTATATATTTTGTTCCCGTTTATTAAAAATGAATATTAATTCGGAGATAAATTTTGGTGTAAATATAGAATTAGCAGATATCCATAAAATTTGGTAAAAATTGCATTGTATAACTTGTAAAAGATTACCTTCTGAAATATTGATTAGTTTTAATGTTCAACATGCTTTATTATAAAATTGTGTACATAAATTCACATAATAAATTTTCAATTTACTAAATATCCTTTACATAAACAATATATGCATATTTGAATAATTATTATATAACATAAAATACACATGTATTATAGTTCTAAATATATTTTGAAAGAAGTGTGGAAAAAGAACATGAACCTGTATATACATCTTACAAGTTATACTTAATTCAAACCAAGAAAAAATTCAAGATTTTCAAAAATTGTTTTCAAAATTATTCGGAAATCAATATAATATTTGAGCAAATAATTAAATACATGCAAACCCCAACTGAACATAAATCAAATTCTTTTTGTATATGTAATCAAATTAATTACATAATTATGTTTCAGGAGTGCAAATCATAAAAAAATTGTTTTTACATAAAAATCTTGGACATAAATCCAAATGTAATATTAACATTATATAAAAAAAATTAAATCTATTTTCATTTGAAATTCGGAATTCTAAATAAACAACAGGATATATTTTAGTACTATGGTGTAAAACATCTAAGTTTTACACACGAAAGGTTAGTTTAGTATTATTGAGTTGTCCATTTGAAATACATAAATCTACCAGCAATCAGAGCGAAAATTCTGATTATTTTAAGACATGTATGGTATAATACCTGCTGTGGGTGAACCTTATTTTAAAATTTACCTTTGCCTCGTTTCGTTTTCTTGAAAGGTCACCGAACCCGAGGTCACTTGTGACCCTTTGTCAGGATTTATTGAAATGTGAGATAAAACGATATCAATAGTATACTTTTTTCATGTCTTCTATAACGTTCATAGAAGCTGGGGTCACCTTAACGTTCAATTGTGCCTTCTTCCAGAGTTCTCTCTCTTTTCTCTCTTTCTTCATCTGTAGTAACTTCTTGAAAGGTCACAGAACCCGAGGTCACTTGTGACCCTTTGTCAGGATTTATTGAAATGTGAGATAAAACGATATCAATAGTATACTTTTTTCATGTCTTCTATAAAGTTCATAGAAGCTGGGGTCACCTTAACGTTCAATTGTTCCTTCTTCCAGAGTTCTCTCTCTTTCTTCATCCGTAGTAACTTCTTGAAAGGTCACAGAAATTGAGGTCACTTGTGACCTTTTGTTATGATTGAAATGTGAGAAAAACCGATATCAATAGTATACTTTTTCATGTCCTCTATAAAGTTCTTGAAGCTGAGGTCACCTTTAACGTTCAATTGTGCCTTCTTCCAGAGTTCTCTCTCTTTTCTTCTCATCCAAACTTATTGATTATTTCATTGGTGCTATTATTTGTCATCTTCAGCTATCGCTTTATTTAATACATCTAAAATGGTTTTTTATATAAATGTTTCAATATTTATTTTCTTATCATTATTCAGTTAAATTTCTAATTTTCCGTCTTTGGCGTACCTGCTGTTTCTGCCCAGGAGTCATCATTTCTTATTTGATATATTAATCGGCTCTAAGCATTTAAATTTTATCAAAAATAGAGCTTCCATTGTTCTTAAAAGAGCATAAAAATATGTTAATATTGCATATATATATTTTTTTAAACGAATTAATCAAATTCTTCGTTTTCCATAAACTCCTCATTTGAATCCTTATTTTGCCCCTATGATATTATGTATAAGGGGAAATATGTGATGATATATAAGCATAGGGTACCTTCCCGTCAAATTAAACGTCAAACCTAGATGTCATCTATTGACTGTCGCCGAAAACTAGCGGCCTCGGATAGGTGACAAAGCCACAACACCAGCTTTGGCAAACTGAGAAACGTCCACCTAGAGACCATGGTTTCGCGCTAATGGTCCTCGTCATCCTAAGACGGACTTTATTACATGAGATCCACACGGGATGCAAAGGAATCTTCACAATCTGCCAAAGAGGCGTTTAGCTGGCAAAGTGGCTGGGTCAAATTGTGGCTTTGTCACTGACTCGAAGCCGCTAGTTTGCGGCGACGGTCAATAGATGGCGTCTAGTTTTGACGTTTAATTTAGCGGGAAAGGTGCCCTATGCTTTCATAAATATATTTCCTTCCGGCAAAATTTTCATATATATTTATATTGATAGATAATCCATATTCAATCATTTGACTTTATCAGCTTAAATCATTCTGAAACTATTAAGCAAGCATATATTTTACACCAAAGAAATTCCAATGTTCAAAGTAATTATTAGAATAGAAAAATAAAATGTTAATAAAGGAATTTCGAGACAAATATTAAATAAATAAGAATAGAATTTAAATGAATAAAGAGTAAATTTAATTAAAAACGAATTAATTTCTGAAATCTATAAGAAGAAAAATTTTATATAATAGAGAAATTAGGTAACTAAAAATAAATAGAAAATAATATATTAAAATATATTTTTATGGACCTAGAGAGGACAAATCAATATTGAATATATATATATAATACCGTTAAGAGAATTTCAAATGTATAAATTTGTTGTTTAATTTGAACATAGGTGGCTTGTTTATATATATAGGGTGCTATAGAGAAGGGGTGCTATAGACAGGTCACTTTTAATGTAAAATGTTTACATTTTAATGTTTAAAATCGGGCGCTAGGAAGGCGCTATTTAGATGGGGCGCTATAGACAGGTTTAACTGTATGTATATATATATAATATAATATAATAATATTTTACACAAAAATAAATTTACGCAATAAATAAACGCATTGCCAGTAAATTTATTTGTGTAAAATATTAACGATAGATGGCAATTAAATTTAATTTACATAATATAATGAGCATATAGCATATAATAGTAAAAAATTAAAAAATAACTCTAGCAAAGCCTCGGCCGTTACGCGTCATAGGCTGGGTAAAAAAAGAATAAGCGAAGAGATAGATAGAAAATTAGCTTGCTGTTCTGAATCAATGTTATATTCAAATTCTGTAAATCTTAATTTATTATATTCTACTTAACTCTTCTATTCCAAATTTTACTCTTAATATATATATATATGAAAAAACAATAGAAAAGCACATGTGCTCCTGGTCAGGATATGCCTACTTTGTTTTTAATATATATATATATACACGGATATATTGATGAAACAACCTAATTAAAAATAACCTTAATAAGGAAATCGGGAATTCAAAGAAGGTGTGAATATGTTTATCTTTAACTATAGGGAAGTAGTAGGCAATATATATATGAAAATTCGAAACTATTATAATGTATCATAATATATATATGCATATAAATAAGTTAAACAAAGCATCTAGGGCTGCGTGTCTTTTATTACATGAATACAAAACGAGCTTTCGGGCTCATACGCCCTTCTACAGGAATTTAACAAAACGATTAACCATCTAGTCTGAGATAGAATTTTATATATGTAACTATTGTTTTGCATATCGGCCTGATTGAAAACAATTAAGATATTTAAATTTCCATATAGGTAGCATGATTTGGAAAATATTAAATCTAATTAATATGCGGTAATATGAACTATTTCTATGAATATTATGCTGCATGTGTTGTTTTTATTTTAAGCAATCTCATTTTGTATTTAAACTTTAAAATAAATAGTTCATATTACCGCATATTAATTAGATTTAATATTTTCCAAATCATGCTACCTATATGTAAATTTAAATATCTTAATTGTTTTCAATCAGGCCGATATGCAAAACAATAGTTACATATATAAAATTCTATCTCAGACTAGATGGTTAATCGTTTTGTTAAATTCCCGTAGAAGGGCATATGAGCCCGAAAGCTCGTTTTATATTCATGTAATATAAGATACGCAGCCCTAGATGCTTTGTTTAACTTATTTATAAATCTAACATGGTTTTTTCTATTGATATATATATGCCGATAATATATTTTTATAAAACTTGGCAAGCTTTCAGGGCAACTCTCAGGTCAAAAACTAAGACAAGATATAAAACGATATAAAAGCCAGATAAAGAACAAGATGTAAGTAAAATACTGAAATAAAATCAAGTATAGCTTCAAGAAAATATAAAATGCCAAATTAATTCTTAATATATTTTCGGAAATAGTTCAATTCATACTATATATATGATTTGATATTAAAATTCGTTTTTCATTAAGCTATATTAATAAATGCTTATTTAATAATGTGGAAAGCTTATATTTTCATATACATTGTGTATGGTATTTCTATATATTCCTAACTACCTCCATGCTCTCTACATACAAAAGACTCCAACCTAAGTCTCTGATGTTTGTCAAATATTCCATGATAGCGACAATTATTTTTCCCAAAGTTGAAAATATGTGTCCTTTGTTTTCAACGTCAGTGTAGATTTATATTCTATTATCTTCAACACACACATATGTTCTGATAGTCATATTGTCCGAAATTTCATAATTTCTTTCTAAAGTAAAAGTCTATTTTCAATTATTGTTGATCATACTATACAAGAAAGAATTAAATTATTTTATTTTAATCTAATCTGAATAAATCTGGATATCCAATGTTATTCATGATGAATGACTTCAATTATATATAATTTCAATGAAATTAGGAATAGAGAATGAATGCATAGAGACCTATTTTAGTCAGGGTTCTAAGGAGTCAATCACAGAATTCAATCTTATCTCACACAACGACCAATAGGAAAGAAGAAGTCCGAAATATCTCGAACGCAATTGGCTCTATTGAATGTGAAGGGTGTGCAGCCATATTTGTGGGTGAGACGAATAGGTCTATTGGAAGAAGAATAATAAACACAAAAGTATGTCTTGGAAGGATAATAAATTTATAATCATGTTGAAAACAAAGGTCTCATGTTTAATTTTGCGGAGGGCAATTGTCACTGTTATGGAATGTTTGACAAAAATCGGAGACTTTTGAAATAGTCCTTTTCATTTATAGAATAAAAGTATAAATAGGAAAATTAAATTTCACGTAATAATATGAAAATATAAAGAAATTGGTTTTACTCAAACGATTTTATAAGAATTTAAAAATTGTTTAAGAAAAAACGTATTTTAATATATTTAGAGATATATATATAACGACGTTTAACAAACAATTTTAAACGTCGTTCTATAATCATAGTCGTATTATAATTTATTATATCTATATATATGTTTAATATATATATATATATATATATATTATATTTTGAGCTTCAAGAGTGTAAAATCGTTTTTAACCTTATCCTGAATCTTTATATCAATAATTATCTGAGTTTTAATTCATTTCATATATATTTTTCTAATTTTTGCACTGAGGGTTTCCCTGAAAGCTTGTAAAGTTTAATAAAGAGGAAAATTGGGAGATTTTGCTTACTAATTCGCTCTGGTTGATTTCCCCTTCAACCTATTTAGAAAAATAAAAGGATTTTTTTTCTTTTCTTGCTGTAATAATTGAAATGTATAGCAAGTTATTCCTAAAATGTGATTTGGGCGCAAATAAAAAACGGAAATATATAATTAATTTGATTAAAATGTAAAGCTTACACACAAAAAAAAGGGAGAAGACCGAGGACTCATTTGAGAATGAATGGAGGTCATTTACGAGGTTTAAGGCTAATTTGCGTATTTTTCCAAAGAAAGAAATGCATAAAATAAATATAAAATTCCAATCACAAGGTTCATGGTGTCTTTGTATAGGTAGTGGCGGTGTCTTGTCCATGGAGCAGATCAGATCGGTCCATTCAATCTGATCACAATACCGGCCAACTGAGGTGCTTTGTCCGTATGGATGTCCTCTTCTGGATTGATGTCTGCCTTTTAGAGGGCTGCAAGGATGGCCGGGCAACTGTATATATGGTCCGGAGTGACTTGAGTGTTGTGACTGTTAGCAGTTCCTGTAGGATCTAGTCATGTCTGGGTTTATCTTCATTCCTTTAAAACTTTGTATATATTAAAATATATTGGAAACTACAAATAGTTACTGGTCTAATATATGCGTGTTTCACGCTCAGACTCAAATATTTCGTAAAAAGAGGAAATAAGCTAAGAAACAGAGCGGCCTCACTTTAAAAAAATATATATATATTTGTGCTATATATATTCACAAAATAAATGAAGACTTTCAACTGAGTTCGTTATGAGAACTCAATAACTCTCTAAGCCAGGATAGCAAGTATTACCCAAAAAAGAACAATTGCCATCTCTATTAAATATAACCATTTTCCGTCCCATGAAAAATAAATATATTTTCCATATTATTTCGCCATTTGAATTTCGCCTCTTTCATATTTTAATTATTTACTTTTTTTTATTTGATAATATATTCTTATTCAATGGGTTTTATTTAACAATTTTCGTTTAAAATATTTTGTTTGACCAGAGCAAGCTATCGATTGACTGTGGGAATATTTTCATTCTCTTTCCATTATAGATTTCAGAGTTTTTGGATCTATTAATTCTGCATTTGGCGTTTTCATTAAGGTTTCTCCATTTTATTCATCGCTGAAGCAATATATTGTCTAGAATACCTACTATTAGGTTATTAGATAGGGTTATAGACTTTCTATTTATATATAGAACTTTCAAAATTCTTTCACGAGTTTAATATTCATACACAATCAATTTGGATATGAATTTTTATATTTTTATATTGGTTGGATAAATATGACTAAAGTATATATTTACGGAGAGGGATATTGATTTTTGAAGTCAAATCTTTCATAACCTATTTAAATTTAGTATTTTATTATACTAGAAATAAAACGATATCAATAGCTACGACAGAGCATACACTATTAAATAATGTAATATTTAATATCTATTTTTACAGAGATATATTTTAAAAATCTTAAAATAGTCTATATTCGCAAATTCCTCTTCAAAAGAATAAAAATAATTATGTTTAATTTAAATTGTGTGGACTTTATCAAGACATTTATATGTATGAAATCAATCAAATATTTTGTAATTCAAATAAGTGTTTCTATGCTATCAAACCCTTGTGTATGTGTGCAACTATCTATAATTGAACCTTTACAAGTTCTTGCTCGAATACAAGCAGCTGCCTGTCCGATGCGCAGGAAGGATGGAGTCCAACGTGACTGGGCTCAACTGGACTATGGAGCCGGTCGCTATGCTTGGCAAGCCATACCATGGTGATCAGCTGCTGCTGTTCAAGAAAAGCTACGGAAGGGTGCACGGGTACGTGAGCGTGGTCGTCTGCATCTTCGGAATCTCGGCCAATATGCTCAATGTGGTGGTTCTCACCCGCAAGAACATGATCTCCCCTACCAACACCCTGCTGACCGGCCTCGCCGTGGCGGACATGCTGGTCATGTTCTCCTACCTGCCCTTCTCAATCCACAACTACATCCGCGACGGGTTAACAAGTGAAGAAAAGTTCAGCTATGGATGGGCGGTATTCACGCTATTCCATGCGAACTTCACGGTGGTCTTCCACACGGTCTCCATCTGGCTGACAGTCACCGTCGCGGTCTGGCGCTTTATAGCGGTGAGCTTCCCGGCCAACAATCAGGTGTGGGGGAACATGCAACGCGCTCGTTGTGCTATAATTAGCACCTACATCAACTGTGCATTGTTTTGTCTGCCCCTTTACCTGACCTTTACCGTGCATGAAATCCACCACCCCGAAGATAACACCACAACCTACAAAGTTGATTTCAGTCCCATTGCGCATGCTAACAACAATCTGTTAGAAAAAATCAACTTTTGGATTTTCAGCATCCTCACCAAATTAATTCCATGCATCGCTCTTTCTGGACTCAGCCTTGGCCTGATTCGGGTGCTGTATGAGGCCAATTTGCGTAAGCAACGTCTGAAGCAGCGCGTTGAAACCTCTGACAAATCTTGTGACCGTACCACGCGCATGCTCCTTGCAGTTCTGCTGCTCTTTCTTATTACCGAATTTCCTTCTGGAATTCTCGCCCTGCTAAGCGGAATTTTGGGTAGCGACTTCTTCAAAAATGTCTACCTCAACTTCGGCGAACTGATGGATATCCTTGCTCTTATTAACAGTGCCATTAATTTCATCATCTACTATACCATGAGTCGCCAATTCCGCGAAACCTTCATCTCGCTGCTCATCAACCGCTGGAAGCTGCTGCCGGAGAGCATGCAGTCGACCTACGCAACCACCTGTGTGTAAATACATCTCATCCTGAACTCTACTTTCTACAAACTTTCAGGTTCTATTTATCACTTTGTTTTCTTCAAATCGGTTTCATGTGGCAATCTTAAATACGTCTAAAGACTCTCACCAATGATGACTCCTAAGGAAATTCTATTGTTGAAAAATAACGAACTGAAAACATGGAATTTCCCCATTATCTTACCCTGATTACGACAACTTGACTGTGTGTGTTTCTGTACACCAATAAAGACTTAGCTCCCTATGATACTGAGAATGTGGACACTTGTCGCCAACCCCTTAGAGCTTAATATTTGTATAAACTTTGTATATTTGTATTTCCTCCAAATTGCATGCTTTTTGTGTCCTCGCCATAGTTCTCTGCCAGCTTGTACATATATCCCTTTGACCTTTCTATTGTACCATCTTTATGGCAGTATTGTCACATGTTGTCAACTGATGCCAACCATATTTTATGCTATATATCCCTATATATGCTATCCCCATATATATTACTATATATATTAATCTAAATGTTTTAATATCCACAATATATAACCTTATATACTCATTTATATATATATATATTAACAAAAATTTTAAAAAACCCCAAAAAAATCTCTATATATTAGAAATATTATCATAAATATCATATTATTATATAGTATTGTGTTTGCGCGTGAAAATAGTTATATATGTCCTTTTTTTCTATAATATAAGTTTTATGATTAGTTACTGCTCCTGTATATATTCTATTATTTATTGTTGTGTCTCGGTGAACGTTACAAAATCTATAATTTTGTGTAATTTGAACTCCCAACGCCTATAAATTTGTGCTATTTGAACTCCCAACACCTATAATTTTGTACTATTTGAACTCCCAACACTTATGATATTTTGTTATTTGAACTCCCAACACCTATAATTTTACGTTATTTGAAATCCCAATTTTATTAAAACTCCTAAAAAATATAATTTTGTGTTTAGAAAAGACAAAAAAAAAGTCCCTTTTTTATATTGTTGTCAACATTTTATCCTGCCCCGTAGAACATTCCCATCAATCCCTCCCTACCAAGGGCTCGTGCCTCGAGCCCAAAGCCGTGGTAAAAATTGGTACTATTGGAAAATATTATTCGGAACTCTATATATCTATTGGCTATGAACTAAAACTTGAAACAATATACATTATCGGCATTAATATCAATACCGGTGATTTATTCACCTCTAAATTGAATTTCATATATTCTATAGAATTTATTTAAGTAGAAAAACCTTTACTTACTAACACGGCTAATATTGTTTTCCTGATTTCAATTTTTATTCAATCAACAAATAAAAATATTCATCTAATTACTTTTATCTCTTTAAAGCAATTCCGATTAAATTACAAAGTTTTTATCTTTTTTACCATAAACTATTTTCTTTATGCTCAAAATTGAAGATTACAAAAATACTTATTTTATTCCATTAAACACACACATATTTATCTAATAGTATATTGAATATGCCGCGCGTGAAATCATATTTAATTTATGGTAATGATAAAATTTAAAAATACAATTATATAAAGTAATTTTAATTATATTAAATATCCCACTATTTAAAATATATTCCATTATAGATATGATTAAAACAAAGATATTAGTAATTAAAGGGGTTTATAACTATAATTTTCTGTCTTTTATGTAGGGAGAAAGTAATGGGGTTCGAATGACAATTGCAGGAAGGCAGGTTTATTGGGTGGACAGTTCACCAGTAGGTTCCTCAACCCTCCAGGTCCAATTAGGAGCCCAATGGATGTTGACACCGGCCGCTAACTGCCCTGGACAAATGGCACCGGAAGCCTGGACAATGCAGCACCCTTGACATTCGCATCGAGCTGCTTCTATTGATGCGATGAGAAATGAAGGACCTATTGTCCAAGTAAAAATTAAGTTCCAGTGCCAACACTTACGTTATAAGTTATGTTAAAAACTTTATGTTTAACTAGATTATTTTTTCTTCTGAAATTTATTTTATAGTTACAAGGCGAAAAAAAGCGCATCTTATATTAGCATTTTATTTATTTTCAAAAAATATATTTTTTCTTTAGATGAAAATATATATACATTTATGTTTTATTATTATATAATTCCTTCGGTATATATTTATAAATAAAAGACAATTAGCTGAGACAAGAGTTTCTTTTGTTATCATGATAATACAAACTTTCGGGTATAACAACCCTTTGAAAGGTCGTCGAATTATACCTTTTGAAGGGCTGTTATAACCGAAGCTTGTATAGCCGTAATAAAAAAGAAACTCTTCCCTCAGCGACTTGTCTTTTATTTATAATATATGTGTTTGAAAGGAAAAATAAACTAAACACGCACAACGTTTTTAAATAGTAAAAACATCGTTAAACTAAAGTCTCATTTCCAGCTCTATTTTGTGGGTTTCAACATCCATTGGCTCCTAAAATACATTATACATTATTTTTCTTTAGTTTCAGGTAAGCGTTTTAATATTCTACTCACTTACTAAATATTGTTATTCAAACTAAGTTAAAGTACATACTCAGCCACAACTAAACGTTAATATATTCAAATTTAATTCAGGCGCACATATATATATTTTTAGAATTCCTAAATAAGGTTACACATAGGGTAAAAAAACGCAAAAATCTTTTGAAAAATTATATTTCTAATAGGACAGGTGTATTTTCATACCGAATCTTATATTTATACAGAATGTTGTTGGAATTTGACCAAGTTTGGAAGGCTGGCAATCTAGGTAGATGTTTCGCGATGATATTAGAATTGCTGAAAGACAGTTAGATGCATTTTAAAATCTCAATCTTAGGTAATGAAAATGTTAGGAAATAGTGCTATGCGTTTTAAAATCATTAAAAATCTTACGCATATAAATAGCAACCATATTTAGAATTCCATCTTAAAGTGCTTTGTTTTATAGGCATTAGAATTTTTGTTTGAATATTCATGATAGAGTTTTTATCTAGGCCTATTTTTGCGGGAATTATAGTAAAAAGTTGATATCCACTCATTTCTTTCCTTACATAAATATTGTAAAAAATAGGCTGTTTCACCTTTTAGTGTACTAACGGAATGTAAAATGTATATAAATGCATCCCTATTATATGATACTCTATATTTTATTATAATAATATTTTATACTTTACATCTAGCCTATATCAAACCTTTAACTATAGAGAGAATAAATAGAAAATTCACAAATATAAAGATTTTAAGATATATTTATGAAATATGAATTTACCATTTTTGTTTCTGATATATCTTTTTATATAGCATGTTTAGAAAACTGAACTTTATTTGCAGAAATACGAATTAAGCTATCAAGTATATTTTTGTCAACTAAAGGTTATCTCTATTTAGATAATTCTATAGAATATGTCAATATATTGGCAAAATACATACGCTAGCATTGCGATCAAAATTGAAAGACTTGGCGAGTTTTCAAAATTTGGCTCTTCAAATTCGTGCCTTAACTCGCTCAATTTATCATGATTGGCACATTCAAAATTTCAAACTTCTATAATTGGTTATCTATAATAAAAAAAGAGCTTAAATTAACATATACGCCATCAATATATGTATAATATATATTGATTGCGAATATTTTCAATTTGGCGCCCCAAAATTGTATCAAAATTATTATGTTCAATCCTTATATTTATTTGTCTTAAAATTCTTGATTTATCATATTGTTCACGTTTGCCAGTTAAATGTATGTATATAAGTTTGTATATATATATATTTTTTTTTTTCGTTTATACCAATACTTTTTTTTTTCAAATTGACATTTGTATTCTTTTATGGGTTTACATTTATTTGTGAATTTATTGGACGATTCCACGATTGTAATTGGTTACTGGCAAGGTGGGAGCCTATCCACGGGAGCGCCGCCCACTTTGGCCACTTTGTGTTCTTGGATCAATACTCGTAGCTAGATCTTCTTGGATGCTTCGCATTTTTGGCTTTCTCTTTCTCTCTCTATCTAAATATTTACCTAGAAGCTTTGAATGTTATTCTTTTAATGCTTGCACACACTTAGCTTTGGCTTTATATTAATGCACACATTTTATGCCCATATATCAATTAGAAAATTTAAGAAAATACATTTTTGTATATTGCAACTATTATAATTATTTTTATGAAAATAATCTTGTGCTTTTCTTTTTATGATGTATTCATTTTGTAGATAAATGTTCCCTCTTTTGTTTCCTTGTGCTCCCCGCATGGATTCTTAGCTGCTTGATTTACGGAGCTTGATGTCTTTACTGTGACTCCATTAAGCTGATCTGGAATGTCGTGGATTCAGAGATGGTTACCTTTATGTGGCATCGTGGGCCTCTCCCACCGGGGCTCGTGGGGGAAGCCTACATGCTGGAACTATTCTTGGAATGTGAAATAAAAGTGATCGCTACAGGAAAATCAGCCTCTTTATTTTATCACTCCCATACACCGGTCATCTGATGTTTTCATTGGTAAACCCATGCTACCTCAGACACTTACTGAACAAAATAACAAAAATGAGGAATTCTTACCATGTTCAGATTGTGTAGAGATACCAGGTTTAGTACATACTACAAATCCTGATGCTAAGATAGAACTTATATAAATGTTGACGTTAAACTTGTTTTTTTCCATGTGAAACAAAAAGAACTAGTGTTTTCTATATGAAAATAAAATAAATGGAAAATTATTTTTTAGATATGCCGTTTAGTTTGAAGACCAGGAGATGGTGATCAAAAGGTTTGTGACAAAAAATGAATCCATAGTACCGGTTTTGGCGAATTCAGACAAAAGCGAATTTTCTCCAGATTAAATAAACACTTTTTGGAAAGGAATATCACTTTCATTAATCCGCTTGTAGGATGTTATGAAATTGAAGCCGCCCCTGTACTGATGAAGGCCATAGCCTGAAGCCATGGTATACAGGTTGGCCTTTTGTGTCTGAATTTTCCTAAACTGTTATTGGGGCTCATTCTTTAACACCACCTTTAAATTTTTTATTGAGGTGATAAACATAATGGATTTAATGTATATTTAATGAAGGACAAATTAAAAGGACAAGCATTTAAATGATTTAATTTTTATTTGTTCCTGACACGATTACAAAAAAATTTTGTCGAAACGTCAAGAGAATAAAAATGATTTACTGACCGTAGTGTCTCTTAATTCTAAGAACTATAAATGCCGGCCAGGCAACCTCTATCTTCATGATTTATAATGAAGGAGGTGCCTCTTTGTCTGTGTAATAATATATATTAAATTTATATAAATTCAATTGCCATCTATCGTTAAAATGTGTAACAAATAAATTTACTGGAAATGTGTTTCTTTTCAATAACATCTTCAAAAATTATCCCTACAGACCTTACTACAATAATATAAGTTTATGCCCATATAGGTTCACTAAACACCCCTAAGCTGCCTTCCATAAAAAATGCAGGGTATATCCCAAACTAATCCAATACAATAGTAGAGCCATCTAGAGATTAATTTGGTGAAACCGCTGTGAGGGTTCACTATTGATGAGCCAAGCCCTCTAATTCAATAATATATATCATTGCAGTAATGTCTGTAAAGATAAATTTTGATGATGTTATTGAAGAGAAACACATTGCCAGTAAATTTATTTCTTACAAATTTTTTTAAATAATATATATAAACAAAATATATATCATTTTCAACAAAAAATAGACAATATATATAATAAGCAATCATGCTATAGTAATAACTTCGTATTATTTACACAACAAAATCTGCTGGATAACTAACATTTATTTGAATCACAAACGGCATCTCTTGATCGAATATCTAAAGGTTAAAAGATGTCTACTGCTAAACATTGGTGAAAGTCTAATGAAAATTGATGCACATTTCCGCAGTAAATAATAGACAAATAAGCGATATGCCCTAAGGAATGAATAAATAAGAGCTCGTGGCATGGCATTCGCGCTCTTTGCTCTTGAAAACGTGGGGTTCATGCTATACATCAATAAATTCCAACGTTTTTGAGGATTATGGATATACCATATTGTCAAAAAAGTGTTATTTACCCAAAAGAAGGTAATATTGACTTGAAAATTTTTCTTTATTACGATCTTTATATTTATATTCTTATATTATTGATAGATTTTCCTTAGAGAAACAGGGAAGATAAAAAATAGGGAGAAAGAAATTCGAATTTACAAAGTTATATGATAAATATGTACCTAAATAACTATAATTATATTCCTGAAGATAGAGGTTGCCTGGCCGGCATTCCCATTTCTGTGAAAAATAGACACTTCGGCCAGTTAGAGTTTTTTATTTGGCCTTGCCAAATGCTTTATTTTTATTTATTTCTCCTGACGAAGACAAAAGATTTTTGTGAAACGTTGAGAAAATGAAAACCTCTAACTGGCCGAAGTTTCTATTTTTCACAGAAATATAATTATTTTAATATACTATTCTAACACAATATTGTAATCAGGATAATTTTTATAAGTATTTTTATTAAGTTAAAATGGAAAGATTTCAAGCGTTATTTCCTCATCAGGTTAATTGTTACGCAAACCTTACAATTTTAACTTTATAAATAAACCTTTTATATTTATCCTGATAATGATATATATTGTTTTCAACTCTTTTGCAATTATTTTTATATAGGAAAATCATTTTGAAAATAGAGTAATCCATAAATAAATTTTCAATTAAAAAGGAATATATTGGATCAAAATATCATTTTATAATACCTTGATAAAGGTTGGCGTTCAGTCAACTGAAATATTGGTAAAATGAATGATATTTTGATCCAATATATGTCTTTTTTAATTATAGGAGAATCGATATTATATATACATAGGTTATAAAGGTATT
>CP092886.1:13386523-13454774 GCA_030710605.1 Cordylochernes scorpioides
TTTCAACAAAAATCTTTTGTCTTCGTCAGGAGAAATAAATAAAAATAAAGCATTTGGCATGGCCAAATAAAAAACTCTAACTGGCCGAAGTATCTATTTTTCACAGAAATGTGAATGCCGGCCAGGCAACCTCTATCTTCAGGAAAATAATTATAGTTATTTAGGTACATATTTATCATATAACTTTGTAAATTCGAATTTCTTTCTCCCTATTTTTTAACTTCCCTGTTTCTCTAAGGAAAATCTATCTATAATATAAGAATATAAATATAAAGATCGTAATAAAGGAAAATATTCAAGTCAATATTACCTTCTTTTGGGTAAACAACATTTTTTTGACAATATGGTATATCCATAATCCTCAAAAACATTGGAATTTATTGATGTACAGCATGAACCCCACGTTTTCAAGAGCAAAGAGCGCGAATGCCATGCCATGAGCTCTTATTTATTCATTCCTTAGGACACATTGCTTATTTGTCTTTTATTTACTGCGGAAACGTGCATCAATTTTCATTAGATTTTTACCAATGTGTTGCATTAGACATCTTGTAACCTTTAGATATTCGATCAAGAGATGCCTTTTGTGATTCAACTAAATGTTAATTATCCAGAATATTTTGTTGTGTGAATAATACGAAGTTATTACTATAGCATGATTGCTTATTATATATATTTTCTAATTTTTGTTGAGAATGATATATATTTTGTTTATATATATTATTAAAATTTGTAACAAATAAATTTACTGGCAATGTCTTCTTCTTCTTCTTCTTTCTTATCTCCACACTGGGTGAAGTAGAATGCGTCTGCCTTTGTCATTAAGACTGGGAGCACTACTCAGTGGCAGGCCGACTTAGTTCCAAAAGAAATGGCCGCCTCTGGCACGAGGAACAGACGCCATGTGCATCTGCTCCTAACATGGAGTACAGACGCTGCTACAGACAGGCAATGTGTTTCTTTTCAATAACATCATCAAAATTTATCTCTACAGACATTACTGCAATAATATAAGTTATTGAATGAGAGGGCTTGGCTCATCAATAGTGAACCCTCACAGCGGTTTCACCAAATCAATCTCTAGACAACTCTACTATTGTATTGGATTGGTTTGGGATATACCCTGTATTTTCTATGGAAGGCAGCTTAGGGGTGTTTAGTGAACCTATAGATATAAACTTATATCATTGTAGTAAGGTCTGTAGAGATAATTTTTGATGATGTTATTGAAAAGAAACACATTGTCAGTAAATTTATTTGTTACACATTTTAACAATAGATAGCAATTGAATCTATAAATTTAATATATATTATTACACAGAAAAAGAGGCATCTCCTTCATTATAAATCATGAAGATAGATGTAGCCTGGCCAGCATTTATAGTTCTTAGAATTAAGAGACACAAGCGACAGTAAATCATTTTTATTCTTTTGACGTTTCGACAAAATTCTTTTGTTATCGTGTCAGGAACAAATAAAAATTAAATCATTTAAATGCTTGTCCTTTTAATTTGTCCTTCATTAAATATATACATTAAATCCATTATGTTTATCACCTCAATAAAAAATTTAAAGGTGGTGTTAAAGAATGAGCCCCAATAACAGTTTTGGAAAATTCAGACAAAGGCTAACCTGTATACCATGGCTTCAGGCTATGGCCTTCATCAGTACAGGGGCGGCTTCAATTTCATAACATCCTACAAGCGGATTAATGAAAGCGATATACTTTTCCAAAAAGTGTTTATTTAATCTGGAGAAAATTCGCTTTTGTCTGAATTCGCCAAAACCGGTGTTATGGGTCATTTTTTGTCACAAACCTTTTGATCACCATCTCCTAGTCTTCAAACTAAACGGCATATTTAAAAAATAATTTTCCATTTATTTTATTTTCATATAGAAAACACTAGTTCTTTTTGTTTCACATGGAAAAAAATAAGTTTAACGTCAACATTTATAAAAGTTCTATTTTAGCATCAGGATTTGTAGTATGTACTAAACCTGGTATATCTACACAATCTGAACATGGTAAGAATTCCTCATTTTTGTTATTTTGTTAAGTAAGTGTCTGAGGTAGCATGGGTTTACCAATGAAAACATCAGATGACCGGTGTATGGGAGTGATAAAATAAAGAGGCCGATTTTCCTGTAGCGATCACTTTTATTTCACATTCCAAGAATAGTTCCAGCATGTAGGCTTCCCCCACGAGCCCCGGTGGGAGAGGCCCACGATGCCACATAAAGGTAACCATCTCTGAATCCACGACATTCCAGATCAGCTTAATGGAGTCACAGTAAAGACATCAAGCTCCGTAAATCAAGCAGCTAAGAATCCATGCGGGGAGCACAAAGAAACAAAAGAGGGAACATTTATCTACAAAATGAATACATCATAAAAAGAAAAGCACAAGATTATTTTCATATAAATAATTATAATAGTTGCAATATACAAAAATGTATTTTCTTAAATTTTCTAATTGATATATGGGCATAAAATGTGTGCATTAATATAAAGCCAAAGCTAAGTGTGTGCAAGCATTAAAAGAATAACATTCAAAGCTTCTAGGTAAATATTTAGATAGAGAGAGAGAAAGAGAAAGCCAAAAATGCGAAGCATCCAAGAAGATCTAGCTACGAGTATTGATCCAAGAACACAAAGTGGCCAAAGTGGGCGGCGCTCCCGTGGATAGGCTCCCACCTTGCCAGTAACCAATTACAATCGTGGAATCGTCCAATAAATTCACAAATAAATTCAAACCCATAAAAAGAATACAATGTCAATATAAAAAAAAAATAGTATTGGTATAAACGAAAATAAAAAATATATATATATACAAACTTATATACATACATTTAACTGGCAAACGTGAACAATATGATAAATCAAGAATTTTAAGACAAATAAATATAAGGATTGAACATAATAATTTTGATACAATTTTGGGGCGCCAAATTGAAAATATTCGCAATCAATATATATTATACATATATTGATGGCGTATATGTTAATTTAAGCTCTTTTTTATTATAGATAACCAATTATAGAAGTTTGAAATTTTGAATGTGCCAATCATGAGAAATTGAGCGAGTTAAGGCACGAATTTGAAGAGCCAAATTTTGAAAACTCGCCAAGTCTTTCAATTTTGATCGCAATGCTAGCGTATGTATTTTGCCAATATATTGACATATTCTATAGAATTATCTAAATAGAGATAACCTTTAGCTGACAAAAATATACTTGATAGCTTAATTCGTATTTCTGCAAATAAATTTCAGTTTTCTAAACATGCTATATAAAAAGATATATCAGAAACAAAAATGGTAAATTCATATTTCATAAATATATCTTAAAATCTTTATATTTGTGAATTTTCTATTTATTCTCTCTATAGTTAAAGGTTTGATATAGGCTAGATGTAAAGTATAAAATATTATTATAATAAAATATAGAGTATCATATAATAGGGATGCATTTATATACATTTTACATTCCGTTAGTACACTAAAAGGTGAAACAGCCTATTTTTTACAATATTTATGTAAGGAAAGAAATGAGTGGATATCAACTTTTCCTATAATTCCCGCAAAAATAGGCCTAGATAAAAACTATCATGAATATTCAAACAAAAATTCTAATGCCTATAAAACAAAGCACTTTAAGATGGAATTCTAAATATGGTTGCTATTTATATGCGTAAGATTTTTAATGATTTCAAAACGCATAGCACTATTTCCTAACATTTTCATTACCTAAGATTGAGATTTTAAAATGCATCTAACTGTCTTTCAGCAATTCTAATATCATCGCGAAACATCTACCTAGATTGCCAGCCTTCCAAACTTGGTCAAATTCCAACAACATTCTGTATAAATATAAGATTCGGTATGAAAATACACCTGTCCTATTAGAAATATAATTTTTCAAAAGATTTTTGCGTTTTTTTACCCTATGTGTAACCTTATTTAGGAATTCTAAAAATATATATATGTGCGCCTGAATTAAATTTGAATATATTAACGTTTAGTTGTGGCTGAGTATGTACTTTAACTTAGTTTGAATAACAATATTTAGTAAGTGAGTAGAATATTAAAACGCTTACCTGAAACTAAAGAAAAATAATGTATAATGTATTTTAGGAGCCAATGGATGTTGAAACCCACAAAATAGAGCTGGAAATGAGACTTTAGTTTAACGATGTTTTTACTATTTAAAAACGTTGTGCGTGTTTAGTTTATTTTTCCTTTCAAACACATATATTATAAATAAAAGACAAGTCGCTGAGGGAAGAGTTTCTTTTTTATTACGGCTATACAAGCTTCGGTTATAACAGCCCTTCAAAAGGTATAATTCGACGACCTTTCAAAGGGTTGTTATACCCGAAAGTTTGTATTATCATGATAACAAAAGAAACTCTTGTCTCAGCTAATTGTCTCTTATTTATAAATATATACCGAAGGAATTATATAATAATAAAACATAAATGTATATATATTTTCATCTAAAGAAAAAATAGATTTTTTGAAAATAAATAACAATGCTAATATAAGATGCGCTTTTTTTCGCCTTGTAACTATAAAATAAATTTCAGAAGAAAAAATAATCTAGTTAAACATAAAGTTTTTAACATAACTTATAACGTAAGTGTTGGCACTGGAACTTAATTTTTACTTGGACAATAGGTCCTTCATTTCTCATCGCATCAATAGAAGCAGCTCGATGCGAATGTCAAGGGTGCTGCATTGTCCAGGCTTCCGGTGCCATTTGTCCAGGGCAGTTAGCGGCCGGTGTCAACATCCATTGGGCTCCTAATTGGACCTGGAGGGTTGAGGAACCTACTGGTGAACTGTCCACCCAATAAACCTGCCTTCCTGCAATTCTCATTAGAACCCCATTACTTTCTCCCTACATAAAAGACAGAAAATTATAGTTATAAACCCCTTTAATTACTAATATCTTTGTTTTAATCATATCTATAATGGAATATATTTTAAATAGTGGGATATTTAATATAATTAAAATTACTTTATATAATTGTAGTTTTAAATTTTATCATTACCATAAATTAAATATGATTTCACGGCATATTCAATATACTATTAGATAAATATGTGTGTGTTTAAGGGAATAAAATAAGTATTTTTGTAATCTTCAATTTTGAGCATAAAGAAAATAGTTTATGGTAAAATATAAAAACTTTGTAATTTAATCGGAATTGCTTTAAAGAGATAAAAGTAATCAGATGAATATTTTTATTTGTTGATTGAATAAAAATTGAAATCAGGAAAACAATATTAGCCGTGTTAGTAAGTAAAGGTTTTTCTACTTAAATAAATTCTATAGAATATATGAAATTCAATTTAGAGGTGAATAAATCACCTGTATTGATATTAATGCCGATAATGTATATTGTTTCAAGTTTTAGTTCATAGCCAATAGACATATAGAGTTCCGAATAATATTTTCCAATAGTACCAATTTTTACCACGGCTTTGGGCTCGAGGCACGAGCCCTTGGTAGGGAGGGATTGATGGGAATGTTCTACGGGGCAGGATAAAATGTTGACAACAATATAAAAAGGGACTTTTTTTTGTCTTTTCTAAACACAAAATTATATTTTTTAGGAGTTTTAATAAAATTGGGATTTCAAATAACGTAAAATTATAGGTGTTGAGAGTTCAAATAACAAAATATCATAAGTGTTGGGAGTTCAAATAGTACAAAATTATAGGTGTTGGGAGTTCAAATAGCACAAAATTATAGGTATTGGGAGTTCAAATAGCACAAATTTATAGGCGTTGGGAGTTCAAATTACACAAAATTATAGATTTTGTAACGTTCACCGAGACACAACAATAAATAATAGAATATATACAGGAGCAGTAACTAATCATAAAACTTATATTATAGAAAAAAAGGACATATATAACTATTTTCACGCGCAAACACAATACTATATAATAATATGATATTTATGATAATATTTCTAATATATAGAGATTTTTTTGGGGTTTTTTAAAATTTTTGTTAATATATATATATATAAATGAGTATATAAGGTTATATATTGTGGATATTAAAACATTTAGATTAATATATATAGTAATATATATGGGGATAGCATATATAGGGATATATAGCATAAAATATGGTTGGCATCAGTTGACAACATGTGACAATACTGCCATAAAGATGGTACAATAGAAAGGTCAAAGGGATATATGTACAAGCTGGCAGATAACTATGGCGAGGACACAAAAAGCATGCAATTTGGAGGAAATACAAATATACAAAGTTTATACAAATATTAAGCTCTAAGGGGTTGGCGACAAGTGTCCACATTCTCAGTATCATAGGGAGCTAAGTCTTTATTGGTGTACAGAAACACACACAGTCAAGTTGTCGTAATCAGGGTAAGATAATGGGGAAATTCCATGTTTTCAGTTCGTTATTTTTCAACAATAGAATTTCCTTGGGAGTCATCATTGGTGAGAGTCTTTAGACGTATTTAAGATTGCCACATGAAACCGATTTGAAGAAAACAAAGTGATAAATAGAACCTGAAAGTTTGTAGAAAGTAGAGTTCAGGATGAGATGTATTTACACACAGGTGGTTGCGTAGGTCGACTGCATGCTCTCCGGCAGCAGCTTCCAGCGGTTGATGAGCAGCGAGATGAAGGTTTCGCGGAATTGGCGACTCATGGTATAGTAGATGATGAAATTAATGGCACTGTTAATAAGAGCAAGGATATCCATCAGTTCGCCGAAGTTGAGGTAGACATTTTTGAAGAAGTCGCTACCCAAAATTCCGCTTAGCAGGGCGAGAATTCCAGAAGGAAATTCGGTAATAAGAAAGAGCAGCAGAACTGCAAGGAGCATGCGCGTGGTACGGTCACAAGATTTGTCAGAGGTTTCAACGCGCTGCTTCAGACGTTGCTTACGCAAATTGGCCTCATACAGCACCCGAATCAGGCCAAGGCTGAGTCCAGAAAGAGCGATGCATGGAATTAATTTGGTGAGGATGCTGAAAATCCAAAAGTTGATTTTTTCTAACAGATTGTTGTTAGCATGCGCAATGGGACTGAAATCAACTTTGTAGGTTGTGGTGTTATCTTCGGGGTGGTGGATTTCATGCACGGTAAAGGTCAGGTAAAGGGGCAGACAAAACAATGCACAGTTGATGTAGGTGCTAATTATAGCACAACGAGCGCGTTGCATGTTCCCCCACACCTGATTGTTGGCCGGGAAGCTCACCGCTATAAAGCGCCAGACCGCGACGGTGACTGTCAGCCAGATGGAGACCGTGTGGAAGACCACCGTGAAGTTCGCATGGAATAGCGTGAATACCGCCCATCCATAGCTGAACTTTTCTTCACTTGTTAACCCGTCGCGGATGTAGTTGTGGATTGAGAAGGGCAGGTAGGAGAACATGACCAGCATGTCCGCCACGGCGAGGCCGGTCAGCAGGGTGTTGGTAGGGGAGATCATGTTCTTGCGGGTGAGAACCACCACATTGAGCATATTGGCCGAGATTCCGAAGATGCAGACGACCACGCTCACGTACCCGTGCACCCTTCCGTAGCTTTTCTTGAACAGCAGCAGCTGATCACCATGGTATGGCTTGCCAAGCATAGCGACCGGCTCCATAGTCCAGTTGAGCCCAGTCACGTTGGACTCCATCCTTCCTGCGCATCGGACAGGCAGCTGCTTGTATTCGAGCAAGAACTTGTAAAGGTTCAATTATAGATAGTTGCACACATACACAAGGGTTTGATAGCATAGAAACACTTATTTGAATTACTAAATATTTGATTGATTTCATACATATAAATGTCTTGATAAAGTCCACACAATTTAAATTAAACATAATTATTTTTATCCTTTTGAAGAGGAGAATTTGCGAATATAGGCTATTTTAAGATTTTAAAAATATATCTCTCTCTAAAAATAGATATTAAATATTACATTATTTAATAGTGTATGCTCTGTCGTAGCTATTGATATCGTTTTATTTCTAGTATAATAAAATACTAAATTTAAATAGGTTATGAAAGATTTGACTTCAAAAATCAATATCCCTCTCCGTAAATATATACTTTAGTCATATTTATCCAACCAATATAAAAATATAAAAATTCATATCCAAATTGATTGTGTATGAATATTAAACTCGTGAAAGAATTTTGAAAGTTCTATATATAAATAGAAAGTCTATAACCCTATCTAATAACCTAATAGTAGGTATTCTAGACAATATATTGCTTCAGCGATGAATAAAATGGAGAAACCTTAATGAAAACGCCAAATGTAGAATTAATAGATCCAAAAACTCTGAAATCTATAATGGAAAGAGAATGAAAATATTCCCACAGTCAATCGATAGCTTGCTCTGGTCAAACAAAATATTTTAAACGAAAATTGTTAAATAAAACCCCCATTGAATAAGAATATATTACCAAATAAAAAAAGTAAATAATTAAAATATGAAAGAGGCGAAATTCAAATGGCGAAATAATATGGAAAATATATTTATTTTTCATGGGACGGAAAATGGTTATATTTAATAGAGATGGCAATTGTTCTTTTTTGGGTAATACTTGCTATCCTGGCTTAGATAGTTATAGAGTTCTCATAACGAACTCAGTTGAAAGTCTTCATTTATTTTGTGAATATATATAGCACAAATATATATATATATTAAAGTGAGGCTGCTCTGTTTCTTAGCTTATTTCCTCTTTTTACGAAATATTTGAGTCTGAGCGTGAAACAGTAACATTAGACCAGTAACTATTTGTAGTTTCCAATATATTTTAATCTATACAAAGTTTTAAAGGAATGAAGATAAACCCAGACATGACTAGATCCTACAGGAACTGCTAACAGTCACAACACCCAATTCACTCCGGATTATATATACAGGTGCCCGGCCATCCTTGCAGCCCTCTATATGGCAGACATCATTCCAGAAGAGAACATCCGTACGGACAAAGCACCTCAGTTGGCGGGTATTGTGATCAGCTTGAATGGACCGATCTGATCTGTTCCATGGACTAGACACCGCCACTATCTATACAAAGACGCCCCAAAATTTTGTGATTGGAATTTTACATTTATTTTATGCATTTTTCCTTCGGAAAAATACGCAAATTAGCCTTAAACCTCGTAAATGACCTCCATTCATTCTCAAATGAGTCCTCGGTCTTCCCCTCCTTTTTCTTATGTGTAAGATTTACATTTTAATCAAATTAATTATATATTTACGTTTTTTTTGCATCCAAATCACATTTTTGGGATAAATTCTTATACGTTTAAATTATTATAGCAAGAAAAGTAAAATGTGCTTTTTAATTTTCTAAATAAGTTGAAGGGGATACAACCAGAGCGAATTAGTAAACGATATCTCCCCATATTTCCCTTTATTAAACTTAACAAGCTTTCAGAGCAACGCTCTCAGGGTAAAAATTAGAACAATATATAAAACGAAATAAAATCCAGATAATTATAAAAAAATTCAGGATAAGGTTAAACACGATTTTAAAACTCTTGAAGCTCAAAATATAAATATATATAAATATATTAAACATATATATAGATATCTCTAAATATATTAAAATACGTTTTTTCATAAACAATTTTTAAATTCTTATAAAATCGTTTGAGTAAAACCAATTTCTTTATATTTTCATATTATTACGTGAAATTTAATTTTCCTATTTATACTTTATTATTCTATAGATGAAAAGGACTATTTCAAAAGTTTCCGATTTTTGTCAAACATTCCATAACAGTGACAATTGCCCTCCGCAAAATTAAACATGAGACCTTTGT
Organism: Cordylochernes scorpioides; assembly: GCA_030710605.1. Taxonomy (NCBI): domain Eukaryota; kingdom Metazoa; phylum Arthropoda; class Arachnida; order Pseudoscorpiones; family Chernetidae; genus Cordylochernes; species Cordylochernes scorpioides. The sequence continues at coordinate 13,396,347 of CP092886.1, forward strand.
TTTCAACATGATTATACATTTATTATCCTTCTAAGACATACTTTTGTGTTTATTATTCTTCTTCCAATAGACCTATTCGTCTCACCCACAAATATGACTGCACATCCTTCACATTCAATAGAGCCAATTGCGTTCGAGATATTTCGGACTTCTTTTTTCCTATTGGTCATTGTGTGAGGTCAGGTTGAACTTTGTGATTGGCTCCTTAGAACCTTGATTAAAATAGGTCTCTATGTATTCATTCTCTATTCCTAATTTTATTGAAATATATATATATATAGAAGTCATTCATCATGAATAACATTGGATATCCAGATTTATTCAGATTACGTAAAATAAAATAATTTTATTCTTTCTTGTATAGTATGATGAACAATAAGTGAAAATAGACTCTTACTCTAGAAATAAATTATTAAATTTCGGACAATATGACTATTAAAACATATGTTACGATGCACTAGTGCGCCTTCTGTTATCAAATTACAAAACTATTTTAGACGCGTAATATTATTTTTAAAATAAAACAATTTCTACTGTCCTTCCTGCAATGGAAAAATTAAAGGGAGGGCCTGGCTCATCAGTGGTGAACCCTCCCAGAGGTAGATTAAACTGGTGTAACCGCTGGGAGGGTTCACCACTGATGAGCCAGGCCCTCCCTTTAATTTTTTCATTTCAGTAAGGACAGTATAAATTGTTTCATTTTAAAAAGAATATTACGCGTCTGAAATAGTTTTATAATTTGATAAAACATATGTGCTGAAGATAATAGATTGTAAATTTACACTCACGTTGAAAACAAAGGACACACATTTTCAACTTTGGAGAAAATAATTGTCGCTATCATGGAATGTTTGACAAACATCAGAGACTTAGGTTGGAGTCTTTTGTATGTAGAGAGCATGGAGGTAGTTAGGAATAAATAGAAATACCATACACAATGTATATGAAAATACAAGCTTTTCCCACATTATTAAATAAGCATTTATAAATATAGCTTAATGAAAAACGAATTTTAATCTCAAATCATATATATAGTATGGATTGATCTATTTTCCGAAATATAATAAAAATTAATTTGGCATTTTAGATTTTCTTGAAGCTATATTTTAACTTGAATTTATTTCAGTATTTTACTTATATCTTGTTCTTTATCTGGCTTTTATATCGTTTTATATCTTGTCTTAATTTTTGACCTGAGAGTTGCCCTGAAAGCTTGCCAAGTTTTATAAAAATATATTATCGGTGCATATATATATATATTATGATGTATTATAATAGTTTCGAATTTTCATATATATATATTGCCTACTACTTCCCTATTGTTAAATAAAAACGTATTCACACCTTCTTTGAATTCCCGATTTCCTTATTTACATTCAGGTTATTTTTAATTAGGTTGTTTCATAGATAAATCGATCTCCATAAAAATTTGATATCAATTTTTCAAATACACACATTTTATAGTTAAACTTTTGAAAAAAGTTCTTACAGTTTTTTTGTTTAACTCATTTTTAATTTATCTTAAAATGTTTTAATAGATACATATATTTTTACATTTATCTCTTAATGGATTATTGATGAATTATATTTTATGTTATTAATACAAATATGTTAAAATATAGGTTAGACCTCATCATTTTTTCTCCTTTAATATTTTAAAATATTTAACTTATTATGATTGTAATTTTTATAATATTTATTTTCATGCACAAATTCCCCCCACCTACTTTGTATTTTAAAAAAATATTTCAACTGTGATATTATAACACTATGCGGCGCTGAGTTTGTTTATACAAAAATGTAATGCCTTGATAAAGGTTGGCGTTCAGCCAGCCGAAATATTGGAAAATAAATCTTTTATTCAATCCAATATATGCCTTTTTATTATCTAATATATATATATATATTAAGAGTACAATTTTGGGAAAGAAGAGTTAAGTAGAATATAATAAATTAAGATTTACAGATTTTGAATATAACAATGATTCAGAACAGCAAGCTAATTCTGTATCTATCCTTCGCTTAATCTTTTTTTTACCCAGCCTATGACGCGTAAAGGCCGAGGCTTTGCTAGAGTTATTTTTTAATTTTTTACTATTATATGTTATCTACTTATTATATTATTTATATATACAAACAGTTAAACCTGTCTATAGCGCCCCCTCTAAATAGCGCCTTCCTCTCTATAGCGCCCGATTTTAAACATTAAAATGTAAACATTTTACATAAAAAGTGACCTGTCTATAGCACCCTATTTTGGTGAGTCCCAAGGGGGGCACTATAGACAGGTTTAACTATATATATATATATTAAAAATAAAAAGGCATCTCCTGACCACGAGCACATGTGCTTTATATATATATATATATGAAAAAACAATAGAGAAATATTTATATAAACAAACCACCTATGTTCAAATTAAACAACAAATTTATACATTTGAAATTTTCTTAACGGTATTATATATATATTCAATTTCGATTTGTCCTCTCTAGGTCCATAAAAATATATTTTAATATATTATTTTTCTATTTATTTTTAGTTACCTAATTTCTCTATTATATAAAATTTTCTTCTTATAGATTTCAGAAATTAATTCGTTTTTAATTAAATTTACTCTTTATATACATTTAAATTCTATTCTTATTTATTTAATATTTGTCTCGAAATTTCTTTATTAATATTTTATTTTTCTATTCTAATAATTACTTTGAACATTGGAATTTATTTGGTGTAAAATAGATGCTTGCTTAATAGTTTCAGAATGATTCAAGCTGATAAAGTCAAATGATTGAATATGGATTATCTATCACTATATATATATGAAAATTTTGCCGGGAAGAAATATATTTATGAAGACATAGGGCACCTTTCCCGCTAAATTAAACGTCAAAACTAGACGCCATCTATTGACCGTCGCCGCAAACTAGCGGCTTCGAGTCGGTGACAAAGCCACAATTTGACCCAGCCACTTTGCCAGCTAAACGCCTCTTTGGCAGATTGTGAAGATTCCTTTGCATCCCGTGTGGATCTCATGTAATAAAGTCCGTCTTAGGATGACGAGGACCATTAGCCCGAAACCATGGTCTCTAGGTGGACGTTTCTCAGTTTGCCAAAGCTGGTGTTGTGGCTTTGTCACCGATCCGAGGCCGCTAGTTTTCGGCGACAGTCAATAGATGACATCTAGGTTTGACGTTTAATTTGACGGGAAGGTACCCTATGCTTATATATATATCATTACATATTTCCCCTTATACATAATATCATAGAGGCAAAATAAGGATTCAAATGAGGAGTTTATGGAAAACGAAGAATTTTATTAATTCGTTTAAAAATATATATATATATGCAATATTAACATATTTTTATGCTCTTTTAAGAACAATGAAAGCTCTATATTTTGATAAAATTTAAATTCTTAGAGCGGATTAATATATCAAATAAGAAATGATGACTCCTGGGCAGAAACAGCAGGCGCCAAAGACGGATATTTAGAAATTTAACTGAATAATGATAAGGAAATAAATATTGAAACCTTTATTAAAAAAGGCATTTTAGATGTATGAAATAAAGCGATAGCTGAAGATGAAAAATGAAAGCACCAATGAAATAATCAATACGTTTGGATGAGAAGAAAAGAGAGAGAACTCTGGAAGAAGGCACAATTGAACGTTAAGGTGACCCCAGCTTCTATGAACTTTATAGAAGACATGAAAAAATTATACTATTGATATCGTTTTTTTTCTCACATTTCAATAAATAATGACGAAAGGTACAAGTGACCTCGATTTCTGTGACCTTTCAAGAAGTTACTACAGATGAAGAAAAAGAGAAAAGAGAGAGAGCTCTGGAAGAAGGCACAATTGAACGTTAAAGGTGACCTCAGATTCTATGAACTTTATAGAAGACATGAAAAAAGTATACTATCGATATCGTTTTATATCACATTTCAATAAATTATTACAAAAGGTCACAAGTGACCTCGATTTCTCTTACCTTTCAAGAATTTATTATAGATAGCCAGATGACCTCGGGTTCTGTGACCTTTCAAGAAAACGAAACGAGGCAAAGGTAAATTTTAAAATAAGGTTCACCCACAGCAGGTATTACACCACATGTCTTAGAATATTCAGAATTTTCGCTCTGATTGCTGGTGGATTTATGTATTTCAAATGGACAACTCAATAATACTATACTAAACTTTCGTGTGTAAAACATTACACCATAGCACCAAAATATATCCTGTTGTTTACTTAGAATTCCGAATTTCAAATTAAAAATAGATTTAAAATCGTTTTTTTTTATAATGTTAATATTACATTTGGATTTATGTCCAAGATTTTTATGTAAAAACAAAATTTTTTATGATTCACACTCCTAAAACATAATTATGTGATAAAATAATTTGATTTATGTTCATTTGGGGTTTGCATGTATTTAATTATTTGCTCAATTATTATATTGAAAAAAAAAATTTCGAATAATTTTGAAAACAATTTTTGAAAATCTTGAAATTTTTTCTTGGTTTGAATCGAGCATAACTTGGTAGATGTATATACAAGTTTATGTTCTTTTCCACACTTCTTTCAAAATATATTTAGAAATATAATACATGTGTGTTTTATGTTATATAATAATTATTCATATATGCATATATTGTTTATGTAAAGCATATTTAATAAATTGAAAATTTATTATGTGAATTTATGTACACAATTTTATAATAAAGCATGTTGAACAATAAAACCAATCAATATTTCAGAAGGTAAATCTTTTACAAGTTATACAATGCAATTTATCCTAATTTTATGGATGTCTGCTATTTCTATATTTACACCAAAATTTATCTCCGAATTAAGTTTCCTTTTTAATAATCGGGAACAAAATATATACTTAAATAAATATATTTATATATTTAAAAAAATAGGGCTTATTTTGGATTTTAATAAGATTATTTATTAATCCAATATTTCGATGGACCAATCGTCCATCTTTTACGAGGGTTTTTGTTATGAAGCACATAGTCAAAAACCCTCGTAAAAGATGGACGATTGATCCATCGAAATATTGGATTAATAAATAATCTAATTAAAATCCAAAATAAGCCTTATTTTTTAAATATATATATATTATGGATTGCTCTATATTTAGAATATATATATGCTTGAGAAAATTCAATATAAAATAAATATATCCCGAATATCCTATTAAGGGGGAAATATAGAAGATATATTTTATTTGTCAAATGAAGAGAATAGAATGAACTTGTGATTAAAAATTAATATAGAGAGGGTTATATTATTGAAACAAATCAAATTTGAAATGTCATACTTTATTTTTTTGCTTCGTGTATCTATTATTTTCACAGAGAAATAGGACAGCCTTTTACAAAACAAGTGAAACAATACAAATGACCTTTTCGAAACAAATTTATTTTTTCTTTCAAGAATTTAACATTTAACAATTAATAACCACTTTCTCAACAGGAAAAATGGGGAAATTATTTTACTATAATATTCCTTTCAAATGTGAAAAATTACTTTTTGAAATTTTGCTGTCATTAATAAGTCCCAATGGCAACAGCAAGAAAATGGATTTGTACTAAAGAGAGATTTAAAAGATTACAGAATTCTAGCAGACGTATTCAAATAAATTTGGATTATTGATGAATATAAGCGATTTTCGATTAAAATATTGAAATATATTTTAATATATATGAGAGAGAAATGTAAGAGTTATTAAATTTATGAAACCGATATGTAAAATTGGCTATATAGCCAGAAGGTTCTGTAAACATACAGGAATATCGGGAAATTGGTTAATATTTACGTTAAAATTTCGATCTTCATAATGCCTTAATAAATTTCTCCTCGATATATCCTGCCTTATAATTCATGTTATCAGTGGTCAGAATCAAATTTGTCACGTTGAGAGGGACTTAAGATTCCAGGTATCTTTCAAACTGTTGCAAGTAGAAATCAAGATTTGAGATTGCTGTCTCAAAACCTGGCCTCAGATGCTTAGTGTAGAGTCCAACGGAATTAATTAATGGTCTTTATTAAATACCTTAATTCTGAGTAGCACAAGCTTTATGAATAATATTTTGGATCACAAAAAAATATGAAAGATTCAGGATTTAGTCCTATTTTATGCTATGCGGAATATTTAACAACCTCTCTCATTCAAGCACAGAATCCCTTAAATAATTTTCAAAATATATATATCTGAAACACACACATGATTACTATTTTATATTTCAAGTTAGGCAACATTCCTTTTCAGCATATATGTGAAAGTGTTAAAGAGAGAAAAAGGTCATTTCGTGGTGTATGTATATTAGAGAGTGAATGTGTCAAATATTTAAAACAACAGTTTATTGTTTGAATGAGAGTAATGTGTTTTGGTCGAAAAAACAGTTCGATTTAAACGAAGAACAATTTGTAAGTTAAATTCATGAAGGTCGATTTGGCACTTTCAAGGACAAGCTATACTTTTGTGAGTTAGTGATGAGAATAGCATGATGATAATAGTATAAATGATTGTTAGTATTTTTAAAATTAGTATTGTGAAAATATACACATATACTGGTAGATATATGTATATTGGATAAAATAAATTGGACAAATGAGGTATTTATTTTCATCAACGTTTTGACATTTTTCCATGTCCTGCCTTCACTTGATGCTGATATATTCGAGAGCGTTGATAACTTATTATAACAATTAGAAGTTTGGATGTCCCCCTATGGATGACAACAGATCGCAACTACATCGAGTATCTCAACATCGAGTGGAGACAGAAGACACCTTTGATTTAGAGAACATCACCTACCTTTACAGTAAATTCGTTACGAAGTGGGAAAGACTTATCTTGAATCTCACCGTAAGAAAATTTACAAATATTAACCGGAGAAAATAAAATTACACCAGTATACTAACGATACATTTGAATTAAATATATATACATTGCAAATACAAAAGAAATTGTTGAATTGAGTTTATATGCTTAAAAGTTCTTTAGAAGTTTTGAAAAATATTCAAAATGGGCGGTATATTATGCAAACATCGATTCGTCCTCTGGCCAGCCTGTGGTGAAATATTGGATTTTTCACTCGTGCTTAAGACCAGACCTTTGTGAATTTTGAGTGTGATAATCTGAATTTAAATTTAGCTTAGAGTCGATATTATAGCTTTTCTATTGCATTCTTTTTTATATATTTTGGAGTTAAAGTTTTATTTATTTAATTGTACATGATGTCCGAGAATATCAATAGCTTCACAGATTACACAATTTTTAAAAAAATATTGCAGACGGTTCATCATTTTGTCTCCTGTATATTAACTTTGTTACTATTTTAGCGTGAATCATTTTCTAGAATCAAGCATTTTCCTAATATCGGGAGGGACTGGCTCATCAACAGTGAAACCTCCAAGCAGGTTCGTCATTTTGTCTTTGAAGCTCATGTCCATACTTCTCTTGAATACTTCACCTAGTAGTTCCTCAATAGTACTTTATATATAAGCAGAATAGCCCAAATACAATATTAAAGCGGTATGGTATATTAAATTGGCTAAACCGTTCTAAGGGTTCATCTCTGATGAGCCAGCCCTTCCAAATAATCTTTCCAATTCAAGAAAGTAGTCTAGAATATTATTTTATTCTGCAGAAAATATTCACGCTGAAAGTTTCATTTTTGTCTTAGTTCTTTCCCGAATAATGGCAAATATTTGACGAAACGTTGATGAAAATAAATTATATTTTTTGGTCGAGGATTTATTATTTAAAGCAAATATATGAGCCCTTGCCAAGCGAACATTAATTGTTCTAAATAATTGACTCATTAGTAAGTAATAAAAGTTAATGAGTATGTTGAAACAAAACGATCATATATTAGTAGATTGTTGTTAATGACACGCCAATGTTAACGAGCATATAAATAACGTTGAGTAAGGTCAACATTCCACTAATTGGTTGCTCAAGAATTGTGTTTATTTGAATTTTAGCGAATACAAATCTTGTAATTGTTGGTGGTAACAACGCAGTGGAATGTGGCTTGATAATAAGTGTTTAAACTAATTCAGGAAGCATGTTACACTATGTGCGTCAATTAGTCGAAACAAAATGGAAAACAGAATATACTGTACTGAACATGGGAGAAGATCTATAAGTAGCTAGAAATATTGAACGAGTTGTTTTTATTGAATGTCCATTCGATCTATATATTATTGAGTGGAGGGATAATTTACTTGATAAATGGAGTGTAGCACAACGTCTTCTTTTGTGGAAATAAAAGAGACATTTTTAAAATTTCTGTTGGAACATTTGAGACCAGAGATGATATGAAGGTGATACCTGTATCATAGGAAAAATAGATCTGTATTCATTTATATTTCTAGGTTGCAAAAGAGGTATGTTGGCGAGTTGTTAATAGAGTGTGTTGTTTAATTGTTTATAAACACATTAATTAAAATTGAGATAATCTTCACATATCATATATTAGTGTATTCGATAAACATTAAGGAATCATCTGACATAGTCTAATGTCTCTTTATAAGAAATTCATGTTTTTTGTATATTTGTTTTTCTTAATTTTAAAATTGAGTTATATATGACTTGATTTGATCGCGGATGAATATACACATTTAAAAAGGAAGAAAAAGTTTTTAGAGATAGGGGTCGAAAGAGATATGAGAGATTTTAGTGAGACTAAGTTAGGTAGTTGTTGCTAATTCGACAGATGTGATTAAAAGAAAGGGATGCCCGGGAGTTTTGTACGAGAAATTACAAAAAAATAAAATGTGCATGTCAGAAGAGAAAATAGGCTATTTGTATTTGGTATTGGAACGATGAAGTGTGAGTTAAGTCAGAGAGAGAGAGAGAAAGCTTTGAAAGTAATTGATGTATGACAATGATGTAGCTGCTAGAAAATCCATTTCAGAGATCGGTAGATTGGTATTGATGAGGTGATTAGATATGAGGTTTTGTATGTATGGAAATATTGATATAAGTTAAAAACTGTGCGAGAGATATTGCATGTGCTGGCTGAATGATAACGTGGATATCGGCAAAATATGAATGTCAAATCAATTGAATGAATAATACATTAAAGGTAAGTAGGAGAAGAGTTATTAGTGTTGCCTGAGTAACACATGTGAGACGAATGGATAGTATTGTGACATAGATTGTGTCATGATATATACGGTTAGGTGATTAGAAGAGGATTTCGAGATATATTGACTTAGTGATAGGAGTTAAATGAAAGGAGGGGAGGGTGTATGTGCTCGTTGAACAATACATATTAGATGTTTTAGGTGTCAGCTGAGTGATATATGAGAAGTGAGTAGAAAAGGAGCGTTAAAGCTATGTGATAAATGTGTGAGTTGAGTACGAGAGACACGGGTCCTGGAAGTGATAATTAAGTGCTACCCATCATTGTGAGTAGGAGTGAAACGTCTAATGCATTGTCTAAGTGAAACTTGTTATGAATATTTTTATTTGCGAGGAAAGCTATCTTCATTTATCAAGTAAGATGTATATTAGGGGAAATATATCATAAGAGTCAGCTGAACGCTAGATTTGAGGCGAGAGAGAGATAGACATTTTATGTATTGGGAGGTATCTGTACATACAATGTTAGTTAGTGAGGTATGTTATATGTGTTGTCTGAGTGATACATGCGAAGTGAGAAAAGAGAGGCGTAGAATATTTTGGATGATTTCTATGTGTAACGTAACTTGGAGATAGTTACTAAAGGTGTTGGCTAAAGGATGCCTGTCTGTTATTGAGAAAGACGTGCGGGTTAGGTAACTTAGAGAGAGAGATGTTAGCTGCGTTGGCTGATTGGTATTTTGTTAGGGGAGAAGGAGAGAGGTGCTTATTGAGTTGGCTAAGTTATATATGGGGTGAAATTAGGGGAGAGGTGCTTATTGCGTTGGCTGAGTTATATATGGGATGCAATTAGGGGATGCAAAGGGAAAGATGCTGTTTATGTTGCCTGAATGATATATGTGAGGTGAGAAGGGAAGATATGTTGTTGTGTTGGCTGAGTGACACATGTGAAGAAATCAGGGGAGAGGTGTTGGCTGAGTGCTACATGTGAGGAAATCAGGGGAGAGGTATTGGCTGAGTGCTACATGTGAGGAAATCAGGGGAGAGGTATTGGCTGAGTGACACATGTGAGGAAATCAGGGGAGAGATATTGCCTGAGTGACACATGTGAGGAAATCAGGGGAGAGGTATTGGCTGAGTGACACATGTAATGAAATCAGGGGAGAGGTGTTGGCTGAGTGACACATGTAATGAAATCAGGAGAGAGGTATTGGCTGAGTGACACATGTAATGAAATCAGGGGAGAGGTATTGGCTGAGTGACACATGTAATGAAATCAGGAGAGAGGTATTGGCTGAGTGACACATGTGATGAAATCAGGGGAGAGGTGTTGGCTGAGTGACACATGTGATAAAATCAGGAGAGAGGTATTGACTGAGTGACACATGTGAAGAAAACAGGAGAGAGGTGTTGGCTGAGTGACAAATGTGATTAAATCAGGGGAGAGGTATTGACTGAGTGACACATGTGATGAAATTAGGGGAGAGGTATTGGCTGAGTGACACATGTGATGAAATCAGGGGAGAGGTGTTGGCTGAGTGACACATGTGATGAAATCAGAGGAGAGGTATTGACTAAGTGACACATGTGATGAAATCAGGAGAGAGGTATTGACTGAGTGACACATGTGAAGAAAACAGGAGAGAGGTATTGGCTGAGTGACAAATGTGATGAAATCAGGGGAGTGGTGTTGGCTGAGTGACACATGTGAAGAAAACAGGAGAGAGGTATTGGCTGAGTGACACATGTGATGAAATCAGGGGAGAGGTATTGGCTGAGTGACAAATGTGATGAATTCAGGGGAGAGGTATTGACTAAGTGACACATGTGATAAAATCAGGGGAGAGGTATTGACTGAGTGACACATGTAATGAAATCAGGGAGAGGTATTGGCTGAGTGACAAATGTGATGAAATCAGGGGAGAGGTATTGACTGAGTGACACATGTGATAAAATTAGGGGAGAGGTATTGACTGAGTGATATATGTGAGGTGAGAAAGGAGAGGTATTAACTTAGTGACACATGTGATGAAATCAGGGGAGAGGTATTGACTGAGTGACACATGTGAGGTGAGAAAGGAGAGGTGTTGGCTGTGTGCTACACACCGTTCAGCGAGGCGTACACTCCAGACAAGCTAGTCCTTCAGTTCACACCCGGCATCCCTGGCGACACACAACCAAACAGATTAATTGTGACAACAGTTGAGTGTTGGCTAAGGATTTCCGACAATATGAATCTCGGCACAATGTTGCTCTCGAGTGCCTCCAGTTTCCTATAAACACACAAGGAATAAAAATATACTATTTAAATAACTATATATATAATTTAGCTTATTTTCGGATAAAAACGATTTAATGATATCTCTCTCACATATATACTATATACATATAATATTAATAGATGAAATAATTTGACGAAAGAAATGTACATAAATATATGTTTAACAGAGAAGCCTGTTTACTTTGATATCAAATAAATAGAAAAAGTGAAGAGAGAGTAAGAGAAACATAATGAGAATGAAAAGGTTTCTTTTTTTTTTTGAGATGTGTGAATAATCCTTAATGTTTCAATAAAGGTTTAATAGGTTTAACAGCAAAATATAACAAAGGAACCAAGCTTATAAATAGGCTTTCAGGGTGTCATGCACTTGTCCAAAAGACAAATGACAAATGAGTTAACGCTCGCGCGAACCAGCTATTCTTCAATAAAAAAAAAGTAAAAAGGACTTTTTATATTTTATTATATACATATCTATATTTTATGCGCGATGTGTAGTTTAAATTTTATATATATAATATAATATTCCCCATAAGATAAAAATATAAACTTCCTTCTACTCATCTTGTTTCTCTTATTCATCATTAATTTATATTTATATATAGTAATTTTTCCTTTACATAATTTCTCTTTCTGCAAAGCTACATTTCGAATTTTATTGCAATAAATTTCAATGTTTAAGAAGACAATGTGTAAATAATAATAGTAATACAAAATATTTTGGTAAATGTATAATGATTAACAATATATTTTGAACGAATCATATATTGATTGGAAATCGTGGTTGCTATATTCATATCAAACATTGAAACAAAAGGGCTCATTATCAGCAAAATGGTCGAATGAATATTTATAGAGGCTATCTCCTCTCGTGTGTGAATACATTATTGACAAATGCATCCTTTAATTGACCCTCAAGGCAGAAATTATAATTTGGAAAACTAATTTTGAAACCTGATAAATATCAATAAGAGAATACTTCAATATTTTTATCGTAAAGATAGAGGCTGCCTGGCCGGCATTCATATTTCTTGAAAATAAAGATACTTCGGCCAGTAAATATTTTATTACCTAAAAAAAATTACTGGCCTAAGTATCAATATTTTTATTGAAGCTGACGATCTCAGAACTGGTTTATAAATTATTTTTCACAGAATAATAAAATTATTTTCTATGTTTTTTATCTACTAAATTGTCATATGAGCCTTTTTCCTAAAATGACCATTAATATTTTAAAACTGAATAACACAGAATTTTGATAGTTCCTTGCAAATATGGTTTCACATCTTTTTTCATCCCTATCGTTGTGCTTAAAGATGCACATTATATTATGTATCCTGAACTTAGGTTCAAAGATGAATAAGAAATGTATAGGTAACACTTTTCTGGTATTATATATAATGGTTTTAAGCATTTTATAAGTAGAGTTTTTATATTTCACGAAACAAACTATATTAAAATTTATAATATATTTTATATGTATATATATTAATTTAATTGCCACATATCTATAAAATTTCTAACAATAATTTTTGGTGATGTCTTTATTTTCACATATATCATCAAATATCTCTATAAACCTTACTGAAATGATAAAGGTTTTTGAACGATAGAGATTGGCTCAGCATTGGGGAACCCTTTCAGCGGTTTCGCCAAATTAATCTAAATTATATATAATGGAATTATTAGTAAATAAAACATTTTCTTTTTTTTCTTTTTGATTGAAGAATATGAGGTCCTCCAACCCCTTTGCCCCAAATGTGTTTTTTTTCTGGAAAGGTGTATAACGCCCTAAATGCCGATGTATAGACTTCGTTCCGTTTTAAAATCTCGCTGCTAAACATTTTAAATATTAGGAAGGGGTTCTTCACCTTAGAAATATAAATTTTCTTTTACTCATTGTACTTCTTATACTCGCTCTTTATATATATACATATATATATATATTAAAAAACGAAAGAAAAAAAAAAGATAAATACCCATTTCTTGGTTTTTCAGGAAGCCATTGGGACCAAAAAATCTTTTTTGGTCGCAATGGTTCAGCCTACTCCACGCTGACGAGCGCCAAAAGCGCGAAACGCGTTCGTGGATGGCTTTTCTTGATTTATCAAAAATTGGGTTGGCCAAATATCAAGGAACAGGCTAAATCAATGTTTAGTTGATTTCTGTTCCACCAGATGGCGCTCTGCCTTCTGTAAAGCACATGTGCTCCTGGTCAGGATATGCCATTTTTAATATATATATATATTATAAATAAAAATAGAGAGATATCCGTTGTATTTTTGATCATCTTGAGGATTATGCTATGGAATTATTTGCTGGTTCTTTTTAGGACTAAATGGTATTGGTAATGCAGTCGTGGCAAGACTCTTGAAAGTAAAATAATATAAATAGTAAAGATTAGAAATTGCTTTAATTGAGCTTATGAGATATATAAAAACATAATTTGATTAAAGTACTGCCTGGCTTAAGGCGAGTAGAACAAGGAAAACAAAAGATTATTTACATGATGTACAAAAGTTTTGAGCCGGCCCTCGGAGACAACAACAACGAGTTTTTATAGTGAAAACGGCGACCTCTGGTGGTCGATTTAGCAGAGTATTTTGTCTATGAAATATATTTGAAAAATAATATTTTTTTTTATATAACATATATATATATATAAACCAATATTGGCTTATATATATCTAATATCCAATATTTGGTGGAAGCTCAAGGAAAAATATTGGAAGTAAAAAAGGTGAGCCAGGAAAAATTTACTCTATCTCTTGTGACTCAATTTTTATTTGGAAGCTCGGGCCAAGTTGGCTCTGCTTATCTTCTCTGGCACATTTATCAGGACTACTCCGAGCTGTGATATGTGGGACACTGTTCAATCACGCGTTATCTTCGCCTGAACTTGTAATTGACGCCTTCTGCACTACTCCATTTTTTACACTTGTTAAATATTGATCAACTTTAACGCTTTATATATAATATTGGAAATTATTGTTTGGCGCGTACTCATATTTAATATTTAGTTGACAACTAACGTGTTTATTGGCTTTTTTAGTATAAATATATTTTTCTTTAAACTTAATATCTTGTACGAAATTTCAAATCTTAGATTAAAGAAAATTCTAAAATTATCATTTATTTATTTTATTCAAAAGCAATTAGGAGATTTGAGAGATTTGTTCTCCACACCGAAGTACTACAAAACTCTCATATGGAAATTTTATAATCATTATTCATAAAATAGTTTATATATATATATAAAGAAGCATTTCGGTAACACATATTCACTAGTGAGGCAAGGGTCGCCTCTCCCGTCAAAATAGGCGTCTAAAACCAGACGCCATCTATTGACCGTCGCCGTAACTAGCGGCCTCAGGTCGGTGACAAAGCCACAACACCAGCTTTGGCAAACTGAAAAGCGTCCACCTAGAGACCATGGTTTCGGGCTAATAGCCCTCGTCAGTCTAGGGCGGACTATATTCCATGAGATCCACACGGGATCTAATGGAATCTTGACAATCTGCCAAAGAAGTGTTTAGCTGGCAAAGTGGCTGGGCCATATCTATGGCTAAAATATTATATCGGCCATTAGCCCGAAACCATGGTCTCTAGGTGGACGCTTTTCAGTTTGCCATAGCTGGTGTTGTGGTTTTGTCACCGACCCGAGGCCGCTAGTTGCGGCGACGGTCAATAGATGGCGTCTGGTTTTAGACGTCTATTTTGACGGGAGAGGCGACCCATGTCTCTCTATATCAATTTCCTCCCGGAAAAATTTCCATCTATATTCACTAGTGTGAAACTAATTAGAAATATATTTCCATCACAATGTCGAGACTAGAGATAGGAAAACAATCTTCTCTGGTGTGATAATCACACCAGATCTATCCAGTATTCATATATAGAACGAACCAGATTTAAAATATTCATCTAGTGAGAAAATCAAATCTAAAATTCTCCTTTTATATCAGCATGAAGATTCAAATAAATGAATCACAATTCAATTAACAAGGTCATGTAACCTCCGGAAGGTCAATTTGAAACAAAAAAAGACAGTCACATCAGAAGCGTATATATATACAAATTTAATATATAATGTATAAAATCTATTTCAAACTACTATATATATAAATATAAATATATATATATATATAAGTAAAGATTATATTGAATAAAAAAGAATATAGACTGACAATAAAACAGATAAAAATATAGATAGTTCAAATATATTTTATAAATCTTAAATATTCTTAGCTTTTATACATATATCGGACAAGCAAAGATCCTAGTTGGAAAAATATTTTTATACAAAATAAAAACACGAAGAAATATTAAAAGAGACCATACATTTTAATCTATATATATAAAAATGAATGTATGTCTGTTTGTTTGTCCTTTATGCCTGACCAAACCACTCATTGGATCGCCATGAAACTTTGGGAAGTTATTTAGTATAGTACTGGGAAGGTTTCTAGCAAATAAAATTTTTGAAATAACTTTTCGCCTAGAAATAATCAAGATAAATATTCTAATTTATCTGTTATAATTCAACAATCTGCTCTAAATATTATCATGATGATACGATGATTTTGTAATGTAGAAAATTAGGAAAGACAAAATTCAGGATGACACGGCAATTTATTTGAGACAAGAATAATGATACAATTCAAAGGCAAGATACTATTCCTTTAACTTCCAATTACCGAGGAAACCAATTAATATTGATTTTATTCAACTTATCGAGTATTTTTTCAAGGGACCGGGAAAAAATGTTCACTTTATCGAGAGATTCGTTAAACAAACCTTTACTCGGGTAAAACCCGGGCGAAGCCGGGTACATCCATACAAGAATAATGATACAATTCCAAGGCAAGATACTATTCCTTTAACTTCCAATTACCGAGGGAACCAATTAATATTGATTTTATTCAACTTATCGAGTATTTTTCAAGGGACAGGGAAAAAATGTTCACTTTATCGAGATATTCGTTAAACAAACCTTTACTCGGGTAAAACCCGGGCGAAGCCGGGTACATCCATACAAGAATAATGATACAATTCCAAGGCAAGATACTATTCCTTTAACTTCCAATTACCGAGGGAACCAATTAATATTGATTTTATTCAACTTATCGAGTATTTTCAAGGGACCGGGAAAAAAATGTTCACTTTATCGAGAGATTCGTTAGACAAACTTTTACTCGGGTAAAACCCGGGCGAAGCCGGGCGGGTCCGCTAGTTAATTATATTATATTTAAATATAATTATATTATTTTACATTCATTGATAATTATAATTTTGATCATAATTTTGAAGATACTATTCAATATTATTGTAAATATATATAATTAATTTACCACTTCTTTTATAACTAACTCATACGGGGTTAATTTTATAAGTCCTATATAACTGTTTTATTCATGTAATTGAATATACCTACTTACTCTTATATTAAAGATTTTGATATAGAGAGAATTATTATTTGCTTGAGATTTTGAATGATTTTGAAATACATAATTTGATGAATTACTACCTGATTTAAGGCGAGTAGAATAAAGTAAATAAAATATCAAATACGTATTTACATAATTACAGAATATTTGAGTGGTCTAAAGGAAAACAACAACAATGGGTTATATAGGGAAAGCCACGACACCTGGCGGTCGAATTTAGAGTAATTTGTGAATTATAATTTTAAAGTAAAAAACATTATATAACATATATACAGGGTGATCCAAAAGTCCCGCACAACTTTAAAAATTAATAACTCCGCGAATATTTGCGCTAGAGCAATGCGGTAAACACCATTGTGTTCAGGATGCAATGGGATTTTTTATGGCAAATAATGAAAAATTCGAAATTGATTTTAGTTACAACTTTATTCGCTAGATGGCGCTCTACCAGAATCAGAGATTCAGCGGCCAAATTGTTTAATAAATTGAAAAATATAACTGAACGATACGTATTTTTTATTTTTGAATACCAGGAAAGAGCCCTAACAATATCAAATGATAAATTAATAAAACACCATTTCGCCAAAAGTTAGAAGAAATGGTTGACGATTTTTAAATACAATCTGAGATATGTAAAATAGGTATATGCAAATTAAAACATGTAGCAAAAAATATTTATATTTTAGATGGAGTTTTGTGAAATAAATTGAATGTTTGAAAATAACTACTGATATCAATACACGATTTTTGAAATGTTAATATAGTACCAAAATTTCTTGACTAATTGTCGACACTTGACTATTTAACTGGATATTTGTCATGATCCAAAAATGAAATATAGAGGGGAGTGACAAAATATATTTGTCGTACTTTATTCCAAATATCCTATAGGTTTGTCAAATGTTATCATTGTTTATTATACTGTACATAATTTTTAAAATGTATCCCCTCAAAAAAAAATCATTTTTAAATCGACTTTTGCGTTGAAAAACGTGGTAGTAAAATCATTTTGTATTATTTTTTGCGCAAAATATCTAAAGTTGGGAGGGGGGGGGGGGATTACAGAGATTATTCCTTATGCTATTTCTTCTAATGAGCGAAAAGCGATAAATTAAACATAAGGGGTAAAATTGTGTATACCAGTGTTATTCGAGAAGTTATAACACTTTGGCCTGCACGACATAATATAAAATGTGGGCAAATGACAAACAAAAAATTACTGTTTACAGAAAAAAAAAGAGTCAAGATGTGAGGACAGCATTTATTATTCCCATAACCCAAAACAAAGAGCTGCAAAATATAACACATGAGGTAACTGCCTTCTCTCTTGTATTAGGTCACAATCCTTGCTCAATGTGGCGCCCTTCATTCTCAAACACCGCCTGCAGACGATAGATGACAGAATGGTTACAATTAAATAGTTGAAATTTATAAAACGTGTCATCTGATAGAAGCCTTCAACATGGGCAATGTGGTAGGCCGTCATCGATAAAAACGCGACTTAATGTACCCCCATAACCGAAATTGTGAGGCGTCAAGTCTGGTGATATTGGAGGCCACTGGTATATAAAGTGGCGACTTATCAACGAATTCCACCGAACGTATCCTTCAGCAATTGTTTGGCACCGCGGGAGATAGAAGGAGGTCCTCCATCTTGCATGAATGTTATTTCGCTTAGTGCTTGTCTGTCCTGCAATATGGGAATAACCTTTTCTCTCAAAAGTTGAACATAACGTTCACCAGTTACAAAAACGGTTTTAAAAGTTCTTCCATTGATTTTTTCAAAGAAAAATGGCCCAATAATAAAAGAAGAAGTGAACCCACACAAAACTGTAACTCTGTGCTGATGAAGTGGTATTTCTGTAAAAATCCTAGGGTTTTCTGTTGCCAAAATGAGGCAGTTTTGAATGTTAAATTATCCCTTTAGATAAAAGTGAGCATCATCTGTTCTTAGAACATTTGACAGCCAGTTTTCATCAATATCAATTTGCCGGAAAACCCATGCAGCGAATTCTTGACGCTTCTCAAAATCACTGACTTTCAACTCGTGAAAACTTTGAATTTTGTTAGGATATTTTTATAGAAAAATTCTAAATGTGTGTTCTCTCCAAACTGTTCCATACGAAATCCTCGTTTGTCGAGAAACTTCTCCATACGTGGATAACGTTTCAATAGCTTCAGCATTCTGAAAAACCGTAACAGCCACTGACTTGCATGTCGATGGTCTTCCACTCCGAGGTTTTGCTTCCAGAGATCCAGTTTCCTCAAAACTTTTAATCAATCGCTTTAGAGAGTAGCAACTCATTGGTCCTTTACCGCTTCGAATATCTTTAAAGGAACGAAACGCTCGTAAAGCTTCAGTGGCAGATTCTGAATCACAATTGAAAAAATTCACCAAGAGTGCTTTATCCTGTAGTGACGGCATTCCAGGGGGAAGGGGAGAAGTTCGACCACACCTCCTTGCGGTCCCCCCTGGACCCTTGGATTATTTGACCAAATTCTGGCTCGTTTCCAAGATGACTAACGTTGCAACGGCACCCATTTTCAAATGAATAGCAAAACTGATATCTCCAGTAATGCTACCGCGTCCGGTGTAACCGCCGCGTCAGGAGCTGCAGCTCGAGCTCATGATGAGAAATCTACTACGAGGACACAATTCAATCTACTACAACTCAATATAAATGGTACCCAGAGGAATATAAAGAGCTGACTTGTCTTCTCTGTGACAACAATGTACATATTAATTGTCCTCAGGAGACAAAATTGAATCAGAATCTGAGATTCAATATCAAAGATTATACAACACTACGAATGGACAGACCGGGAAAATTCGGAGGAGGACTTGCCGTTTTGATTAAAAATCTAGAAATCAAATTTAAGGAAATCGCCTATATTCAGAGTAAGCCTAGAGAAAGCACGACAGAAGCTCAGGCAATAGAAATCTATCTTACAGATAAAACAATCCCAATCATAAATGTTTATCACCACGATAATACTAGCATCAATACAGGCCTGATAGAGACATTAAATGAAGCGTCTTCGGATATCGCAATCATACTTGGTGATTTTAACGCCGAAAGACCAACTTGGGGATCACCTGTCCAGGATAACAAAGGTCAGCAGGTTGAGGACATGCTAACCGACCTCGACCTTACGCCGATTAAATAACGAAAAGAACACCTATCTATCCAAGTCCACAGGCACAGAATCCGCAATAGACATCACAGCGATAAATTACAACATCGCACCCACAACACAATGGAAAATTCTGAAAAGTGCAATCAGTGACCACAGACCAATTTTAACAACCCTAAAATTCAAAATTGAGAATTTTCAACAGAATAAAAGAACACTGGAAAAAAATTTACAGAAAAGCTTGGAGAACTGTGCAACGAAGAATTAAATCACAGAACGATTGACAAAAAATTGGAAAAATTCTCTTTGAACATATCCAAAGCTGCAAAAGTATCGATACCTAGAGGTAGACGTAAAGACCTGTGAATACTTTACTGGAAGGACCACAATATCGAGGCAATGATTGCAGAGAGAGACAATAAAAATGAACTTCCTAAAACATATAAAACAGAAGAAATCATAAAGGAACTCATTGAAATTAGTCACAAAATAGAACAAGAAATTTGGGTATTCAAACAAGAAAAATGGGCAGAATTCTGCGAAAAAAATGGATACAAAAAAGGAAAGCCATCACTGGAATATAATTAGTGTTATAAAACAATCAAAACCAACACTAATCCTCCAATACTCAAACCAATATGAACAGTGAGAACGAACAAACAGATGGCTGACATAATTGCTGAATATCTTTCAAGCACTTCCAGACTCAGCTAAACGAATGAAGGCAGGACTCTAAAAATAATATAAACAGTTAGTCAAACAAGCAAGAAATGACCATCAACAAGATATTTACTCGAGAGACTTCACACTGAATGAGCTAAATTCATCAATAAGAAAGTTAAATCCAAGATGTCACCTGGAGATGCTCTAATCTTTGGTCAAATGATTAAACACTTTGGAGACGAAGCTAAAAATCAACTCCTACGAATACTGAACATTTCATGGAAAACTGGTAAACTACCAAAGAATTGGAAGATATCAATTATAGTGCCAATACTGAAACCAAACAAAGATGCTAAGGAATGCAAGAACTATCGGCCAATTGCTCTTACCAGCATACTTTGTAAAATAACAGAATGAATAATCCACTCTAAGCTCATAGTCGGGCTCACTAACAATAATAAAATAAACTTCTACCAAACTGCCTAAAGATCCAGACACTGTACAACTGATAAACCTTTCTACTTCTGTTAATCAATAATAGATTTCTAGGAAAAACCGCATAAAGAAGACAACGGCCGTATTCCTGGATATGACCTCAGCTTTTGATCGAGTGTAGATATTATTTGAAAGGCTGCACAACATCGGAGTAAGGGGAAAAACCTTAATCTGGATTGCAGACTTCTTAAGGGGAAGAAGGATAAAGGTTCGGGTCAATGGAACATTTTCCAAGGACCGAAGATCATGGGCTGGTGTACTTCAGGGATCTGTGCTCAGTCCTCTACTCTTCTCGCTATATACGAGGGCCATCCAATAAATAAGTTTCCCTATTTTTTTTCTGCGAAGGAAACCTTGTAAAAATTAGTTAGCATATAAGAAATGGTCACTAGGATGCGTTGGAAGCTGGTGACCTTCAAAATCACGCTACTCGTACGCGCAAGTCCGTAGCGCTTCAGTTTCCATGGAGCTACCACGGGTGAACGTGTCCACTTGCGAACTCCGTTCTGTAATTCGTTTTTTCACGGCGAAAAATTAAACTGCGGCCAATATTCATTGTAAATCAGTGTCAGTGTATGGTGAAGAATGTATGAGCATCCAAATGGTTCGCCGATGGCGTTCATGGTTCTTAGAAGGACGGCAAAACGTGCATGATGACGAGCGAAGTGGCAGCCCCGTTACTGCTACGGACAATGCAGCCGTTGCTGCTGTTCGGAATGTGGTGGAAGCAGATCGTCGCGTCACCATTGACGAAATAATGATTCGAATGCCTCCTGGAATCGAAATTAGACGCTCTTCGATTGGAACAATCATGTCAGATGTTTTGAATTTTCGCAAAGTCTGCGCAAGATGGGTCCAGCGTTTACTCTTGGAAAACACAAGCAACAACGGATGGAGGCAGCCCGAGCTTTCCTGGAAATGCATCAAAGAGATGGAGATCAAGTTTTTTCCCGTATTGTCATTGGAGATGAAAGCTGGGTGCATCTTTCAACTCTAGAAACAAAACAACAAAGCATGGTGTGGAAGAAGCCTGAGGAAAGTGCACCAAAAAAGGCGAAGGTCACAATCTCTGCAGGAAAAGTTATGGCTATGGAAAACTTCAAATGGGAAATTTTCACACATCCACCTTATTCTCCGGAACTTGCCCCAAGCGACTTCCATCTTTATCCAGCACTCAAATGGCACCTTAGAGGCAAGCACTTTGCCAATGATGAAGTGCAGGCGGAGGCGAACCTCTGGCTACGAAGACAGGACACGGCTTGGTACAACAGTGGTATCTAAAAATCGCTACAACGGTACCAAAAATGTTTAGACAGAAATGGTGATTATTTAGAGAGGTAGTCTATGAGTTGTATAATGAAAATGAAATAACTGCATAATTGTAAATAATGTGGTTTATTTGTTAAAAAATAGGGAAACTTATTTATTGGATGGCCCTCGTATTAACCGTTGTTTATGTAAATAGATGAATATTATTTGTATTATTTAAAGCCTCATTATGTAAAAATATATGTATATATAAATTGGACATTTGTTGTTGGCCATGGTCAAGTTTGAGCTCTTGTACGTCTAATTACGACACAACAAAAGTGGCGACGAGGATGCGCGATCTACAGAGCCAGTAAAAAGCTGAGGAAAACGGTGTCTATGCAAGTATAACAACTACATTATTAATAGGCTAATCCCTTAATAGAATGTTAAAAAATCAATAAGCTTGAGGGATGAGTATCTTTAGTAAATAAATTTATTTCAAGCTTTCGGGCTCAACCGCCCTTCGACAGGAATATTTTCCTGTCGAAGGGCGGTTGAGCCCGAAAGCTTGAAATAAATTTATTTACTAAAGATACTCATCCCTCAAGCTTATTGATTTTTTAACATAACAACTACATCTTTTAAACAAATCTGACTCTCGGATTATGGAGAGGAAAAATAGGAAAATGGATTAAGATTACATCTTTTAAACTATCTGGATCAAGAAAACAAAGGAGTAGAAAAGATCAGCATGACAAGTTCAAAGTTAATAGTACCTTTTAGATGCTATAGCCCAGTGGAGGACACTTCGATCTTTTTGTACAAAAATTTGAGGCTTACTTTTTGGCATCTGAAGGAGGAGATTAAAGTGCTGATTTTTACCTCGCTATCAGATTCTGAAACTTTGAAGCAGGGAAACGACATTTTCTTCCTGGTCTAATGAAAGCTCAACCCTATGATACTATCATTCAAAGAATTAAGCTGCATTTAGATCCAAAGAAGAAAGTGATACCACAGCGGTGCAGATTTTTAAAGAGAATTCAACGGGAAGGAGAATCAATTTCGGAATATCTTAGAGAATTGAAACATTTGACAATAAATTGTGATTTCGTCCATATGTTGGGAACCATGATGCGAGACCGTTTTGTGGCTGGAATCAAGTCGGAAATCCTGCAAAAGAAGCTACTACAAGAGGACGACGATGTCATCCTGGATAAAGTTTTTGCAGTGGCGATCGCGTTCGAATTGGCGGAGATAAATACAAGAGAATTACAAGATAAATTAGTGGCCAAGATATCCCCTGTGAATTGAAAGGATAAAAAGGGCGAGTACAATAATAGTACGGCGCAGTATAGACCTTTCAGGCAAAGTGGCAAAGGCAAAATAGTGTGTTATAGATGTGGTGAAAGACATTCACACGTGGCATCTGTTTTACCTCATAAAACAAAGACTTGTTTTAAAATGTAATAAACTGGGTCATTTAAGTAGGGTCTGCAAAGCTAGTAAAAGAATGTGGGGATGTAAATTTGTACAAGAGGACTCTATATATTCTGTACAGGGCGAAACTGATGCCACAATAAATTTAACAGTAGATGAATATTCTTTGTGTTTTACAATAGATACAGGAACTCCAGTTACGTTAATACCTAAAGATATTTATAAGAATTATTGGCAAGGTAAAAGATTATTTCCAACAAATTTAAGATTAAAATCCTTTTGTGGTAAATCAATAGAGATTATAGATCAAAGAAATGTTTTGTAAAAGAAGCCAACCAATATTTACGATTAATAGTTGTAAATGAAAAAATCCAGGTAATTTTATTAGGAAGAGAATGGCTTAAATAGTTGAAACTTGATTATTCTATATTGTTTAGCATTAAAATTTTAAATAATGAATATAATAGAAATATATTTAAATATATAAAAATTTGATGGATAGGTATGCAGATTTGTTTAACAAAGATTTGGGCTGTCTAAAGAACGTTAGAATAAATTTTAATTTAAAAAAGGATGTGACTCCTGTGTTTTGTAAGGCCAGAAGTTTACCTTTCTCTCTAAAAACAAAGTAGAGAATGAAATTGATCGTTTAGTGAATTCTTGCATTTTATAACATATAGTTCATGCATATTGGACCGCTCCAATAGTACCGGCATCAAAAAAGGATGGTAGTGTAAGGATATGTGGTGATTTTAGATGTACAGCTAATAAAGCAATATAATTAGATAGGTATCCCATTCCATCGATCGATGAGATCTTTTCAAAATTATCTACAAGCACCGTACTTCGACTCTAGACCTATCACAGGCTTACTTACAAGTAATGTTAGCGGAAGAAGCCAAAGCAGTTGTTGATATAAACACAACAAAGAGGTTGTTTTCTTATAAAAGACTACCATATGACGTAGCGGTAGCACCAAATAGATTTCAGAGGATTATGGAAGGCCTATTTTCTGATTTGCCAGGTGTGGCCTGCTACATAGATGATATTTTGGTTGCAGGAAAAGACTTTGAAGATCATGAACAAAAGTTGGATCTAGTGTTTAAATGATTGTTAGAAAAAGGTTTAAAGTTAAACAGATATAAATGTAAATTTAAAAAGAAATCGGTGGAATATTTAGGGTTTAAAATGGATAAATATGGACTGCATCCCTTATAAAATAAAATTAAAGCAGTGATAGAGAGGCGCTTGAACCTAAAGAATGTTTCGCAATTGAGATCTTTCATAGGACTCTTAATTTATTATTATAGATTAATAAAGAATATAGCAAACACATTTTAGCGCTATTCTATCAACTTTTGAATAAAAATTGTAGATGGAATTGGACGAAAAAATATCGAATGTTATTTAAAAAATGTAAATCATTATTAATGGAATATGGACTAGGCGTAATTCTGAGTCATAGAAATGATAGAAAGGAAGAATTCCCTATAGCTTTTGTTTCTAGAACATTAACTGAAGCGGAAAAACGTTTCTCTCAACTAGAAAAGAAAGCGTTGAGCATAACTTTTGGCGTTGAGAAATTCAGACAATACTTACTGGGACGAAAATTTGTATTGGTCACAGACAACCGACCCTTAATTCATATATTTTCACCTCATAAACCAATTCCCATATGTGCATCATCTAGAATTAAAATATGGTCCTTAAAATTAGCTGCATTTAATTATACTGTGGAATTTCGAAAAACTAGTGATAATTCCAATGTTGACGCATTGTCACGTCTAGAATCGAGTGTCAGGGAGTCTCTTGATGAAGACCAGGTACTTCTTCTTAGGAAGTTGAATGAGATACCGTTCTCTTTTATGGAGGTGGCTAATGAGACGCCCCAAGATAAAATACTGTGTATAGTATTAAGGAATGTTAGAGAAGGCAACTGTGTGTGTGGAAATTCACAAGGGTACCGAGAGAAAACCCACTAGCTCCTCATTATAAGATCAATGAGGAATTAAGTTTGGAGTTTGGTTGTCTTCAATGGCGTGAAAGAGTGGTAATTCCCCAAAAATTAATATCTTTAATTTTAAATGACTTGCATGAAATACACATGGGGATTGTTAAAATGAAGATGATTGCCAGACGGTATTTTCTAGTGGCCAGGCATAGACAGTAACATCGAGGAGTTAACTAGAGAATGTAGAGTATGCCAAGAATCGGCAAGCATGCCCCCGGCTACCATCTCGGAATGGACTTGGCCCGAAAAACCGTGGCATCGACTTCATCTTGATCTAGCGGGTCCGTTCATGGGAAGAATGTTTTTGGTTCTCGTGGACGCATACTCAAAGTGGATAGAAATTTGTATAATCAAAGATATTACCAGAAAAACGATTATAAGTCATCTTAGAGAAATTCTCGCCAGAATTGGATTGCCCTAATATTTTGTTACAGATAACGGAAGACAGTTTGTCTTCGGTGAATTCGAGCAATTTACCAAAATGAATGGTATACGGCACATTAAGACCAGTCCGTATAATCCTAGTACAAATGGTTTAGCTGAGAGATATGTAAGAGAGTTTAAAAACTTTTTGAGAAATAATAATGGGAAGGATGATTTAGAGACGAATCTACAAAGATTCCTATTTGCTCATAGAGCATTCCCCCAAACTGTAATAAAGGAATTCCCCGGCGGAACTGCTAATGAAGAGAAGTTTAAGATCAAGATTCTCGAATTTAATACCAAGATGGGAAATCCGCGAGAGGTATTTCATGAGGCCGTAAGAAGGCAGGAGCAGTTTACTACAGGTTGCGAGGTTTATTTCCGCAACTATGCAACTGGACCTAAACGGTAAAAGGTACCATTTTGAAATTATTGAGCTACCGTCACTACCTTATAAGTTGCGAGGGCGTCGTGTATAAGGGGCATATCAATCAATTGCGACCTGTGAGAAAGAAACAAGTGGAGACAAGAAATTTGATACTTCCTCGAACATCAGGAGAGAAGCCTGTAGGTGGAAGTCAGAAATAAAGTGAAGAGGAGGTTCCAGAGGTTACATCAGGAAACAAGGAGGAGACTGTTTCTGTGCACGTACCCTCTTGTACTCCTATACCAGGGCCTGTTGCTGTGCACGTGCCCTCTTGCACTCCTAAACCGGAGGCTGCCGCTGTGCAAGTGCCCGTCCGCAGTCCTAGACCTCAGAGAGCAAGGGAACCCCTAGACCGACTGGAGTATTATTAAGGGGAGAGATGTGTTGTGTATGTAAATAGATGAAGATTATTTGCATTCTTTAAAGTCTCATTATGTAAGAATATATGTGTATATAAATTGGACATTATTTATTGGCCAAACGAAAAGAATCTGAGGCTCTTTATTGGACACGACAAAAACAACAACGGCATCCCAGAGTAAATAAATCATCAGAGATTGATAAATATTTTTCAAATGAATTAAAATAAATATAATCGATACTGAGAGAGAGTTGAATTTAAAAAAAAATAGAAAATTATTATTTTCGAAATATAAATAGCTGAGAGGATTCCAGCAAACCGCATCTAAAATATCAGTTTTTTTTTGCTACATGTTTTAATTTGCATATACCTATTTTACATATCTAAGATTGTATTTAAAAATCGTTAACCATTTCTTCTAACTTTTGGCGAAATGGTGTTTTATTAATTTATCATTTGATATTATTAGGGTTCTTTCCTGGTATTCAAAAAGTAAAAATACGTATCGTTCAGTTATATTTTTCAATTTTTAAACAATTTGGACGCTGAATCGCTGATTCTGGTATGGCGCCATCTAGCGAATAAAGTTGTAACTAAAATCAATTTCGAATTTTTCATTATTTGCCATAAAAAATCCCATTGCATCCTGAACACAATGGTGTTTACCGCATTGCTCTAGCGCAAATATTCGCGGAGTTATTAATTTTTAAAGTTGTGCGGGACTTTTGGATCACCCTGTATATATATAAAATAAAGAAGGCATCTCCTGACCACGAGCACATGTGCTTTTTTGATGGCAGAGCGCCATCTAGTGGAGCAAAAATAAACTAAACGTTTATTTAGCTTGCTCTGTGATATTTGGCCAACCCAATTTCTTGATAAATCAAGAAAAGCCATCCACGAACGCGTTTCGCGCTGTTGGCGCTCGTCAGCGTGGAGTAGACTGTAACCACTGCGATATATTATATTATATATATATAAGAGAAAGAGGTTGAGATTGAAACTGATATATTACAATGTCCATATATGATTATATAAGGTTAAAAACAAAATAAGTATAAATATGAATAAATAGGTATATATATAAACTTTTTTTTACACAAATAAATTTACTGGCAATGCGTTTCTTTTTTTAAATCTCTACAGACCTTACTGCAATGATATGATTTAATGAAAGAGCGGGCTTGGCTCATCAGTAGTGAACCCTCTCAGCGGTTTCGCCAAATATATTCACTACTGATGAGCCAAGCCCTCTCTTTCATTAAATCATATCATTGCAGTAAGGTCTGTAGAGATTTTAAAAAAGAAACGCATTGCCAGTAAATTTATTTGTGTAAAATTTTAACGATAGAGGGCAATAAAATTTAATTTACTAATATATAAACTGTAAACATTTAGACGTAACCGTCTTTTAACCGTTACATCCTGATTTCGGTCATGGTGAAGGGCACACAAGGTATGTTACTATGACCAAAATAAATCGAAATTCTAGATTACCAAGTGGACTAAGTTCAAATATCAACAATTCAATACATTCAAAGTGATGTTTCTTTATTGAATGGCTCCAGAAATCTCTAGCCAAACAAAATTCAATTCAAACATTTCAATATTGACTAGGAGTTGAATGATATTCACCGTGGCGTTTTGAAAATAAACAACTTTGATTTGAAAGAGATATCCTTTCAATTCTAAACTTCAGGTTCTCCATCATCATTTGAATAATTCCTTTTTCCTATATACGGATTTAAAATGCAAAAAAAGGAAATACCAAAGTAATCACTATCTATATGAAAACCAATATTTTTATTTTATTCAACCGTGTTGATAATTTATGATAATGCCAACTGCACATTATTTATCATAATAAAGATAGAATATATCACCCACGATTTTAAGATCAATTTTTAATTGTAACAAAAATTCTTTCCAGGTATATATATAAGTGTATATATGTTATATATAAATTGTATCCAATTTTAAAATTGTAATTCCCAGATCAAATTACTCTGTTGAGTCTACCGCCAGAGGTCGCCGTTTTCCCTATATAAACCATTGTTGTTGTTTCCCGTTGGCCAGCTCAAATCTTTCAGTAGATATGTAAATAAGTCTTTTGTTTTTTTATTCTTACGCCTTAATTCAGGTAGTCCTTAATTATGTTCATCAGACTATTAGAGTAAATTGTGAATCAACCTTTATTTTATTAATATCTTTCCCACGACTGCAAAACAATATCACAGATATGCTCATGTGTCCTCAAACAATCTGGCCAAATTTTATATCAGACTAATTTATCATAACATATATATAAGAGAGAGAGTATAACATTCAAAAATTAAATTAAAATTTAACAATATGTATTTTTTTAATTAGAAAAGCGAGCTTTCGAGCAACGACACTCTTTTACTGGCATAACAATGTCAACTGGAGAAATATGAATTGTTTGTAAAAACAAATATTCATTTGCACACGTACGGGCGTGAATAACGACAAATAAAAACTTTACAAGCCCTCAAAACACTCAATTATTCCATGTATTTACAATTTCGATATATTATAATTATAAATTGGGGGTTTATATGTACATATGTAACAATTCTTATATATATTAAATTAGAGATGACTTTATTGGTAGGGAAATCTTTTTGTTCTAATGAATTTGAACTCTGTAGGTAACTTAACTTACTGCAATGATAAAAGATGTTGAACGAGAGGACTTGACTCATCTCGTTCAACAATCCTTTTTCATTGTAGTAACGTCTGTATACGTATTGTTACGTAGAAATAAAGACACATTCCAGATAGAGAGAAAATATTCTAGAACATTTAAGAATAATGTAGAAAAAGCGGAAGACAACTGATTGGCCAATTTATAGCGATTGCGCAATGCTCGGTGCTGGCGGATTTCTGATTGGTTAACCAACCATGACCTTTCTGGAAAGATCTACTCCGGGATATATAGGGATGAGAAACTCATGCCGAGGGAAGAAAGATAAGAAAAAGAAGTCGAAGAACGAAGCTACGTGGTGGACTCCAAGCAAGCTGCTGTCTCAAGAGGTCGGACTGCTGCTTATCGCCGACGCCGGTATACTTCCTGGAAGATTCTAGAAGGTTCTACGAACTTCTGTCTCCTGTTTTGCTCCTGCTTTCCCTCACCGTGCTGCAGTTGGCGAGTTTATAACTGCTGTGTTCTTTATTGTTGTTTTATTTTGGACTCTTCTGTAATTATTTTATATCGATTAGGCTTAAATAAAGTCCTAAAGATCCTTTGTACCCACGAAAGTTATTCTTTGTCAACCAACAACGCAACAGTTTTATCTGATGATATATGTGAAAAGAAACACATTGTCAAAATTATTGTCACTAATTTAATTGATAGATCGCATTCAAATTTATAAATGTAATGATATTTTATTGACCATTTTTAAAACGCAAAGTCCTGGACAAAATAATGATAAAAATGGACTGACCAATGAGATGTAGTGAGAAGTCTAGGAGGGCGTATCAATTCCCTAGTGGAGGAGAGCGCAGCAATTAGCGGCACTTACTGGAAGCCAATCTCGCACTGGAGGGAGTAATTAATTACCCCAACAAATCTCACTTCTTCCAACTCTTATATTTACTCCCTATTTATTATACAAATTAGCATTTCTATAAATATATTGACACATCATCGCTTTCTATAAACTATAAACATTAATTAGAAAATATTCATCAAGTAAATACACACCCAATACTTAGAATATATTAAATATAAGTGTGTGTGTGTGTGTGTGTGTGTTATTAAAATTTAAAATGAAAATGCGATTTCATTATCAATATATATATAAAGAAATTTCAAATTAAATTCAAGGACTCTATTTATTTAATATATTAAAATATTTCTCTGTCACACAATCAAACTGAGCGTAAAGTTATATCCATTGACATTTTTGTTTACAAATAAATATTCGTAATTATATATTTAATAAAGATTCAAATTTATTATTAATAATAAAACATATGGAATTAAACTATTTTTTAATTAAAATATTCTTTTGATGGTATATTTCTTCGCGTATATACATATCTATGTTTATTTAAATTCAATTCTAAAATTGAAGAGAAACAGGCTTATATTTTATAAAATGTAAATATTTATATAATAAGATTCCTTTTATTTCAGTTCTTGTAAGAGAGGGGCGTTCAAATATTCATATCTATTTACACAGAAAATATAAATATTTAATAAAATAATAAAAAGAAAATATCTAATTAAATCAGTAAAAAGCAGGAAAATGTATAGAAACGGTAATGCGCAATCTAAATAATTCAAATTAAGTTTTGAAAAGCTTCTTTCAACGGACTCACATCAGCTAAAGTGATGAAATTATTGATAAATATATTGAGAATATAGTTCTTCAAATAAAAGATACTTCGGCCAGTAAATCTTTTTATTGTCTCGACGTTTCGACAAAAATCTTTTGTCCTCGTCAGGAGCGAACAAAAATTAAAACATTTGGTAAAGCGTTAGAAATTATTCCCCAAATTATTTGCCAAATGTTTTCATTTTTGTTCGCTCCTGACGAGGACAAAAGATTTTTGTCGAAACGTCGAGACAATAAAAAGATTTACTGGCCGAAGTGTCTTTTATTTGAAGAAATATGAATGCCGGCCAAGCAGCCTCTATCTTTACGATGAGAATATTTTGTTTTGAATGTTAATTATCCAAAGATGCAGAAATTTGTAGGACTCTAACAAACATTATCAGTAAATTTATCGTCACAATAAATAATGTTTTCCTTTCTCCGCTTGGTTGTCACAGCTTGTGGATTGGAAAAGCAATGATACTTGACCCCCCAATCCTGATATCGATGAGTTCTCCATCTATTCACAGTGCCTATTTTGGTTCCAAGAAAATTGGTTAAGGTCCAGTAGCTTGTACTCTTTATCGATATTGGCTTCAACAATATTTCTGATTCTTTGGAAATCCTTGTTACCAGATATTCGGCATTGCCCCAAATGTAAAATATATTAATGAGATTTTTACCATTTATTTATATAAAGAAAATGGCATCTCCCTATCGTGCAACTGAAAGATGACGCAAGCCATCAGAAACTTTAAGTTGAACGATTGCACGTTTTATTATTTCAAAATATATAAATTTTAAAGGAAATTCATATAATATAATATAAATAAATATTCATAAAAAACCTATTCTAGGATGAACTGTCCCAAATTCTCTTATTATTGTCCCACAACTATGTTTCTGACTTGTTGAAAAAAATGCACTGCTGTCACATCTTAATGACAAGAAACGCAGTTGACACCTAAATGTAGTATCACAAACAATTCTATATTAATAACTCTATAACAGATATTATATGAATTATTGTAAATATATGATTATTTAGAAATATATATCTCCACATATATATAGGATTGTTTAAGATTGAATAAAATAATTCATATCTTCCTCTAAATGTATTCGGTGTTTTTACGTTACAAATATTTGAAGAGAGATAAATTAATTTATTCTCGGAACAGAAATAATAGGAGGCGGGATTTATTTCTCTCCAAACTATATTTTGCTTTATAAATACCCGAGAGAATTTAGACTATCACTCACAAAGTTTGATTTTATTAGTTAATCCAATTTTGTTTTCGCGCAAAAATATAGGGCAAATAAATCAATGACGCCCCAAAAAACTTTAAATTTAAAACATTGTTTAAAGAGAAGGGGTTTATCTTGAGATAGAAAAATATTTTTTCTTTAAATTTACTTCTTCTCTCTCGCTAAATCAACAAAAAAATTAAAATTTGATTTTCTTCGAGGTCACTTTTTGTCAAGCTCGATTTGAGTGGCAAGAAAATGCTGAACTTGTATTTCTTTAGTTTAAGTCGCCGCTCTCTGCATATTTTAAATACCGATTCTATTGTAATATTATTTTCTACATAATATTTCCAATATTTTATGGATTTTGAGCACAAAATCTGTCAAAACAATATTTGTTCGAGAAGATTGGGATGACCAGGATGTTTAGAGAGTTTCCTTTGTTTGCCCATTCACATTTTTGAAAAATTCACATAAATCATTAAACCGTTTATATTTATATTTAACATGGCTATTCAGTGAGAGTGAGAAAGAGAGAGAGATTGTTTATCCTCTATTAATTTACATTTTACGTGAATATTAAATACCAAATTTCCATATGAACTGATAAAATATACAAGAATGAGTAAAAATTGCATTTGCAATTTTATTCGAGTCTTTTGAGCATTTTACTTTTTACATCCGAAGCGATGATTCTTATAGAAAATGCTTGAAATATCATCATTAACACAGCGCCTTCTAACACTGAAAATTATTAACATATTTTAACGTTACCCTTTTCTATAATATGTATAATTAAATTCTATTTATACAGACACCTTATCTTCAATGGATAAAAACCTAACGAGGGAGGTTATAGTTCATCAGTGGCGAACCCTCCCCTCTTCCAATTTCTATTCATTGCAGTATATGAATATAATAAATGAAATTTTCAAAAAAAAAAAAAAAAAACCAAACAAACATAGAAGTCGGTGGACGAGTGGGTAACACCCCCGATTCCCGACAGTCATGAACTGGGTTCGAATCCCACGTTAACATTTAGTTTAATATGTGAATAACCTTCACATATTATCCATTGTTGCAAATATCATAAACTAGGTTGCTCTTGTTGTGCGGTACCAAATAAAGTTATTTTGAAACCGAACCGATATTTTCAACGTGAGGCTGAGCATTATCATACTGTAGGCAAACTCATGCTTAGTAGACCACGCCTTTTTGAACGAAAATTTGGCTTCAATATTTTCTCTATATATATAGGAGCTCAGAGAATAAGCCAGGCCATTAATTATTTAAATTGGAATATCAATTTTAAATTATTCAACTGTGTATATATACATAAATGCATTTCTTTTTATATTTTTTATTCAACGTTTTCGTTTTATTGATCTACCCTTCCTTATACCTAATGAGAGAACAATGTGTTTGATCACCATATCGGCATTTTTACAATTATCCATTTGAATTGGTTCTAAAATATATTGATGACAGTTAAAAGTAGTATAATGATTACACACACACACGCAAAAGCCTTTATTAGGGACTTGCCCCAAACAGATTCTCCCAATTGGGTAAGGTCATAATCATCTTGTGTTATTTACATAGGTAGTGAAATAGAAACTGAAGTGGCTTTACTCTTCATCTCAAAGTCATTCACACATAATGATATAAAAATATTATAATAATGATTATATAATGATTAAAAACTTTGTATAAAAACACTAGTAAACCTTTACACTTTCCTTTTTCTTTGATTGTTATTTATGTAACTATATATATAAATATCAACATTTTGCGGTTCACACGTTTTGAAAACATTTTTCCAGATTACTTTCAAATTTAGACAGTTTCTGAACCTATTGTGTTATCTTCTTCTCCCTTGAATATTAGTCAAGTACTAAACACAAAATATGGTTATGACATTTATGGACCTGCATTGAAGATTCTGTCAACTGTGGAAAGCTGTCTTGGTCGTTTGTCATCCCGGGTTTCTACAAAACCACCATACTATCAACAAGAGAAAGGTTATTCAGACTACAGGTCATTAAGTGTCTCCTTTATCGAACTGGTTTTATGGCCGAAATTGCAGTTGGGAGTCCCATCACTTCCGATTACACAACCTGGGTAATGGGCCAATATCCTCCTTTGTTTTGTTGATCACCTTTATTCTCATTCACCTAAAAACATGTCTTGAGGCCATGCGATTCAAAGAATAAGTCCTTTAAAGGTCCTTTTGATATAATGATTTTTCTTTTGTAAAATATTTAAATTACTTATTAAGTTTAATATGAATAATGTGTGTTGTTTGTGTGAGTTAAAGAAATGTTTATTCCAGATCAAACATTTAATGTGATTTTTCGGAATTCTCGTTATCATCAGCAGGGAATATCCTGCCGTTAATCTGTGAGGCTAAGCAAATCTTTGTTCTGTGGGACCTAACATTTATTGGCCTGTGAGGTCTAAGATATATTTGATCTGTGAGGTCTAATACATCTTTGGCATGTGAGGCCTAACATATTTGGTCTGTAGGTCATAGCATATGAGGCCTAGTATATGTTTCATCTGTGATGCCTACATATCTTTGGCCTATGAGGCTTAGCATCTGAGAACTAGCATATCTTTGCTATGTAAGTCCTAAAATATCCTTTATCTGTGAAGTCTAATATATCTTTGGCATGTAAGGCCTATCATTTTTGGTTTGTGGGTCATAGCATATGAGCCCTAGTATATGTTTGATCTGTGAGGCCTACATATATTTGGCCTGTGAGCCTTAGCATCTGAGAACTAGCATATCTTTGGTATATGAGCCCAAAAATATCCTTCATTTGTAAGGTCTTGCATTATTAGGGATGTGAGGTCCGACATCTTTTTGGCTTATGAGATATAGCATGTGAGGTCTAGCATGTATTTGGTCTGTGAGGCCTAACATTATTCGGCGTTTTTAAGCCTAACATACTTTCTTTATCGACACTCAGGGTCTTTAAGACAAATTGTTTCATAAATAAAAAAGAAACAAATGGTATTTTTTATACAAAGGTATAATGTAAAAACATGTTGCACTTAACGGTCTTTTTATCTTTTTGAGATAAAATAAATGTGCTAGCTAACTCCCTATGAGTTCTTTCGATTTTAATTTTACGCTTGGTTCCTTTCACAACTTAATTCCATTAGCGGCGTCACACGAGCTACAAAAGTGCGGTCAAGCTAAATAAGGCGTTTTGTGGAACTCTATTTTTAGGTTCTGTACCTTTTATGTGTATAGTTGTTAGGATAATTAAAAGAACAACGAAAACGAATTATTGAAGATATTTGGTGTGAATATACATACGTATATTCTATTTAGAACAAAAGTGTCAATTATGTGAATAGACGTATATTAATATGCTTGAGAATTATCGTCAAATTATGAATGAGGTTTTGAACATTAAAATAGCAATATACCACTCACATATGAACATTTCAGCCATATCTAGTGGAAAAATCAACTAAACGTTGATAGCTTGATTAGCTTGTTCCATGATATTTGACCAACCCATATTATTGATAAATAAAGAAAAAACTACCACGAATGCCGTTCTGGGTGCACCACGATGACGGGGCCAACAGCCAGAATTAAAAAAAAATGCATGTGCATCTGCTTGGGAAATATTCTTCAAAGTTTTGGAAATATATATATATATGTGATAGGATCCTGTCGACTCTGGATGTGGCACTATAGTGATAATAATGTGGTGAGTGAGAAATAAGGAAACAACAAGTTTGGAAGATGGAACCCAGCAAACCGAGGGAGAGAGGGAGCGCTAGCGGGCTGCCACCGCGGAAAATGCACGTCTTGTGTCTCCACCACCCCCCCGACTGAGTAAACATAGAACTGAGGTTCCAAGAAAAGGCCCTGCGGTCGCCCCCTTGGAATGTGACTGCTATATCAAGTGACCGGCCTTAGCTGCGTTCTCTCTCTCTCTGGTCGACTGTAGATTTGTTTTATTAATCCTGGAAGAGCATATATTATGACATATGGCCCCCGTTGAAGAAGGCTGAACATGGTTTGAGTATATTTAAAGCTGGAGAAGCCAGGAATAGAGAAAATAATTTACAGTTGAAATTAGTTAAGGTAATGGTGACATAATTTTATGTAAATAAAATATTGTATGGTACAAGTAAATATTATTTACAAGCAGTTTTACAACACCGGAGAGTTTGATATTTAAGGAAATTCTTGAAAATATCAAGGTTATATACAACAAAATCTAATGTACTATAAGGAAAGTTATATGGAGGAGTGTGAACAACGAGAAGAAGAGTCACATACATATGATGAAATTCTGAAGATCATTAAGACTGGGGGAACTCTACACTTTAAGATATTTTTCAGGCGGACATGGCAAGGGGAAACTTGTCATGGGCTTTCTATGCTATAAGTGTAGAGTACGAGAAATGAGGTTGAGGTTGGCAATTGTGTGAGCTCAGGACTGAGGTAAATATCGAACTACATACAATGTTAGAATTTCGGCGAACAGAGCGAGGGGAAACTTGCTTTGGGCCAATCTAACTTATCTATGCAGTTACTTGTGTAGCGAGACCGAGGGAAAAAGTCCCGTGTGTAGGTGAGGAAGTCGAACGGACTTATATTTAATTTGCGGAAAGTATGCGCGCACAGTGCCAAAAATTGGGACGAGGACTGCGTTGTCCGTTACAAGTGACAAGCTGCTCGGACACGAGGTGTTTGAACCGTCGTGGGAGCTTGTGCAAGGCGATGATTTCGCGGTGGGTTGAAAGTAAGACCCACGTCTGCGCGAAATGATGACGGACCGGACAAAATCAGCGACGATGTTTAACGTACCTCCGTGGGAAATATCGGAGGTAGGCTATATCGTGCTGGTTTGAACAAGGGACAAACATAGATTTGAAGACAGGGTCCGTGTGGCGAACGTGTGGCGCAAGAAGAAGGAGTGAACTGTGTCGCTCGATGCAGATTGTTCAAGTGCGAACAAAAAGGGGTTGATAAATATCTAGCAGTTAGTCAATCTGCACCCTGTGACGAACACACCATTGGCTAGATGGTGTGGGTCGGTGGATAGGCTAGAGATGAACTACGAAATAAATTATCACAAATGAAGGGCGAAGGTTAGGATTTTGAAATGACAATATAGAAGTTCGATAATTGATTAATCAATAATTCTCTATAAAGGTCCTGAGCTGGTATAAGGTTAACAAAGTTGTAAGAATGAGAGGGGCATTAAGGGGAAGATAGATAAGAGTCACCAAGGGTTGGTTGTAAGCAAGGCTCACGTGGTGGTTGGAATTCTTCGACGCCTGAATTACAGGGTGAATTTTGAATCGATTAGGGAAAGAAATTATTTTTCGTGAGCCGTGCTTACAAGTAGGAGAGGTCTATACAAAAGTTTAGGTGCTGGAGGCATATTTTTATAAATAATTTGATTATGAAAAATCTATTGTTAATAGTAAAAATCGTAAAGCGTTAATAGGTAGAATTCCTTTTTTTTATGATTTTTTTAAAAGAGTTACGTTAAAATGGAAATTATTTAATTAAAATGACGATTGTTACATCTACTGGTAAGGTAACTAATTAAATGGGTTTCACATAGCTAGATATAATATGGATAATAAGATCACTGTTAATAGGGGTGGAGAGATAAATGGAAATATTAAATATTTTTACATATTCACACATATTGAGCTAATTATGGAAATATTGGGACAATCTACAAGGAATGACTTATTTAAAGAATGAATGGTAGGAGTTAAGACAATTACACTCACGAGTTATGTTGGTTTAGGGCGCAGGTAAGTTCATTGAGCTTCGGGAGAGTTCTGTCTGTGACACTGTGCGTACCAGTGTTGTACATCACAGTAGCGGTAGGGAGATGGCGGAGTCTTGTCCATGATGGCGGGAGGTGTCCTGCTCTGGCACGGCGATCGTTCTTGAGTAGATCTAGTGCTGGAAGAAGTGCGTGGCAGCTCCATCTCCGTCGTAGGTGAATACTTCTTCGGGATCACGGTTCAAAGGTTGGCGAGGAAGGGGTTGAGGGCTCGAAGAGGAGTGGTTACAGTTGAGTTGGGTTTGGTCGATCATCGTGGCTTGGCTTCTTGTTTCTTCATACTCCGGCATATGAAGGATTCGCTTCCCGGCCAGGTCTTATCCTGTCGACTTTTCTGTGATAGGATCCTGTCGACTCTCGATGTGGCACTATAGTGATAATAATGTGGTGAGTGAGAAATAAGGAAACAACAAGTTTGGAAGATGGAACCCAGCAAACCGAGGGAGAGAGGGAGCGCTAGCGGGCTGCCACCACGGAAAATGCACGTCTTGTGTCTCCACCACCCCCCCGACTGAGTAAACATAGAACTGAGGTTCCAAGAAAAGGCCCTGCGGTCGCCCCCTTGGAATGTGACTGCTATATCAAGTGACCGGCCTTAGCTGCGTTCTCTCTCTCTCTCTGGTCGACTGTAGATTTGTTTTATTAATCCTGGAAGAGCATATATTATGACATATATATATATATATATATATATATATATATATATATATATATATATATATATATATATATATATATATATATATTAATTAAGAAAAAGGCATCTCCTTATCGTGCAACTGAAAGTTGCTGATGGCTTGCGCCATCTATCGGAATAAATATCAACTATTCTCGTTGATTTTTAATTATTCCAGAATTGGCCATATACCCATTCT
This sequence comes from Cordylochernes scorpioides, assembly GCA_030710605.1. NCBI lineage: Eukaryota > Metazoa > Arthropoda > Arachnida > Pseudoscorpiones > Chernetidae > Cordylochernes > Cordylochernes scorpioides. The sequence goes on from CP092886.1 coordinate 13,435,686, forward strand.
TGATTAATCAAGAAAAGCTAACCACGGACGCGTTTCGGGCTTTTGGCCCTCATCAGCGTGGTGCAAGCTGTACCTCAACGACCAAAAAATTGGTCATTAAGGCATCCTGAAAAATCATGAAACAGGTAGTTAAGGCCAGAATTGCGTGAGGACGCTACACAATGTGAAAAAATAGTACAAATGTAACATTGTACTGGGATAAGGTGCATAAATTAAGAAAAAGGCATCTCCTTATCGTGCAACTGATCAAGAATGGGTATATGGCCAATTCTGGAATAATTAAAAATCAACGAGAATAGTTTATATTTATTCCGATAGATGGCGCAAGCCATCAGCAACTTTCAGTTGCACGATAAGGAGATGCCTTTTTCTTAATTTATGCACCTTATCCCAGTACAATGTTACATTTGTTCTATTTTTTCATATATATATATATATATATTATTTATACGGTTATATTAATTATTTTATATGATGATAATATTTTATGTGAATCCCGGTATTATTTCTTGAAATTATTGATAATATATGTTAATTATGTATTATTGTTAAGTGAGGTTTAAAATATTATGTCTCACCACAATTCTAGTATAAGACCATGAAAATGTAGAAGTTTGAAAAATTATTATATTCTATAGTGTGAACCTCATTATTGAAATTGACTTCAGCATAAAATTGTTACTCGTTTTATTCTTTGAGACATTCTTAATATTTACAGTTCACCGTAGTAAAAATCTGAAGCAAAAACAAATCCAATTGACTTTAAACCACTAATTAAGTTCTTTAAAAAATTTAGAAAAAAAGTTTGATTTAAAGGTTTTCGGAAATTAACCTTTGTTTGGGCATTACCAAAGAAGTCACACACCAGTTATTCCAGGACATTTGTCAATTCCAAACAAGAAAATCTCTCCCGCATTTACTTGCTCCCTGGCTAAATAACGTCATTTCCGGAGAGCGCCTTGGAAAAAGATGGCTCTAATTAAGTTGGCGTATCAGACTGAAGACGGGAGGAGATGAGCGTTACTTAGTGTCGGCGTTTGATTTTTTATTTTGTTGTTGTCAGCATTCCTCTTTTTTAATCTTGTGAATGTTTAGATCGGCTCGTGTGTTATTATTCTTCTAGATCAGGGGTCTCCAAACTACGGCCCGAGGGCCACATCCGGCCCGCAGACAGATTTTGTCCGGCCCGCGGAGACATACTTGAAAACTCCTTTTAGAGAACAAATATTTTTTATAGCAAATAAAATGTTTGTGATAAGTTGGATAAAGAAACACAGAATGGTAATGAGTAAAGACATGTATAATTTATGCAGTAAATTTAACTTCAGCATATAATAACTAACAAATTATTGAAATGAATCCAACTTACATTTTATACATTGTAAGTAATGAACAACACATACCTTATAACATGACATATGAAATGCTAATGAGATGTATGTAATTGAGATTTTCCACCGACAACAGTTTGTAGTTGTGGACTAATTTTACTTGTACCAATTATTAAAAGAGATTTAAGATGCTCGTCAGTTAATTTAGATCTGTATACATTTTTTGTGTACTTCATTTTGGAGAAGGTTTTCTCACACAAATAAGTAGTACCAAAAACGGAAAACAGCCCACGAGCAAATTTATGCAAATTATCAAATTGTGTCAGTGGAAGACTCTTATAAAATTCCAACAAAGATGAGTTTTCATATTTGTTCTTAATTATATCACTTCACTGAAGATCAATCATTTCCATTTGAAGTTCCGGGGCTAGGGTTTCAATGTCAGCATCAAAAGGATTCTGAAAAATCTTAATTTGATTCGCAATGGCATCAAAGTCCGAGAAACGAGTATCAAAATTTATCTTCAAAGCACTCAAAGTTTCGATTGCAAAATCGATAGGAAACTCAGTCTCAGTAGTGTGGCTGAATATTTCACATGTTTTAAAATATAAAAAACATTTACTTCGTAGTTGTGATTGAAACAGTATCAATTTCATCCGGAATGACTTGATATTAGTGTATAAATCAGGAAGATGCTGGTTTTCTCCTTGCAATCTCAAATTCAGTTCGTTCACATGTTTTGTCAAATAAACATAGAATGCTAACTTCCATAGCCATGCGTTGTTTTGTAATTCAGTAAGAGGGCGGTGCTTTTCATTCAAAAAAATTTCGATCACTGCTCGAAGTTCAAAAAAGCGCTGAAGGACTTTCCCACAACTAAGCCAGCGTACGGCAGTATGATAAGGTAAGTCTGTTTCTCCAATCTCTGCAATAAATTGTCGGAATTGTCGGTGATTCAGCCCAAAAGATCTGATGAAATTAACAGTTGATATGACTGGTTTCAGAACGTCAGACATATCCAAACATTTTCCGCACAAAGACTGTTGATGAATGATACAATGTAAGACTAATGGTTTTGTGAGCCGCCGTCATTTTCTACAGCCTTTGACACAAGAGCGACCACTCCTTTATCTTTCCCACTCATGTTTTTGCCTCCATCAGTTGTAATACATTTCAAGTTTTTCCATCGAAGGTTCTTTTTATTAATGGCCATTTCAACTCCTTTAAAAATATCGGTACCAGTAGTTGTGCCATGAATACTATACATATCAAGAAGTTCTTCGTGCACTTCATAGCTTTTATCTACTCCTCTAATATAAATCAACACCTGAGCAGTATCTGACACATCCGTTGACTCATCCAAGGCCAAAGAAAACCACTCAACATGTCCATTTTTGTCGAACAGTTGAGAGGATATATTTTCAGCGATGTTTTCTACCCTTCGAGCCACAGTGTTTGCTGACATACTGACAGTTTTTAATAAATTTACCTTTTCAGGGCACATTTCTTCGACTACTGCAATTATGCATTCCTTGATCATTTCTCCATCGGTGAATGGTTTTCCACGTTTTGCAATTTCAAGAGCCACACGAAAGCTGGCACGAGTTGCCGCCTCTTGTTCAGTTTTGACTTTTGTAAATAAAGATTGCTGCGATTTCAATCCGCGCTTCAAAGCTTCGAATTTTTCTGTCCGCACAATTCCTGTATATTTTGAGTAATTTTAAGAATGTTTTGTTTCATAATGACGTTTCATGTTATATTCTTTGAGAACGGCTATGCTTTCATTGCAAATCAAACATAGCGCCTTGTTACTGGACTCAATTACGAAATACTGAATGTTCCACTGATCTTTGAATTTTCTGCATTCACTATCAATTTTTCGCTTCTTTTCCATTCTGCTAAATCACACACAAAAGCAACAATTAATAATAACATTTAATAACAAATAAACATAACAATTAATACAGGAAAATTAATAATATGCAGTGTTGCCATCTTGGCCCTCGGAACTTACTGGAGTAATCAGTATGGCCCTAAGGCTGGAAAGACCCCATCAGTATGGCCCTAAGGCTGGAAAGTTTGGAGACCCCTGTTCTAGATCATTGTTAATACTTGAATCGCTTCGTTTCAATTCTCATCTAGTGCCATGTAAATATAAAAACACCTCGTGTGATAATTCTTCTGGAGCCTTGTAAATGTTTGGATTGCTTCGTTACATTTCTCTTCTGGAGCCTTGTAAATGTTTGAATTGCCGTTTTACATTTCTCTTCTGGAGCCTTGTAAATGATTGGATTGCTTCGTTACATTGTTCTTCTGGAGTCTTGTAAATGTTTGAATTGCCGTGTTACATTTCTCTTCTGGAACCTTGCAAATGTTTGGATTGCTTCGTTACATTACTCTTCTGGAGCCTTGTACATGTTTGGATTGCTTCGTTACATTTCTCTTCTGGAGCCTTGTGAATGTTTGGATTGCTTCGTTACATTATTCTTCTGGAGCCTTGTAAATGTTTGGATTGCTTCGTTACATTTCTCTTCTGGAGCCTTGTAAATGTTTGGATTGCTTCGTTACATTACTCTTCTGGTGCCTTGTAAATGTTTGGATTGCTTCGTTACATTACTATTCTGGAGCCTTGTAAATGTTTGGATTGCTTCGTTACATTTCTCTTCTGGAGCCTTGTAAATGTTTCGATTGCTTCGTTACATTACTCTTCTGAAGCCTTGTAAATGCTTGGATTGCTTCGTTACATTACTCTTTTGGAGCCTTGTAAATGTTTGGATTTCTTCGTTACATTACTCTTCTAGAGCCTTGTTAATGTTTGGATTGCTTCGTTATACATGGTAAAAGGTACAACTTCCTTAACTTTTGTCCATGGGTGTAGGTTACTATTTTGCTAGTGATCGTTTATCTTTATTTTCTCAGAAGGAAAAGGATGCAAAGTTTTGAAAATCATCCTATTTCTTCTTAGCCATATATTCTACAAAATACGATAAGTAAAATACTGCCTTCAGATTCTCTGATGTGGGATTTTGCACTGCCATTTAATAAATAGCATTAAAATGTTATAACGAAACACACAAGACAAATACATGAATTATACCTGGCGTTTAAGCATAGCGCGCAACATTGCTTCATCTCCAAAAAACAATTGTTATAAGTATTTTTGTGTAAAATGAATAAGTATTCAATTCAAATCTCTTTTAACGATTCAACCTTTTTTAAATAAATAAATGTTATAACGAAACAAGATCAAATACAAATACCTGATTTATAAATGGCATTTAAGTATCAACATTGAAGCATCTATAGAAAAAAAAGTTTGTAAGAGTATTTTTGTGTAAAAACGTGTATTTTAAATAAATATCTTTTAACGATTCAACGTTTTTTATACATACCGGGTGTATTTTCCGCATGTTTCTAAAATATAGATTTAATATATATATATTTATCTCTACTTTCAAAATAAAATTCTTACGTATAATTTTTCTGTGGTGAAAAATTCCGCCTAAATCTGCAGAGCTAATCTGGTCGCTTGTTTGACGAGAGCGATCGGCCCGCAGGGTTTCTAATCAAATACGCGGAGCTCCTGATAAATATTGGTGTCGGGGATGCTCTATTTTCATTATATTCAAATTACCGAGGCGTTGTTCAAGCTGACCAATAGATTTATGACTCGAGGAAAGTTGGTGATGGCGAGGGGAATTAATATGAAGGTGATGGATGAATTACTGATCGAATCGCCCGATGTTATCAATTAAAGCCGTGTGCGAGCTGCCAGAGTTGTTTATTAATACACTCAGATATTCTTTGGAGTGTTTATGGAATAGTCACAGCTTAGAATATATGATTAGTTCTTTTAGATAATAAAATAAACGTCTATTGTTGAGTATCATTTATTAAACGTTTTTCGAGCTTTCGGGATAACGCCCTTCTGCAGGAAAATTGATACAGAATTCAATTATGATTAATTCACTCTAAGTCACTAAACGAACCTATATACCATATAGGAAGTTGATTCCAATATGTATTCATCTAGTGTCACACTGAATATTGCACAATAATTTCGGATGATAATTTTTATTCTATACATAGCCATATTTTTGCTTTTGGGCTTTTTTGTAATAATATTGCGATATTATAACAAAAAAAGGTAAAGAGAGTTTGTCTACGTTTTTTTAGTATGTACTATAATATATATAATCGTTATAAAAAAAGAGCAATACATAAATAGATATTTAATCTTTATATTAAAATTTTCTTTACATATAAAATACAAAATAATTGTAAACATAAAATAGGCGTTATTGTTAATATCTAGAAATATGCATACCTCTTATTAAAATTTTTATTTTCCCAGTAATACATACATGTATATTTTTGAAAATAGAGCAATCCATAAATAAATCTTTAATCAAAAAGGCATATATTGGATCAAAATATCATTTATTTTACCAATATGAATATATTATTATGCCAACTGAAATATTGGTAAAATAAATGATATTATGATCCAATATATGCCTTTTTAATTAAATTAAATACATGTATATATGTTATGAATGATTTTGTTTTGTTGTTGAAAATGATAGAATTGGAGGTGCAGTCGTGAAAAAATAGGAAATAAATTATTTACCCATCAAGTAGTTTTTTTTTTTTCATTTTGAATTACTTGAAGTAAATTACACATAAAATTATTTTTCACAGGAATATAGAATTTATAAAATGAATTCTATATACGTGATTTAAAAAGTAGGTAGGTCAACTATACAACTATACATATTTACAACAATATTCAAAGTGTTATGTTTTAAATCTATGGTCAAAAAATGTAGAACAGTCAATGAATGAAAATAAAATATATGTTTTTAAAAAATAAAATATTTGCATTTTAGATTATATAATATATATATTTCAGCAATTTTTTTCTCCTTCCCATTATATTTTGACAAAATAAAAAAATAAATTTATAATACCATCTCTATATAACACCCTCAATCAATATAAAAGGAATATTAACATTATATATAATACTTATGGGGAATTTATTTCAAAACCTTTTTATATATATATATACAGCCTTTATTATCTTTATTATATGGACCAGTAGATAAATTACACCCTCAAATTTATAATATTAATTATTGGGACACATGTGTTAAATATATATATTATGATGCATTAGCGCGCCATCTGTTATGAAAATTTGAAACTATTTTAGACGCGTAATATTATTTTTGAAATTAAACAATTTCTACTGCCCTTACTGCAATGGAAAAATTAATGGGAGGGCCTGGCTTGGAAGAGCGATTGCTCGAAGCATATTATATATTTATAAATGTATGTAATTTTGCTGTCCTCATAGCTTATGTCCGTAGTTCATCTAAAATACCCATTCAAAGAGTCTATATTCAGTATTACTATAAAAGGAAGATCGAAAAATGCAATATAACAGCGGTATGGTAGATTAAACTGGCGAAACCGCTGGGAGGGTTCACCACTGATGAGCCAGGCCCTCCTATTAATTTTTCTATTGCAGTAAGGGCAGTGGAAATTGTTTAATTTCAAAAAGAATATTACACGTCTAAAATAGTTTCAAATATAAATATACATATTGAAAATAAAGAAGGCATATCCTGACCAGGAGCACATGTGCTTTTTTATATGGCAGAGCGCCATCTAGTGTAATAGAAATCAACTAAAAATTGATTTAGCCTCTTCCCTCATATTTTCCCAACCCATTTATTATAAATATAACATATATATGAAATTTTAAAAATATTATATATCAAATATTGTGAAATAATATGAAAGAGAAAGTTCATAATGTTGTTCTCTCATGATATCACACAATTTCAGTGAGTTATAAGTTAGATTTAAGACTTTTAAAATGTGTTTCAATAAAATAGTATCTTGTATCAATATTAGGGTGAAAATATCAGACTTCGAGGGAAAAGTTTATTTTCAAAATCTTTAATTTCTAAATTTCGGGCATGTGTGAAAGCCCTTATACAGGAAAACACGACACAATAAATTGTCTTTTCAATTGTGTATCGTATTTTTACCTGTAAAAGGGTGTAAACATGGTCAGTTTGGCCACACATCATGTAATACAAAAGATGTTGTTTTTAATTTCAGTTTCGAGGCGTAAAGAGAAGTGAACCTACGCTCGCAAATCTACAAAAGGCTTTCATCTTAATAATGTAACAAAATATTTATTAATTTTATTATTTTTTATTAAGAGAGTGGTCATTTTTATGTTTATATCTTGCGACTCTGTAAATTTACCTCGTGGCTTATCTTTTGTTTACTATTCTTAGTTTGTCCTTGCCTGAAATAAATTTTGTTTCCTCCTGAAGTTTTTGTCTTCCCTAATTTTCCACGTGGCATTTTGGTGGAGATGTTGGGTAAGTTAGGAAAGACAAACTGAAGAACGTCGAGAAGAATTTGAAGCCATGGGTGCTGTGATCTACATTTTTAGAGACTGGCTCCAGGATTCCACCGCCGTGTCAAAGCCAAGACTTCCTTCCAAGATGACGATGTCCCTATAGACGACGATACGACGACAAAGCCGCTCTTCACGCCGCAAGAAAATGGACGCAAAGGTACTAGGAAAAGTTCCAAGACTCCGATGGAATCCTTGGCAGAAGCACGTCAAATCCATGTCAGTATCTACAATAATTTCTATCTGTGGGTCACAGCTCCCATAGGGAAGAAGCTATGTAACATAGTATTTATTAATTTTATTATTTTTTATTAACAGAGTGGTCATTTTTATGTTTATATCTTGTAACTCTGTAAATTTCCCTCGTGGCTTATCTTTTGTTTACCATTCTTAGTTTGTCATTGCCTGAAATAAATTTTGTTTCCTCCTGAAGTTTTTGTCTTCCCCAATTTTCCACGTTATCTTATATTTAATAAAACATATAATAACTTCTAAATTATCTTATATTTAATAACATATAATAACTTCTAAATATAGAACGTTTTGTTTACCTTCTAAGTATTCAGAGTTGGGGGGGGGGGGTCGGTGGAAATATTGTCTAAACCGTTGGTTTTAGACCGCTACGACTCGGGATCGAATCCCGCATTGCGCACTTTTTCCTTATTAAAAAAATGCTCCAATGGCTCCCGATTCTTCTAAAAGTCCAAACCAAACAGAGAGTTCAAGTATCCAAACGGGGCTCTGGCACATTTGTAAGTAAAAAAGTCAAACTGTTTTCACATGTGTAAACATGTGGTGCACTAATAGTAAAAGCAGTCGCCAACTTCTATCCACCATGATTACCATGACCTGTACCACGTGTACTATGGATAATAATAAAAAAGAGTGATAACATATATTATCATATTTTCTTTGAAGAACATACTACAGAAATAAATATTGATAATATATGTCAAGGGATAGAAATGCTAATAATAATTGCGAAATATATCGATAGATGGCATTTAGAATAATAATTGTAAAGAGGAATATCTTGGATGCTTTTTTATTACAATATTTCGACGGGAAGCGCTCTCGTCTTTTCCACGAGAAACGATTCTACATGTTAGAGTGGTTAGATATATTTAAATACAGTATCTATGAGGAAGGATAAATTGTAACTATACATGTGTTTGAATTAAATATTGTCTAAGTATTAATTAATTTGAAAAGTAATATTTCTAGGGTTAATAAAAACCTATTGTATATTCTAGATATATGAGTTTTTATCTCTCTTTTCCTATATATGGTGGTTATTATTTATAAATGGGTTCAAAAGAAAATAAATCTAAGCATCGAAGAAATATTATTTGTTCACAATGACGAAGCGATTCTAAACATTTCTACAAGTGATTGTATTTATAATATTGTGAGAAATATGTATTTTTGTTTATTTAAAAACGTTTATTCGATAGGAAACACAGTATGGTTGTTTTCTATTTTATCGATTTTAGAGTAAAATATACACTTCACAACTTAAAAAATTGAATTTTTTAAAATATTGAATTGATTTTAAAATATAAAAAAGTTAATTTCGAAAATAGTAAGTTAAATTCTTCTCAAAATAATTATCTCTTTAACTTTGAAAAATAAATATTGAACTCAAATTTCTGTGAGAGTTCAAGTTGAAAGAAAGCGGGACAGTAGTGCGTTTGTAAAAACTTAGAGATGTTGTCTGTTGACTATAATTTGAGAGAAGGTGCTGACATGAACAACTTCTGGTGGCTGCGATCTCAACTCCAAGTACATCCACAATGCCCTTGTCTTCTCCGTAACACATCGCTTAGAGGAACCTATATTTCCAACTAATTACAAACTTACTTTAAAATAAGAGTCACGCGCCCATTGTTATAATTTGCAAATTCTAATTAATTTCCTTTATTAATACCGTGTCAATAAAGTCTCTCGATGCACTGTATAGCCGGCGATAATTAACTGAGGGCTATTTGAAAGACAAGCCTCGTATTGTAGCGACACAGGTGGGAGTAGCCCTCGGGCTGAGAGACGTGGGCAGACCACGGGGTATATAGACGCCTCGTAAAATCTCATCTCACCGCCTCTCTATATATACATTGTTCAGATTAATGTTTCTTTCATTTAATACATATTCATTACTATGCGCTCTATAAATAGAGAGTATGCCCGCGCAATCTGTTTTCAACTAGTCTAATTACTCCGGTTCTATTCGTATGAATGTTTGCACAGACTATTGTTTTAACACAAATGTCAATATTAGGACTAAAATTTATTATAATTATGATTATAATCAGTATATAGCTATACAGTAGTAACGCGATAGCAACTCATTGATATACCAGGTTGTCCCAAAAGTTTGTAAACACAAAAAAATTGAAATACCAATATTATTCGCTATAATATTTTTCGCCGTTGTGTATAATGTCTTTGTATTATGTATTATTATGTGTTCACTGTAATTACCTATAATTCGCCAAGTAACAAGAAAACGTTCTAAAAACACGAACTTTTGGGGCAACCTTATATTAAAATGATCATTTTCCGAATCTAAACTATGATGGTAATAAATGAAAGATCGCCTGGTATCAGAATATTCGCCAATTGGCAGCACCAGTCAAGTTGGGTGACTACTGCGGGTGGAGGAGATTCCCATTCATTTAAATCTTAAAGGCATATCACTGAATCATATCACAAACTTTCACGGGATCGTTGGAGGGAAGGCATAAACCGTCGATTCACTGCAGGCCGCGACCGGAGATCGAATTCTATAATTGTCCTCTTTTTTAAGAAGAAAATATTGCTTCATTGGCCCCTGATTTCTACAGAAATCCAACCCTACCAGTAATTTCATGTAACCAAACGGAGCAAATGCTTTCTACATTTGTAGACATGTGATGCACTCACAGTAAAAAGCATTCGCTAACTACCCGTCATGAATATCGTTGTCTGTATCACGTGTACTTAGGATATGTGACACACATGATCGAACGGTAATGGAAGAACGGATCAGCTACTGTACACATATTGTGTTAATGGCAGAACTTTGTTGTTAAATATATAACTCATAAATATATTTATTTCTACAACAAAAAGTATAATTCTTCGCAATATTAATAAACTCTCACAGGAATACATCCTAAACATTATGTTTTATTTATTTTATGAACATGTGGTATATAACCTTGGTTTTCATAGGTAGTAAACGAATACATTTATTGTAAAGGACACCACATTTCAACATAGATAGAAAGCAGTTAAACTTTTTATTTATAGTGTACAAGAGCCCCGTTTGGCAACTTGCAGCACTGAGGAGACTGGACTTACCCATGTCGAGGACCGTTGGAGCATAATATTGTTTTTGAATCAAAAATTCAATGAGACTTGGATCCCGGGTCCAAATTCCTAAAGATGACAGTATCTACCCCCCGGCTACTAGATTCCATTTAACCATTTTAATTTTGAAATATCGACAGAATATTTTCAATTATAACTATTAAACCTATCATTACCACAATAAGGAATTTAAAATATTCAATCAGCTATTTATAAACGTCTTTGAAAATATTTAAAAACAATTATCTCTTATGAATAGAATGAAACCATTGGAGCAAACTGTACCTGGATATGAGTATTTCGTGAAAGATTGGCAATTAGCATGTTTTCCGCAATACGTGGCTTCAAAATTATTTCGCAAGAAAAATGGCGAGCGCATTGAAGGATGAGAAAAAATATGAAAGACAAAGGTTTAATTAAACCTAATACCACGCGGAATGAAAAAATATTGGAATTTTTCCCGCTCAACGAGTTCTTGGAATCCCAATCCGATTACCTTCTCCCTCTGGGGAAGTTGTTAAAAGTCTGTTGTTAATATTGCTCATTTTTTATTTGGATTCAGCCTCGTGCGAGGGAAAATACCGCCAGGGAAATATATAAGTATTCTTGTATTTATTGTGCACGCGTTTTGACCTAGACCTGACGATCGTTGAAGTTAGTGGAATGAGCGCGTGTGTTTCTTAACAATTTATACCGAATAAACATATTGAAATATACCACCTTAACAGGGGCTAAAATCGGCCAAATTGGGTTTGTTCTACGCTGTATGATAGGATGGATCGACGGCGTGAGCAGAGGTAGTAGATGTGAACTATCACTTGCTCGTACCAAAGCGCATGCCGAAGTGTGAATCTAAACGATTATATAAACATCGACCAAGTTATGAATGCGTAATTTCTCATAAATAACCTTATTCTGGAAAGCACATGGGACAAACTGCAAGCTATTTTGTTCTGGTTTCAATGGTCTTCTTATCCAGGACGATCTTAGGTTGGAGGCATCACAGCGTGGAACATGAATGATACCATTACTGATCTGCCACCCGCCTTTGATTACTTTGATTGATGTCGTCTGTCATTGAGCCAGCCTTTCCTTCTCTCATTTACTGACAGGCATTGACACCCGAACTACTCTAGAACTACTCCGACACAGACCTGAGTCTATGGTAGATAGAAATAAGAAAAGATGACGTTGCCTAGGACTATAATTAATTTGAGAACCATTTTTTTTTAATTTGTCATTAAGTAATGCTAATAATGAAATTTTCAATGTATAATGTTAAACCTTTTGTTGTTGTCGTGTCCAATGAAGAGTCTCAGATGTCTTCGTGTACCTTTATCACAACAATAGTAATGTTCTCTTTCTTGGGTGTGTAAAGCTGCTGTTCTAGGTTTATGTCAATATTCTGCAAGGCTGCGGCCTTTGGTGGACATGATAATATATGGGTAATTGTTAGTTAAACGACACTTATTATTTCGATATATAAAACTGAATTAAAGTTTTATAGAAATATAATATTTTTAAACGTGGACTTGTTTAAAATTAATTTATTTGAACATCTCATTTTTTATAATATAGAATTTGTAGAATATTTCTGTACAGAATAATCTGACACTAATTTATTGATCATTGATGCATGCGTTGTTAATTCGCATCGCCATTTATGTATATGTGAAAATATAATAGAAAAAATAAAAAATAGAAAGGTCAGGTATTGATATTAAAAATAAAAATGGCATATCCTGACCAGGAGCACATGTGCTTTACAGAAGGCAGAGCGCCATCTGGTGGAACAGAAATCACTACACATTGATATAACCTGTTCCCTGATATTTGGTCAACCCAATTTCTTGATAAATCAGGAAAAGCCATCCACGAATTTATGTATATATGGTAGCCTTTTGTTTTGATATTAAGGTTGTTGTTGTTGTGTGTAAGGTTAGGTTAGGTCATAGTACATTGAGCTAGTGAATCTGTATAGAATTTCTACTTTCATATAAGTTAAATATTTTTGGCAGATTATTATTTAGATATTTTATAGAATAAAAAGAACTTCGTTAAGAGAGGAGGAGAGAAAGAGACAATTATTCTTTCTTCACTTATATATACACACACATTTACAAAAATAAATGAATAAACGAAATATATAAATTCTATTAATACAATGACATTAAAAATGTGTATTGTCTTTAAAGTGGAAAATCTCTGCTCGTATCAATATTATTTGTAAGTTTTTATAATTACAGAAGCATTTTTCTTTAGTATAGTCAAACACAATCACCTTGAATACGCCATTAAACGCATATTACATAAGCATATGGCCATACAACAGTTTTAACGATCTGGTGGATTAAATTGACGAAATTTCTGTTAAGATTCACCACTGATGAGTCTCGTCTTTCCAATACTTTTTCCTATTCAGTTGCCTAAATGTAGCAATTTGTCTCTATTTAGAAGTTAGCGTTGAATAGCTTCCTCCTCATCATTATACAATTTGACAAGGAAGTGAAAAATATAAAATGAATATATTGAAGGGCAACTAATAATAAACTCGACGCAGGAAGTCTAGTGATGCGATTGAGCCGGTAAACGACGGACAAATAGGAAGTTTTACAATATTTGCTCAGAACTTTATATTTGTGAAGTTTCCCAGTTGGAGGGCGCAATTTCCTGAAATGATTTGGCTGTCATTTACGGTCCTCTCTCAAGTTAATCTCCAATATTTGATGTGTCTCACAGAGCCAGACTTTTATTATTGACCTTCTTTCTCTCATCAATATATAACATATTATAGTAAATATAATATATATATGAAATTTTATAATATTTTAGGAGAAAGTAAACAAAAATTTCAATTAATATCCTTCTTCGATACGGACTCAAGCATAAAATGCATCATTTACATTATAAAATATTCAGATTTTGTATATAAATGAGATGATGTGCAGTTTTATATTTAAAATAAAAGTTTATATGAAAAATAGTATATATGCAATGACGCGTAAACTGCCGAAGCTTCTGCGTAAACCTGTCAAAGCCCTAATATGGTAACCAAATTAAAAAAAAAAAAACATCTTTCGAAACAATATAACCTTATTCTACCTCTCCTTTCCCTTTGATTTATATATTAACCTAAACCTATTTTGTTTCTATATATATACATAATCATGTATATAAAACTACATTTACATTTGTTGTTCACAGGTATACAGATTGCTATCTTTCATTATATTTATGTTCAAAATAATTTGAATATAAAAATTTCATTGATCTATATAAATACGTTATATATATATACAAGTTTTTAAAGATTATTATCTAAGATAATGAAAAAAATCATTAGCTTGTAGGCAAATGAACTTTGCTGATATCTTTTGCGCCACATATTTAATATATTATCAGGTGGGAATATTTTCTCGACAGCTAGAATATTCGAGTAAGTATATTACAGAATATCAATATATGCATATGCTTGAATTTAATAAAATATATACAACATTTCCCCCTTACACTTTTACATCCATTAATATATAATTGAATAATAAATAATAAAAAACACGTTTATTTGTAGTATTATGAATGAAAAATATTATTATTAGGATTTTAAAAAGGAAAATTGGGGGAAGTGAAGATTAATATGAGTCATTCTCAAAAATATTTCCGCATTAATTCTCCCTATCAATAATTTGACTTCTGATGGTGAAATGTAAGGTAATATATATATTTGGAGTGTCTTTTATATAATGGTCCTGTATGAGTTCTGAATGGATAAAATGACGCACAATTGATTAGTAAAACCTCATTATGGGGTGGCCCGAATGAATATTTTACAAAATGAGATGAGAAGCTCAAGTTACGTAAAACAAGCAGTAGCACGTCCCGGGGGAGGCGCAGGGAAATGGTCTGTCGCACGCAACAGGTCGTCGGCCCGACACTAATGGTGAGGCAGCTCGGGGGAGCGAACGCTGAAAAACTCTTATTTACACCTTCCATCCACTCCTTCTTTATCAGAAAAGATGAGAAAAATTTAACTCCTCGCTCTAATGAAGATTAAGAATTTCTTTCTGTAATTTGGCGCGAAGCGCATTACATTTTATTACTTCTTTTAGAAAAAGTAGACACAACAAAAATGAAATTAGTTTATTTTTTAACTTTTTTTCAACATTAGAAAAATAACGTTAAGCCATTTGATATTCATTAAGATTTATTTTTTCAATTTTAATTATTCAGTAGAGAAAAACTCTTTAATTTGGTTCAATCAATATAATATGGATCTACATTTAATTAAGATGTTTGATCCCGTGAAATTTGATGTCAAGGGTTATCGAAAAAAACTGAATAATTGTTAAGTGTATTCATAAACCTCTCATCATAATATAGCATTATTAATTATAAAAAAGGTTATTTTGATCTATAAAAGGAAGGTTATATCTCCCGTCGAAAAAATCGGAAAACCTCGGGTCGGTGACGAAGCTACAAATCAGATTTAACTAATAGAAATGTCGTTTATTTGACCATTTTGACTAGATAGATGACCTTTCTTCTTACATAGATCAATATCCTCCTTGAAAGAAAACCCTCTATCATGATGCAATAGCGCGCCATCTATTATGAAAATTCGAAACTAAATATTATAGTACGCGTATGATTCTTTTTCAAATTAAACAATTTCTAATGCCCTTAATGCAAAGAAAAAATTAATGGGAGGGCCTGGCTCATCAGTGGTGAAATCATTCCAAGAGTCTAGCATCAGTATCACTATAAAAGGCAGATCGAAAAATGCAATATATCAGCGGTAGGTTAGATTAAACTGGCGAAACCGCTGGGAGGGTTCACCACTGATGAAACAGGCCCTCCCATTAATATTTCATTGCAGTAAGGGCAGTAGAAATTGTTTAATTTGAAAAGGAATCATAGGCGTCTATAATAGTTTCGAATTTTCAAAACCAGCTATATTTCGGCCATAGAATAGGTCTAGTCGCCCTGACGGCTGAGCACATCTTAGGCAGATTCTGAAGATTTCAAGAAAACCTTGTGTGTGTCATGAAATCAGCCCTGGACTGAATATGACCATAGATCGAAATCATGGTCACCAAGTGGGCGTTTTGAAATTTCCAAAGCTCGTATTGTAGGTTTGTCATTGACTGCGCATAGGTATTTCGTCTATTTTGATGGGAGAAACCTCTATGACTTTTATGAATAATATATTTTAAAGCTTTTAAAAAATATATCCTTTATAGCTTGTTCTCCCCTTTTTGCATCATCCTGAATATAGTCCTATTATGAAAATATCGGTTTTATATTATTTTATTTAGTTAATTAAAGAGCGAAGACCTCTACCTTCAGATGTTCGATAACAATATATTATTGTAGAATTCTTAATTAATAGAAATATAGAAACGGAACGGAATTTTTGTATTTATTTTTAAAAAGCTACTCGCCCAGAGAAAATGTTGTTTTCTCTCCCATGTTCTGATGAAAAATATATTTTCTACATCTAGGTATGAATGATATACAAAATTATTGCATTATTTCACTTAAATTTTATATTTATTATACAATATTTGGGATATCTATTCTATATCGTAGTGTGTGCAGATATTTATAAATATGATAAAACTATATAAAAACAATGTTTTACATACTTTTTCCCCTTATTTCAGTTTTAAAAATTGTAGATAGCTTTAATTAATTGATCAAAGAAATCTCGCGCCTACAACTTTGCATTAAATATTAATAAAAATAAATTACTCTATTTTGTTTTTGAACTTTGTTATACACATTAATATTTTAATACTCTAAATTAATTTTTTGTCAAAAAGGAAATTATATAAACATTTTGCTTTTTCCCGCCACATCTGTATATATTTCCGTGAAGATAATAAATTATTCATTGACTATTCTTATATGTGTTTTTAATTTGCATATTTATGCCTATATATCGTAACATTTTGTTTGTGTAGTGCACTTTTAGTCATAGTTTGTTGAGGTTAAAAGTGAGGTCAGATCATATGTGAGGGCATCATAGAATAGTTAGGGCTATATATAATATTATGTTTTAACATGTATAGCTGTAGTTAATATATTTTATTTTCCTTCCGTCCAAATTTAATACTAATTTAAAAGCTATTTTTGAATTCTTTTATTCATAGAATAAATAAATCTTCATTAAATAGAATAGTGTATATCTATTCGAATTTATCTTTAACCAATTTCCAACACAACAGAAAATAATTTTTAATTTGAGAGAGTCGCAAACATGTTAAAATTTAAATATAAATTATAAATCCACATGTTCTAGTCAGTTTTACAGCCCCCCCTATGTTATATAAGTAAATTCATTGAATTAAGTTATATTATGATGCATTAGCGCGCCATCTGTTATCAAAATTCGAAAAATTGCAATATAACAGCGTTATGGTAGATTAAACTGGCAAAACCGCTGGGAGGGTTCACCACTGATGAGCCAAGCCTTCCCATTAATTTTTCCATTGCAGCAAGGACGGTAGAAATAGTTTATTTTTAAAAAGAATCATACGCGTCTATAATAGTTTCGAAATTAAGTTATATGCCTATTTGAAAAACATTCTCAGCGTAGACATATCTACTACAAAGTCCCTATAGAGATGTAACATGCTCAAATTTGAGCCGATTCTCTAATGCCAGCTCTCCCTCACCGATCCCATTAATTTTCACCCAAAAATTCCTCTAGCACTTTAAACTCTTCTTTTTATAAATTCCTTTAACTTTTTGTATAAACCTTTTAAAGTAATTTTGCAATAAGTTTCTTTTTCATTAACATGGTAGTTGGGGAGAAATATTTTGGTAAAAAAAAAAATGAAAACTTCACTTTTTAATACCTTTGTTTTTGATTAATAAAATTGATTTTAAGTACCTCGTGAAAAGTTTTAAAATGATAAAGAACTTAATTTGACACAGAATTTAAAATATATCCAATATAATTTAGCATGATCAATCGTTTTTTTAAATTTATTTTCATAACCTTTAATATACTATGGTTTTATATTACTTATGCGCGCAAGATTTGAGTGGAATTCCAAACTATTTTGAAGTTGAATGAAACGTAAATTGAAATTTAATAACGATATTTTTTTGAAACCCCTTCTCTCCAAATTTAATAAGCATATGACAGGTTTATGAGGGTATTAATGGTAAATAACGATATGCGAAATATCTCTTTGATGATCGGTGTTAAATCATCTCAAGTATCTAGATTATTTTGGCCATTAGGTTGATGACTAGTTCAACATTTCCTAATCATAGTTAGAAATAGCAATTAATGCAAGCACCGATGGTTTTTTATCATCAGTATAGTTGATATCATATATTATCATAGATGATTTCATATAATCATCATCATTACCTATTTCTTATCTTGAAGATAGAGGTTGCCTGGCCAGAATTCATAGTTCTTGAATAAGAGACACTTCGACCAGAAAAGTGTTTTTTATTTTCTAGATGTTTCGACAAAAATCATTTTATTTTTCCGTTTATCATTACTCTTCGCAATTCATCCTTTCATACCTCATCTCTAAGGTTAGAGATAGTCGTTATTTCTCCTTAAAAAATAAATTTCGATTTTTCATCAAAGAAACTCATGCGGGATATTTTCAAATGTCGTTTTAAACAAAAATCATTTGTCCTGACGATGAAAAAATATTTTTGTCGAAATATCGTGAAATTAAGAAACCTTTACTGGCCGAAGAGTCTCTTATTCAAGAACTATGTTTGTTTCTTTTCATCAACAAAGATGGCATCCTATTATCAATATAGATATTCTTCTATGATGGGAATAGATAGTTTCATAGTATCATAGATGGTCTTCTATCATCAGCATTTGTGATCGACTGTTATCGGCATAGATCACCTTCTTTTATCCTAATATATTTCCTATCATTATAATCGTTGGACTGCTATGATGAGTATAGATGGTCTTATGGATCACCATAA
>CP092886.1:13454874-13536330 GCA_030710605.1 Cordylochernes scorpioides
TTTTAAGCCTAACATACTTTCTTTATCGACACTCAGGGTCTTTAAGACAAATTGTTTCATAAATAAAAAAGAAACAAATGGTATTTTTTATACAAAAGTATAATGTAAAAACATGTTGCACTTAACGGTCTTTTTATCTTTTTGAGATAAAATAAATGTGCTAGCTAACTCCCTATGAGTTCTTTCGATTTTAATTTTACGCTTGGTTCCTTTCACAACTTAATTCCATTAGCGGCTTCACACGAGCTACAAAAGTGCGGTCAAGCTAAATAAGGCGTTTTGTGGAACTCTATTTTTAGGTTCTGTACCTTTTATGTGTATAGTTGTTAGGATAATTAAAAGAACAACGAAAACGAATTATTGAAGATATTTGGTGAATATACATACGTATATTCTATTTAGAACAAAAGTGTCAATTATGAATAGACGTATATTAATATGCTTGAGAATTATCGTCAAATTATGAATGAGGTTTTGAACATTAAAATAGCAATATACCACTCACATATGAACATTTCAGCCATATCTAGTGGAAAAATCAACTAAACGTTGATAGCTTGATTAGCTTGTTCCATGATATTTGACCAACCCATATTATTGATAAATCAAGAAAAAACTACCACGAATGCCTTTCTGGGTGCACCACGATGACGGGGCCAACAGCCAGAATTAAAAAAAATGCATGTGCATCTGCTTGGGAAATATTCTTCAAAGTTTTGGAAATATATATATATTAAGAAAAAGGCATCTCCTTATCGTGCAACTGAAAGTTGCTGATGGCTTGCGCCATCTATCGGAATAAATATCAACTATTCTCGTTGATTTTTAATTATTCCAGAATTGGCCATATACCCATTCTTGATTAATCAAGAAAAGCTAACCACGGACGCGTTTCGGGCTTTTGGCCCTCATCATCGTGGTGCAAGCTGTACCTCAACGACCAAATAATTGGTCATTAAGGCATCCTGAAAAATCATGAAACAGGTAGTTAAGGCCAGAATTGCGTGAGGACGCTACACAATGTGAAAAAATAGTACAAATGTAACATTGTACTGGGATAAGGTGCATAAATTAAGAAAAAGGCATCTCCTTATCGTGCAACTGATCAAGAATGGGTATATGGCCAATTCTGGAATAATTAAAAATCAACGAGAATAGTTGATATTTATTCCGATAGATGGCTCAAGCCATCAGCAACTTTCAGTTGCACGATAAGGAGATGCCTTTTTCTTAATTTATGCACCTTATACCAGTACAATGTTACATTTGTTCTATTTTTTCATATATATATATATATGTTATTTATACGGTTATATTAATTATTTTATATGATGATTAATATTTTATGTGAATCCCGGTATTATTTCTTGAAATTATTGATAATATATGTTAATTATGTATTATTGTTAAGTGAGGTTTAAAATATTATGTCTCACCACAATTCTAGTATAAGACCATGAAAATGTAGAAGTTTGAAAAATTATTATATTCTATAGTGTGAACCTCATTATTGAAATTGACTTCAGCATAAAATTGTTACTCGTTTTATTCTTTGAGGCATTCTTAATATTTACAGTTCACCGTAGTAAAAATCTGAAGCAAAAACAAATCCAATTGACTTTAAACCACTAATTAAGTTCTTTAAAAAATTTAGAAAAAAAGTTTGATTTAAAGGTTTTCGGAAATTAACCTTTGTTTGGGCATTACCAAAGAAGTCACACACCAGTTATTCCAGGACATTTGTCAATTCCAAACAAGAAAATCTCTCCCGCATTTACTTGCTCCCTGGCTAAATAACGTCATTTCCGGAGAGCGCCTTGGAAAAAGATGGCTCTAATTAAGTTGGCGTATCAGACTGAAGACGGGAGGAGATGAGCGTTACTTAGTGTCGGCGTTTGATTTTTTATTTTGTTGTTGTCAGCATTCCTCTTTTTTAATCTTGTGAATGTTTAGATCGGCTCGTGTGTTATTATTATTCTAGATCATTGTTAATACTTGAATCGCTTCGTTTCAATTCTCATCTAGTGCCATGTAAATATAAAAACACCTCGTGTGATAATTCTTCTGGAGCCTTGTAAATGTTTGGATTGCTTCGTTACATTTCTCTTCTGGAGCCTTGTAAATGTTTGAATTGCCGTGTTACATTTCTCTTCTGGAGCCTTGTAAATGTTTGAATTGCCGTGTTACATTTCTCTTCTGGAGCCTTGTAAATGTTTGAATTGCCGTGTTACATTTCTCTTCTGGAACCTTGCAAATGTTTGGATTGCTTCGTTACATTACTCTTCTGGAGCCTTGTACATGTTTGGATTGCTTCGTTACATTTCTCTTCTGGAGCCTTGTAAATGTTTGGATTGCTTCGTTACATTATTCTTCTGGAGCCTTGTAAATGTTTGGATTGCTTCGTTACATTACTCTTCTGGTGCCTTGTAAATGTTTGGATTGCTTCGTTACATTACTATTCTGGAGCCTTGTAAATGTTTGGATTGTTTCGTTACATTTCTCTTCTGGAGCCTTGTAAATGTTTCGATTGCTTCGTTACATTACTCTTCTGAAGCCTTGTAAATGCTTGGATTGCTTCGTTACATTACTCTTTTGGAGTCTTGTAAATGTTTGGATTTCTTCGTTACATTACTCTTCTAGAGCCTTGTTAATGTTTGGATTGCTTCGTTATACATGGTAAAAGGTACAACTTCCTTAACTTTTGTCCATGGGTGTAGGTTACTATTTCGCTAGTGATCGTTTATCTTTATTTTCTCAGAAGGAAAAGGATGCAAAGTTTTGAAAATAATTCTATTTCTTCTTAGCCATATATTCTACAAAATACGATAAGTAAAATACTGCCTTCAGATTCTCTGATGTGGGATTTTGCACTGCCATTTAATAAATAGCATTAAAATGTTATAACGAAACACACAAGACAAATACATGAATTATACCTGGCGTTTAAGCATAGCGCGCAACATTGCTTCATTTCCAAAAAACAATTGTTATAAGTATTTTTGTGTAAAATGAATAAGTATTCAATTCAAATCTCTTTTAACGATTCAACCTTTTTTAAATAAATAAATGTTATAACGAAACAAGACCAAATACAAATACCTGATTTATAAATGGCATTTAAGTATCAACATTGAAGCATCTATAGAAAAAAAAGTTTGTAAGAGTATTTTTGTGTAAAAACGTGCATTTTAAATAAATATCTTTTAACGATTCAACGTTTTTTATACATACCGGGTGTATTTTCCGCATGTTTCTAAAATATAGATTTAATATATATATATATTTATCTCTACTTTCAAAATAAAATTCTTACGTATAATTTTTCTGTGGTGAAAAATTCCGCCTAAATCTGCAGAGCTAATCTGGTCGCTTGTTTGACGAGAGCGATCGGCCCGCAGGGTTTCTAATCAAATACGCGGAGCTCCTGATAAATATTGGTGTCGGGGATGCTCTATTTTCATTATATTCAAATTACCGAGGCGTTGTTCAAGCTGACCAATAGATTTATGACTCGGGGAAAGTTGGTGATGGCGAGGGGAATTAATATGAAGGTGATGGATGCATTACTGATCGAATCGCCCGATGTTATCAATTAAAGCCGTGTGCGAGCTGCCAGAGTTGTTTATTAATACACTCGGATATTCTTTCGAGTGTTTATGGAATAGTCACAGCATAGAATATATGATTAGTTCTTTTAGATAATAAAATAAACGTCTAAGGATGACTATCTTTTATTAAAGTTTTTCGAGCTTTCGGGATAACGTCCTTCTGCAGGAAAATTGATACAGAATTCAATTATGATTAATTCACTCTAAGTCACTAAACGAACCTATATACCATATAGGAAGTTGATTCCAATATGTATTCATCTAGTGTCACACTGAATATTGCACAATAATTTCGGATGATAATTTTTATTCTATACATAGCCATATTTTTGCTTTTGGGCTTTTTTGTAATAATATTGCGATATTATAACAAAAAAAGGTAAAGAGAGTTTGTCTACGTTTTTTTAGTATGTACTATAATATATATAATCGTTATAAAAAAAGAGCAATACATAAATAGATATTTAATCTTTATATTAAAATTTCTTTACATATAAAATACAAAATAATTGTAAACATAAAATAGGCGTTATTGTTAATATCTAGAAATATGCATACCTCTTATTAAAATTTTTATTTTCTCAGTAATACATACATGTATATTTTTGAAAATAGAGCAATCCATAAATAAATCTTTAATCAAAAAGGCATAATATATTGGATCAAAATATCATTTATTTTACCAATATGAATATATTATTATGCCAACTGAAATATTGGTAAAATAAATGATATTATGATCCAATATATGCCTTTTTAATTAAATTAAATACATGTATATATGTTATGAATGATTTTGTTTTGTTGTTGAAAATGATAGAATTGGAGGTGCAGTCGTGAAAAAATTGGAAATAAATTATTTACCCATCAAGTAGTTTTTTTTTTCATTTTGAATTACTTGAAGTAAATTACACATAAAATTATTTTTCACAGTAATATAGAATTTATAAAATGAATTCTATATACGTGATTTAAAAAGTAGGTAGGTCAACTATACAACTATACATATTTACAACAATATTCAAAGTGTTATGTTCTAAATCTATGGTCAAAAAATGTAGAACAGTCAATGAATGAAAATAAAATATATGTTTTTAAAAAATAAAATATTTGCATTTTAGATTATATAATATATATATTTCAGCAATTTTTTTCTCCTTCCCATTATATTTTGACAAAATAAAAAAATAAATTTATAATACCATCTCTATTGCCGCCAGGAGGCGAAACTGACCGGACGTGCGTCGCTAGGCTCCGCTAGTTCCGGTAAATATTGTTTTAAATATTCATTTTACTTATTGTATAATTTATAAAAGTTTTATAAATTGTTTAATTAAAAATATTATAACCTTTTTTTTAATTGGCAATCGCTGTTTAAGAGTTTAGTCATTTTTGAAAGCCTTTTCAATTGTTGTTTTCGCACAAATATGCAAAAATAGAATATGGAAATAATTATTCAAACATTAAATGATAAGTTGGATGAAATTTATAACTATTTTGACAAAAAGGTTCAACAAAATCAAAAAAATCTAACTAAAAATGATATTACATTTTTGTCAACTATGGTTAGGCAAACCAAGGATGGTATTTCAACTTTAAAAGAAATAAATAACCAAGATATATTGGAACTAATGAAAACAACAATTACAGATGTTATGGACCAAAAACTGAAAGGGATCCAAGATGAATTAGTCAAAACAACTCCAACATATGCTCAAGTAGCTCGTACAGAAACATCACAAGATTACATAAAAAAAAAAACAAAATTTACATAAGGAGTTCACAATAGTGGCAACACCTATAAATGTGGAAGATAATACAAAAATGTATCAAACTATATCAGGCAAAGTTAAAAAGCTTAGGGACGAAGGAAAAAAAATAAAGATTAACAAAATTATAAATGCTAGGAAATCTGTAATAATAAAGACCCCTACAGAATCAGACATGGAATCTCTAAATGATGAGTTAGGCAGGGCAGAGGAACTCGCAAATATCAGCAAAATTTTTGTCCCCAAACCAAGAGATCCTACAGTAATAGTCAAAAATGTTAATAAACTTACAGAAACCGCTAATTTTACTAAAACAATCTGCAGTATGAACCCTGAACTGAACGAAATGGAAAATGATATCCATGTTTTGTTTAGCATGAAATCGAATAAGCCCCACCACAACATAGTTCTTAGGGTTTCTCCAAAGGTTTACCGAATCCTTAAAAATATGAATAATAAATTATATACTGACTTTGAACGCTGTTTTGTGGAAGATAAGATTCTGGTAAAACAATGTCAGAAATGCCTTCAATTTAACCCCAACCATAAATTGGCCGATTGTACTAACGTCGAGATATGCAAATTATGCGGCGCGCAAGGAATTCATGACTGTTCAAAAATTTGCAATTGTTATAACTGTCTAAAACATCCTAAATTTAGAAACTCGCCGAATCATAGAGCTAATTCCTCGGACTGTCCTCTATACAAAATACAGATAGACAGAATTATCCAACGAACGAGATATGATCCAACCGACAATTAGGCAAATTTCGCAGCTAAGATTTTTGTTTATTTAGTTTGAATATCATGCAGGGAAAAGGAATTAAATGTTTACAACAAAATGTAAGAAAAAGTATCTTGGCACTGAATGAGCTTCAAGCTTCTATAAAAGACAACCCACCAGATATCATCCTAATACAGGAACCTTATCTGATTGATAGAGATGTAATTTTCGATTTGGAATCTCAAATAGTGCATTCAACGACAGATGAACAAATTTATACTGCAACGATCTTTATGAATAAGAGTTTAAAATTTAATAAAATCAATAAATTCACAAACTCCTTTTGTACAACCACTTCTTTAAATTCAGCAAAATCAAATACTATTATCGCAAACTTTTATATACATCCACATAGATTTAATGACACTCATAGAAAATTTATCCAAGAGCTTCTGGAGACCTACAATCAACAACCTATTATACTATGTGGTGACTTTAATTCTAGACACCCAGTCTGGTTTGATCCGACAACAAACTCCAATGGTTTCAAATTCCACTCCATCATAGATGAACATAACCTATTTATTCATAATCTTAAGATACCCACCTGCCGAAATTCTAGCTTTATAGATCTTACGATTTCAAACAAAAAATCAATAGGTTTGGTACAAAACTGGAAGACGACTATATTGACGCACATTTCAGATCACGTAGCAATAACCTTTGACATTTATCACAATTTTAACAGGCAAAGGACAGTTCAAAACTCAACATGGAAATTTATAGAAAAAGATGCTGATTGGAAAACATTTACCGAAAAAATAGCAATACAAGACGTAGATAATATTATCACCATGATAAACCACGCGTCAAACATCAAAGATATTGACAACATTGTAAAGACTCTCACACAAATAATTAAAGAGGCAGCTTATCTGTCACTAAATGTCAAGACAAGAAGCGGAAATCATAAAACAAATACATACTGGTGGGATGGGAAGCTGGAGAAAATGAAAAACGATTTCCACTATATTAGAAATTTGTATTACCGACATGGAAAGGTCCTTGAAAAGACCTATAAATCAATGAGAAATAAATATTTAAATAAAAGTAAAAAGGCAAAAAGAGCGAGTTGGAGAATTTTTATAGAAGAAAGTCATTCAAATAACTCATTTGGTAATGCTTATAGGATATTCAAGTCATTGAGATCGAAAAATAGAAATTTAGGATTACCACTAATAGATAATTTAACAGATCATTTAAAGACCGACAAAATAAAAAGTTTAATGAACGATCTATTTCAGGATGATATTGGAGGTTTGGATAAAGATGATCATATTTTGATTAGAAATTATACGCCTAAATATAAAAATAAAAGTAGTGTTTATATCGAATCTAAGGAAATAGAGGAAACAATTTTAAAAACAAATATTAAAAAAGCACCGGGCCCTGATTACATTAGTAACAATATGATTAGACAGGCTAAAATAAAAATAATCCCAATTCTGCATAAATTATTCAATAAATGTATAGAAATGGGATATTATCCGGATGAATGGAAAAAAATCATTCTTAAAAATAATTCCAAAACCAGGCAAAACGAATTATGAAATAAATAAAAGTTATAGACCTATATCATTGACATCTAATCTATCTAAAACATTTGAGAATATAATAAAAAATAAATTAAGTAACTATTATTTAGAGAATAATTTAATGAGCTCAAGGCAGCATGGTTTTATGAAATCTAGATCAACAATTACTGGAATGGATAAAATTATAGAAACTATATTGAAACATAAACAAAAAGAATTGACTTCCTTGATAGCTATAGATATTGCGGGTGCATTCGACAATGCATGGTGGCCTGCTATTATAAAAAGAATGGATAATGATGATGTTCCTTCAGATTTAACACGGATCATAAAATCTTATTTGAATAATGAAAGGGAGGTGAAATTTACATACGAATCAGAAACTTTTTATAAGAAACTAACTAAAGGATGTCCACAGGGTGGACCTTTATCTCCACTTCTATGGAATATTTTGCTAAATGATTTGTTGATAAATTTTGATTCAATGAATGCAGATATTATATGTTATGCAGACGACGTTACAATAATTTGCTGGAATAAGACTATTGAAGGACTAAAAACCGCAAGTGAATACACCTTAAATTATGTGATCCAATGGTGTAATAGAAATAAATTAACAATCAGTACAGAGAAGACTAATATGCTATACCTACATAACAGACAAAAAATACCTATTAAGGTTAATAACAATATAATAATGCCGGTCAAGCAAGTAAAAATTCTGGGAATGAAATTTTCTAATCACAAATGGAAAAACAAAGTTAACTTTACACCGCATCTTAATGATTTTCTGTGTAAGGCAGGACGTATGAAAAATTTATTATGTTCACTAAGTGGCAATATGTGGGGTTTAGACACTGAAAAGAGGTTAACTTTATTCAAAACAATCATTAGGCCTGTACTTACATACGGTTCTGAAATTTGGTTCAAATATTTAAACAATCGTTGTAAACAAAAACTGAACTCCATGCAGTACCAGATCATTTTATGGGCAGTTAGAGCATACAAAACCACTTCATCAAACTGTGTGCATAGCTTGGCAAAAATTCCACTCCTAACAGATTATATAGAATCCAGAATAATCAAATTTGATCTAGCTCAAATGTCCATTGAAGATCTAATTACTTACGAACCCTATGCTCCAAGTATAGTCAAATCATTCTTACACGCAAAAATGAATGAAATTTTTGAGAACACTAATGAAATTTTCAGAAGCTTTTTCGTATTAGGAATTCCAAGATTTTTCCGTCCAAATTTTTATAATATCCAATTCATTACAGATCATGGCAATTTTGGGAAATTTTTGGCAACTATCGGCGCCGTGAAGGAACCAGGATGCTTCTGCGGAGGTGAAATTCAAGACGCGAGACATCTACTTCTGGAGTGCCCAATTTTCCGGGATTTTAGGGAAAATAGATTTGGTCGTATTGGACAGCTTGATGAATTTGTAGACAAAAAAGAAAAGTATAAAAATTTTGATCAATTTTGTAAATACATATACAACTTTCTCTTGAATTGGAAAAAAGAGAAGGAATCTTAGAAAAAAAAAAAAAGAACTGCGATGCTTGCTCTGTGTGTTTTGCTTTGTTGTTTGTTTTTCTCTTTGGACAATTTTCTTTAGTTAATTTATGTAAAATAATGAATTGAACAGGATTGTATATAGCCGAATTGCTGTAATGCAGTGAAATGTATTGGCGCAAATA
The DNA here is from genome assembly GCA_030710605.1 of Cordylochernes scorpioides. Classification (NCBI taxonomy): domain Eukaryota; kingdom Metazoa; phylum Arthropoda; class Arachnida; order Pseudoscorpiones; family Chernetidae; genus Cordylochernes; species Cordylochernes scorpioides. Next base: position 13,464,274 of record CP092886.1, read on the forward strand.
TCCCTGAGTTTGGGATATCGCGTTTCATGATGTTAATAAAGTTAATTAATTAATCTCTATATAACTCCCTCAATCAATATAAAAGGAATATTAACATTATATATAATACTTATGGGGAATTTATTTCAAAACCTTTTTATATATATACAGCCTTTATTATCTTTATTATATGGACCAGTAGATAAATTACACCCTCAAATTTATAATATTAATTATGGGGACACATGTGTTAAATATATATATTATGATGCATTAGCGCGCCATCTGTTATGAAAATTTGAAACTATTTTAGACGCGTAATATTATTTTTGAAATTAAACAATTTCTACTGCCCTTACTGCAATGGAAAAATTAATGGGAGGGCCTGGCTTGGAAGAGCGATTGCTCGAAGCATATTATATATTTATAAATGTATGTAATTTTGCTGTCCTCATAGCTTATGTCCGTAGTTCCTCTAAAATACCCATTCAAAGAGTCTATATTCAGTATTACTATAAAAGGAAGATCGAAAAATGCAATAATATACTCCTAGATGAAGTTTCGATCCTCGTGGTCACTATTTTTGCCGCCTTGGGGCTTCGGGCTCTAGGTGTGCTTGGTGCGTCCTTGGTTCCTTCGCAGGCGGCGCGCTGTACCAGATTCGGCGGGCTGTTTGCACTTGTGTCGTCTAGATGTTGTCCTGTGTCTTTTTATGTGCCTTAAAAAGCTTACCTGAAAGCTTGTAGAAGGCGGAATAATTGATACGAAAAATGCAATATAACAGCGGTATGGTAGATTAAACTGGCGAAACCGCTGGGAGGGTTCACCACTGATGAGCCAGGCCCTCCCATTAATTTTTCTATTGCAGTAAGGGCAGTGGAAATTGTTTAATTTCAAAAAGAATATTACGCGTCTAAAATAGTTTCAAATATATATATACTCATACATATGGAAAATAAAGAAGGCATATCCTGACCAGAAGCACATGTGCTTTTTTAGATGGCAGAGAGCGCCATCTAGTGGAATAGAAATCAACTAAAAATTGATTTAGCCTCTTCCCTGATATTTTCCCAACCCATTTATTATAAATATAACATATATATGAAATTTTAAAAATATTATATATCAAATATTGTGAAATAATATGAAAGAGAAAGTTCATAATGTTGTTCTCTCATGATATCACACAATTTCAGTGAGTTATAAGTTCGATTTAAGACTTTTAAAATGTGTTTCAATAAAATAGTATCTTGTATCAATATTAGGGTGAAAATATCAGACTTCGAGGGAAAGGTTTCTTTTCAAAATCTTTAATTTCTAAATTTCGGGCATGTGTGAAAGCCCTTATACAGGAAAACACGACACAATAAATTGTCTTTTCAATTGTGTATCGTATTTTCACCTGTAAAAGGGTGTAAATATGGTCAGTTTGGCCACACATCATGTAATACAAAAGATGTTGTTTTTAATTTCAGTTTCGAGGCGTAAAGAGAAGTGACCCTACGCTCGCAAATCTACAAAAGGCTTTTTATCTTAATAATGTAACAAAATATTTATTAATTTTATTATTTTTTATTAAGAGAGTGGTCATTTTTATGTTTATATCTTGCGACTCTGTAAATTTACCTCGTGGCTTATCTTTTGTTTACTATTCTTAGTTTGTCCTTGCCTGAAATAAATTTTGTTTCCTCCTGAAGTTTTTGTCTTCCATAATTTTCCACGTGGCATTTTGGTGGAGATGTTGGGTAAGTTAGGGAAGACAAACTGAAGAACGCCGAGAAGAATTTGAAGCCATGGGTGCTGTGATCTACATTTTTAGAGACTGGCTCCAGGATTCCACTGCCGTGTCAAAGCCAAGACTTCCTTCCAAGACGACGATGTCCCTATAGACGACGATACGACGACAAAGCCGCTCTTCACGCCGCAAGAAAATGGACGCAAAGGTACTAGGAAAAGTTCCAAGACTCCGTGGAATCCTTGGCAGAAGCACGTCAAATCCATGTCAGTATCTACAATAATTTCTATCTGTGGGTCACAGCTCCCATAGGGAAGAAGCTATGTAACATAGTATTTATTAATTTTATTATTTTTTATTAACAGAGTGGTCATTTTTATGTTTATATCTTGTAACTCTGTAAATTTCCCTCGTGGCTTATCTTTTGTTTACCATTCTTAGTTTGTCATTGCCTGAAATAAATTTTGTTTCCTCCTGAAGTTTTTGTCTTCCCTAATTTTCCACGTTATCTTATATTTAATAACATATAATAACTTCTAAATTATCTTATATTTAATAACATATAATAACTTCTAAATATAGAACGTTTTGTTTACCTTCTAAGTATTCAGAGTTGGGGGGGGGGGGGGGGGGGGGTGTCGGTGGAAATATTGTCTAAACCGTTGGTTTTAGACCGCTACGACCGGGGATCGAATCCCGCATTGCGCACTTTTTCCTGATTAAAAAATGCTCCAATGGCTCCCGATTCTTGTAAAAGTCCAAACCAAACAGAGAGTTCAAGTAGCCAAACGGGGCTCTGGCACATTTGTAAGTAAAAAAGTCAAACTGTTTTCACATGTGTAAACATGTGGTGCACTAATAGTAAAAGCAATCGCCAACTTCTACCCACCATGATTACCATGACCTGTACCACGTGTACTAGGGATAATAATAAAAAAGAGTGATAACATATATTATCATATTTTCTTTGAAGAACATACTACAGAAATAAATATTGATAATATATGTCAAGGGATAGAAATGCTAATAATAATTGCGAAATATATCGATAGATGGCATTTAGAATAATAATTGTAAAGAGGAATATCTTGGATGCTTTTTTATTCCAATATTTCGACGGGAAGCGCTCTCGTCTTTTCCACGAGAAACGATTCTACATGTTAGAGTGGTTAGATATATTTAAATACAGTATCAATGAGGAAGGATAAATTGTAACTATACATGTGTTTGAATTAAATATTGTCTAAGTATTAATTAATTTGAAAAGTAATATTTCTAGGGTTAATAAAAACCTATTGTATATTCTAGATATATGAGTTTTTATCTCTCTTTTCCTATATATGGTGGTTATTATTTATAAATGGGTTCAAAAGAAAATAAATCTAAGCATCGAAGAAATATTATTTGTTCACAATGACGAAGCGATTCTAAACATTTCTACAAGTGATTGTGTTTATAATATTGTGAGAAATATGTTTTTTTGTTTATTTAAAAACGTTTATTCGATAGGAAACACAGTATGGTTGTTTTCTATTTTATCGATTTTAGAGTAAAATATACACTTCACAACTTAAAAAATTGAATTTTTTTAAATATTGAATTGATTTTAAAATATAAAAAAGGTAATTTCGAAAATAGTAAGTTAAATTCTTCTCAAAATAATTATCTCTTTAACTTTGAAAAATAAATATTGAACTCAAATTTCTGTGAGAGTTCAAGTTGAAAGAAAGCGGGACAGTAGTGCGTTTGTAAAAACTTAGAGATGTTGTCTGTTGACTATAATTTGAGAGAAGGTGCTGACATGAACAACTTCTGGTGGCTGCGATCTCAACTCCAAGTACATCCACAATGCCCTTGTCTTCTCCGTAACACATCGCTTAGAGGAACCTATATTTCCAACTAATTACAAACTTACTTTAAAATAAGAGTCACGCGCCCATTGTTATAATTTGCAAATTCTAATTAATTTCCTTTATTAATACCGTGTCAATAAAGTCTCTCGATGCACTGTATAGCCGGCGATAATTAACTGAGGGCTATTTGAAAGACAAGCCTCGTATTGTAGCGACACAGGTGGGAGTAGCCCTCGGGCTGAGAGACGTGGGCAGACCACGGGGTATATAGACGCCTCGTAAAATCTCATCTCACCGCCTCTCTATATATACATTGTTCAGATTAATGTTTCTTTCATTTAATACATATTCATTACTATGCGCTCTATAAATAGAGAGTATGCCCGCGCAATCTGTTTTCAACTAGCCTAATTACTCCGGTTCTATTCGTATGAATGTTTGCACAGACTATTGTTTTAACACAAATGTCAATATTAGGACTAAAATTTATTATAATTATGATTATAATCAGTATATAGCTATACAGTAGTAACACGATAGCAACTCATTGATATACCAGGTTGTCCCAAAAGTTTGTAAAAACAAAAAAATTGAAATACCAATATTATTCGCTATAATATTTTTCGCCGTTGTGTATAATGTCTTTGTATTATGTATTATTATGTGTTCACTGTAATAACCTATAATTCGCCAAGTAACAAGAAAACGTTCTAAAAACACGAACTTTTGGGGCAACCTTATATTAAAATGATCATTTTCCGAATCTAAACTATGATGATCATAAATGAAAGATCGCCTGGTATCAGAATATTCGCCAATTGGCAGCACCAGTCAAGTTGGGTGACTACTGCGGGTGGAGTAGATTCCCATTCATTTAATTCTTAAAGGCATATCACTGAATCATATCACAAACTTTCACGGGGTCGTTGGAGGGAAGGTATAAACCGTCGATTCATTGCAGCCGCGACAGGAGATCGAATTCTATAATTGTCCTCCTTTTTAAGAAGATAATATTGCTTCATTGGCCCCTGATTTCTACAGAAATCCAACCCTACCAGTAATTTCAAGTAACCAAACGGAGCAAATGCTTTCTACATTTGTAGACATGTGATGCACTTACAGTAAAAGCATTCGCTAACTACCCGTCATGAATATCGTTGTCTGTATCACGTGTACTTAGGATATGTGACACATGAACGAACAGTAATGGAAGAACGGATCAGCTACTGTACACATATTGTGTTAATGGCAGAACTTTATCGTTAAATATATAACTCATTAATATTTTTATTTCTATAACAAAATAAGTATAATTCTTCGCAATATTAATAAACTCTCACAGGAATACATCCTAAACATTATGTTTTATTTATTTTATGAACATGTGGTATATAACCTTGGTTTTCATAGGTAGTAAACGAATACATTTATTGTAAAGGACACCACATTCAAACATAGATATAAATCAGTTAAACCTTTTATTTATAGTGTACAAGAGCCCCGTTAGGCAACTTGCAGCACTGAGGAGACTGGACTTACCCATGTCGAGGACCGTTGGAGCATAATATTGTTTTTGAATCAAAAATTCAATGAGACTTGGATCCCGGGTCCAAATTCCTGAAAATGACAGTATCTACCCCCCGGCTACTAGATTCCATTTAACCATTTTAATTTTGAAATATCGACAGAAAAATTTCAATTATAACTATTAAACCTATCATCACCAGGAATTTAAAATATTCAATCACACACAGCTATTTATAAACGTCTTTGAAAAAATTATTTAAAAACAATTATCTCTTATGAATAGAATGAAACCATTAGAGCAAACTGTACCAAGATATGAGTATTTCGTTGAAGATTGGCAATTAGCATGTTTTCCGCAATACGTGGCTTCAAAATTATTTCGCAAGAAAAATGGCGAGCGCATTGAAGGATGAGAAAAAATATGAAAGACAAAGGTTTAATTAAACCTAATACCACGCGGAATGAAAAAATATTGGAATTTTTCCCGCTCAACGAGTTCTTGGAATCCCAATCCGATTACCTTCTCCCTCTGGGGAAGTTGTTAAAAGTCTGTTGTTAATATTGCTCATTTTTTATTTGGATTCAGCTTCGTGCGAGGGAAAATACCGCCAGGGAAATATATAAGTATTCTTGTATTTATTGTGCACGCGTTTTGACCTAGACCTGACGATCGTTGAAGTTAGTGGAATGAGCGCGTGTGTTTCTTAACAATTTATACCGAATAAACATATTGAAATATACCACCTTAACAGGGGCTAAAATCGGCCAAATTGGGTTTGTTCTACGCTGTATGATAGGAAGGATCGACGGCGCGAGCAGAGGTAGTAGATGTGAACTATCACTTGCTCGTACCAAAGCGCATGCCGATGTGTGAATCTAAACGATTATATAAACATCAACCAAGTTATGAATGCGTAATTTCTCATAAATAACCTTATTCTGGAAAGCACATGGGACAAACTGCAAGCTATTTTGTTCTGGTTTCAATGGTCTTCTTATCCAGGACGATCTTAGGTTGGAGGCATCACAGCGTGGAACATGAATGATACCATTACTGATCTGCCACCCGCCTTTGATTTCTTTGATTGATGTCGTCTGTCATTGAGCCAGCCTTTCCTTCTCTCATTTACTGACAGGCATTGACACCCGAACTACTCTAGAACTACTCCGACACAGACCTGAGTCTATGGTAGATAGAAATAAGAAAAGATGACGTTGCCTAGGACTATAATTAATTTGAGAACCATTTTATTTTAAATTTGTCATTAAGTAATGCTAATAATGAAATTTTCAATGTATAATGTTAAACCTTTTGTTGTTGTCGTGTCCAATGAAGAGTCTCAGATGTCTTCGTGTACCTTTATCACAACAATAGTAATGTTCTCTTTCTTGGGTGTGTAAAGCTGCTGTTCTAGGTTTATGTCAATTTTCTGCAAGGCTGCGGCCTTTGGTGGACATGATAATATATGGGTAATTGTTAGTTAAACGACACTTATTATTTCGATATATAAAACTGAATTAAAGTTTTATAGAAATATAATATTTTTAAACGTGGACTTGTTTAAAATTAATTTATTTGAACATCTCATTTTTTATAATATAGAATTTGTAGAATATTTCTGTACAGAATAATCTGACACTTATTTATTGATCATTGATGCATGCGTTGTTAATTCGCATCGCCATTTATGTATATGTGAAAATATAATAGAAAAAATAAAAAATAGAAAGGTCAGGTATTGATATTAAAAATAAAAATGGCATATCCTGACCAGGAGCACATGTGCTTTACAGAAGGCAGAGCGCCATCTGGTGGAACAGAAATCACTACACATTGATATAACCTGTTCCCTAATATTTGGTCAACCCAATTTCTTGATAAATCAGGAAAAGCCATCCACCAATTTATGTATATATGGTAGCCTTTTGTTTTGATATTAAGGTTGTTGTTGTTGTGTGTAAGGTTAGGTTAGGTCATAGTACATTGAACTAGTGAATCTGTATAGAATTTCTACTTTCATATAAGTTAAATATTTTTGGCAGATTATTATTTAGATATTTTATAGAATAAAAAGAACTTCGTTAAGAGAGGAGGAGAGAAAGAGACAATTATTCTTTCTTCACTTATATATACACACACATTTACAAAAATAAATGAATAAACGAAATATATAAATTCTATTAATACAATGACATTAAAAATGTGTATTGTCTTTAAAGTGGAAAATCTCTGCTCGTATCAATATTATTTGCAAGTTTTTATAATTACAGAAGCATATTTCTTTAGTATAGTCAAACACAATCACCTTGAATACGCCATTAAACGCATATTACATAAGCATATGGCCATACAACAGTTTTAACGATCTGGTGGATTAAATTGACGAAATTTCTGTTAAGATTCACCACTGATGAGTCTCGTCTTTCCAATACTTTTTCCTATTCAGTTGCCTAAATGTAGCAATTTGTCTCTATTTAGAAGTTAGCGTTGAATAGCTTCCTCCTCATCATTATACAATTTGACAAGGAAGTGAAAAATATAAAATGAATATATTGAAGGGCAACTAATAATAAACTCGACGCAGGAAGTCTAGTGATGCGATTGAGCCGGTAAACGACGGATAAATAGGAAGTTTTACAATATTTGCTCAGAACTTTATATTTGTGAAGTTTCCCAGTTGGAGGGCGCAATTTCCTGAAATGATTTGGCTGTCATTTACGGTCCTCTCTCAAGTTAATCTCCAATATTTGATGTGTCTCACAGAGCCAGACTTTTAATATTGACCTTTTTTCTCTCATCAATATATAACATATTATAGTAAATATAATATATATATGAAATTTTATAATATTTTAGGAGAAAGTAAACAAAAATTTCAATTAATATCCTTCTTCGATACGGACTCAAGCATAAAATGCATCATTTACATTATAAAATATTCAGATTTTGTATATAAATGAGATGATGTGCAGTTTTATATTTAAAATAAAAGTTTATATGAAAAATAGTATATATGCAATGACACGTAACTGCCGAAGCTTCTGCGTAAACCTGTCAAAGCCCTAATATGGTAACCAAATTAAAAAAAAAACATCTTTCGAAACAATATAACCTTATTCTACCTCTCCTTTCCCTTTGATTTTATATCTTTACCCACATCTATTTTGTTTCTATATATATACATAATCATGTATATAAAACTACATTTACATTTGTTGTTCACAGGTATACAGATTGCTATCTTTCATTATAATTATGTTCAAAATAATTTGAATATAAAAATTTCATTGATCTATATAAAATACGTTATATATATACAAGTGTTAGTATTTTTAAAGATTATTATCTAAGATAATGAAAAAAATCATTAGCTTGTAGGCAAATGAACTTTGCTGATATCTTTTGCGCCACATATTTAATGTATTATCAGGTGGGAATATTTTCTCGACAGCTAGAATATTCGAGTAAGTATATTACAGAATATCAATATATGCATATGCTTGAATTTAATAAAATATATACAACATTTCCCCCTTACACTTTTCCATATATTAATATATAATTGGATAATAAATAAAAAGAACGCGCTTATTTGTAGTATTATGAATGAAAAAAATATTTTTAGGATTTAAAAAGGAAAATTGGGGGAAGTGAAGATTAATATGAGTCATTTTCAAAAATATTTCCGCATTAATTCTCCCTATCAATAATTTGACTTCTAATGGTGAAATGTAAGGTAATATATATATATGGAATGTCTTTTAAATAATGGTCCTGTATGAGTTCTGAATGGATAAAATGACGCACAATTGATTAGTAAAACCTCATTATGGGGTGGCCCAAATGAATATTTTACAAAATGAGATGAGAAGCTCAAGTTACGTAAAACAAGCAGTAGCACGTCCCGGGGGAGGCGCAGGGAAATGGTCTGTCGCACGCAACAGGTCGTCGGCCCGACACTAATGGTGAGGCAGCTCGGGGGAGCGAACGCTGAAAAACTCTTATTTACACCTTCCATCCACTCCTTCTTTATCAGAAAAGATGTGAAAAATTTAACTCCTCGCTCTAATGAAGATTAAGAATTTCTTTCTGTAATTTGGCGCGAAGCACATTACATTTTATTACTTCTTTTAGAAAAAGTAGACACAACAAAAATGAAATTAGTTTATTTTTTAACTTTTTTCAACATTAGAAAAATAACGTTAAGCCATTTGATATTCATTAAGATTTATTTTTTCAATTTTAATTATTCAGTAGAGAAAAACTCTTTAATTTGGTTCAATCAATATAATATGGATCTACATTTAATTAAGATGTTTGATCCCGTGAAATTTGATGTCAAGGGTTATCGAAAAAACTGAATAATTGTTAAGTGTATTCATAAACCTCTCATCATAATATAGCATTATTAATTATAAAAAAAAGGTTATTTTGATCTATAAAAGGAAGGTTATATCTCCCGTCGAAAAAATCTGAAAACCTCGGGTCGGTGACAAAGCTACAAATCAGATTTAACTAATAGAAATGTCGTTTATTTGACCATTTTGACTAGACAATAGCGCGCCATCTGTTATGAAAATTCGAAACTATTATAGTACGCGTATGATTCTTTTTCAAATTAAACAATTTATATAATGCCCTTAATGCAAAGAAAAAATTAATGGGAGGGCCTGGCTCATCAGTGGTGAAATCATTCCAAGAGTCTAGCATCAGTATCACTATAAAAGGCAGATCGAAAAATGCAATATATCAGCGGTAGGTTAGATTAAACTGGCGAAACCGCTGGGAGGGTTCACCACTGATGAGACAGGCCCTCCCATTAATATTTCATTGCAGTAAGGGCAGTAGAAATTGTTTAATTGAAAAGGAATCATAGGTGTCCATAATAGTTTCGAATTTTCAAAACCAGCTATATTTCGGCCATAGAATAGGTCTAGTCGCCCTGACGGCTGAGCACATCTTAGGCAGATTCTGAAGATTTCAAGAAAACCTTGTGGGTGTCATGAAATTAGCCCTGGACTGAATATGACCATAGATCGAAATCATGGTCACCAAGTGGGCGTTTTCAAATTTCCAAAGCTCGTATTGTAGGTTTGTCATTGACTGCGCATAGGTATTTCGTCTATTTTTATGAGAGAAACCTCTATGATTTTTATGAATAATATATTTTAAAGATTTTCAAAAATATATCCTTTATAGCTTGTTCCCCTCTTTTTACATCATATTGATTATGGTCCTATTATGAAAATATCGGTTTTATATTATTTTATTTAGTTAATTAAAGAGCGAAGACCTCTACCTTCAGATGTTCGATAACAATATATTATTGTAGAATACTTAATTAATAGAAATATAGAAATGGAACGGCTTTTTTGTATTTATTTTTAAAACCTACTCGCCCAGAGAGAATGTTGTTTTCTCTCCCATGTTCTGATAAAAAATATATTTTCTACATCTAGGTATGAATGATATGCAAAATTATGACATTATTTCACTTAAATTTTATATATATTATATATAATATTTAGTAAATCTATTCTATATCCTTGTGTGTGTATATATATATGTTATAATAAATATTATTTTGAGATAGAGATCAATTGCTGGTTCTTTTGAGTACATGATTACTTAATGGTATCGTTTGCAGTCGTGGCTAAATTTCTTAAAAGAATAATAATAAAAATAGTCTTGATCAGATATTGCTTTATTGAGCTGAGAAATGAATTCATATTAAAAACATAATTTTGTACAAGTACAGCCTGGCTTAAGGCGTAAGAATAAAAAATATGAAAAACAAAAGAATATTTACATAATTACATATGGTTTGAGCCGACCAGCCGGGGAAGAACAACAACAATGAGTTTATATAGTGGAAGCGTGACCTCTGGCGGTCGATTTAGCAGAATATTTGAATCTATGAAATATATAATTTTAAATAAAATAATATTTTTATACAACATATATTTTCAGAAATATGATGAAACTATATAGAAACAATGTTTTACATACTTTTTTTCCTTTGTTTCAGTTTAAAAAATTGTAGATAGCTTTCATGAATTGATCAAAGAAATCTCGCGCCAACAACTTTGTATTAAATTTTAATAAAATAAATTATTCTGCTTTGTGTTTGACTTTTGTTATACACATTAATATTTTAATACTCTAAATTAATTTTTTGTCAAAAAGGAAATTATATAAACATTTTGCTTTTTCCCGCCACATCTGTATATATTTCCGTGAAGATTAATAAATTATTCATTGACTATTCTTATATGTGTTTTTAATTTGCGCATATTTATGCCTATATATCGTAACATTTTATTTGTGTAGTGCACTTTTAGTCATATTTTGTTGAGGTTAAAAGTGAGGTCTGATCATATGTGAGGGCATCATAAAATAGTTAGGGCTATATATAATATTATGTTTTAACATGTATAGCTGTAGTTAATATATTTTATTTTCCTCTTCCGTCCAAATTTAATACTAATTTAAAAGCTATTTTTGAATTCTTTTATTCATAGAATAAATAAATCTTCATTAAATAGAATAGTGTATATCTATTCGAATTTATCTTTAACCAATTTCCAACACAACAGAAAATAATTTTTAATTTGAGAGAGTCGCAAACATGTTAAAATTTAAATATAAATTATAAATCCACATGTTCTAGTCAGTTTTACAGCCCCCCTATGTTATATAAGTAAATTCATTGAATTAAGTTATATTATGATGCATTAGCGCGCCATCTGTTATCAAAATTCGAAAAATTGCGATATAACAGCGTTATGGTAGATTAAACTGGCAAAACCGCTGGGAGGGTTCACCACTGATGAGCCAAGCCTTCCCATTAATTTTTCCATTGCAGTAAGGACGGTAGAAATAGTTTATTTTTAAAAAGAATCATACGCGTCTATAATAGTTTCGAAATTAAGTTATATGCCTATTTGAAAAACATTCTCAGCGTAGACATATCTACTACAAAGTCCCTATAGAGATGTAACATGCTCAAATTTGAGCCGATTCTCTAATGCCAGCTCTCCCTCACCGATCCCATTAATTTTCACCCAAAAATTCCTCTAGCACTTTAAACTCTTCTTTTTATAAATTCCTTCAACTTTTTGTATAAACCTTTTAAAGTAATTTTGCAATAAGTTTCTTTTTCATTAACATGGTAGTTGGGGAGAAATATTTTGGTAAAAAAAAAATGAAAACTTCACTTTTTAATACCTTTGTTTTTGATTAATAAAATTGATTTTAAGTACCTCGTGAAAAGTTTTAAAATGATAAAGAACTTAATTTGACACAGAATTTAAAATATATCCAATATAATTTAGCATGATCAATCGTTTTTTTAAATTTATTTTCATAACCTTTAATATACTATGGTTTTATATTACTTATGCGCGCAAGATTTGAGTGGAATTCCAAACTATTTTGAAGTTGAATGAAACGTAAATTGAAATTTAATAACGATATTTTTTGAAACCCCTTCTCTCCAAATTTAATAAGCATATGACAGGTTTATGAGGGTATTAATGGTAAATAACGATATGCGAAATATCTCTTTGATGATCGGTGTTAAATCATCTCAAGTATCTAGATTATTTTGGCCATTAGGTTGATGACTAGTTCAACATTTCCTAATCATAGTTAGAAATAGCAATTAATGCAAGCACCGATGGTTTTTTATCATCAGTATAGTTGATATCATATATTGTCATAGATGATTTCATATAATCATCATCATTACCCATTTCTTATCTTGAAGATAGAGGTTGCCTGGCCAGAATTCATAGTTCTTGAATAAGAGACACTTCGACCAGAAAAGTGTTTTTTATTTTCTAGATGTTTCGACAAAAATCATTTTATTTTTCCGTTTATCATTACTCTTCGCAATTCATCCTTTCATACCTCATCTCTAAGGTTAGAGATAGTCGTTATTTCTCCTTAAAAATAAATTTCGATTTTTCATCAAAGAAACTCATGCGGGATATTTTCCAATGTCGTTTTAACAAAAATCATTTGTCCTGACGATGAAAAAATATTTTTGTCGAAATATCGTGAAATTAAGAAACCTTTACTGGCCGAAGAGTCTCTTATTCAAGAACTATGTTTGTTTCTTTTCATCAACAAAGATGGCATCCTATTATCAATATAGATATTCTTCTATGATGGGAATAGATAGTTTCATAGTATCATAGATGGTCTTCTATCATCAGCATTTGTGATCGACTGTTATCGGCATAGATCACCTTCTTTTATCCTAATATATTTCCTATCATTATAATCGTTGGACTGCTATGATGAGTATAGATGGTCTTATAGGATCACCATAAATGATCGTTTATTATCTGCCTAGATTACTACCTATATATCATTATCATATATTATCTTCTATTATAATAATAAATGGTCACCCCCCATTATCAGCAAGATTTGTATATCATTATTCATATATATGGCCAAATTTCATCAAAATAGATGGTCTCATAACATCAGCATAGATTATATATACAACTCCGCCTTTGCCGGTCCCAAGCCCGGATGAAAAAGGAGGATGTAATCAGCTGGCCCGGCTGATAGTACCCTGTAAGGGCTCCTGATCCAGGGATACAGGATGAGCAGCGTTTGTACTCCATGTTAGGAGCGGCTGCACATGGCGTCTGTTCCTCATGTCAGAGGCGGCCATTTCTTTTGGAGCTAAGTCGGCCTGCCACTGAGTAGTGCTCTCAGTCTTAATGACAAAGGCAGACGCATTCTACTTCACCCAGTCATGATGGATGCCAAACAGACATCATCAAGGGTCACAAATTGATACCCTAATATGATTGGTGGAGATAAGAAAGAAGAAGAAGAAGGGAAGCATAGATTATCAATAAGGAGATTAGATCCCATCATCAGCATTAATATTCACAATCATCAACTTATATAGTCTCCTATCAGTATAGTTTCTCTAATTATCAATATAGATCGCCTCCATTTACCAGAATGGATAGTCTTCTCCTATAATGAGCACTGATTAGCTCCCATTGCCAAAACAGTTGGTCTCTTGTAATCAGAAAATATTATCTCCTATCAATAGACTAGATTGTATTCAATAATCATAATTTACGTCTTCTAACATCATCAGAGAAGTTCATCAAGATAGTTTGCTTCTTCTTATCACCAGAGTAGATGGTTTTCTATCATCAGCAAAAAGATGGTTACCCCTATCATATTAATATATTATCTCTTGCTACCATATAATATATTATTCTATCTTTATCATATAATATGTTATTCTCTCTCTCTCATATAAAAGTTTACCATTTATATAGATTACTTCTAGTCATAAAAAAAATTGGCCTCCTACCAACTGTATCGAATTGTTCTCATTATGAGTATATATATTCCCCTATCATCAGTATATGTTTTCTATTATCATCATCTTTGAAGGCCTTCTACCATCAGCATAGTTGGTTTATCAAAAACATTGATTCTCTCTTATATCCAGCATAGGTAGATTTTATCGTTTATTTAGATGTTTTCTTATCATAAGAATACATCCTGAGAAGAAGATAGCTATGCTTTTATAATTAACATTTATTTTTTTCTTATTCCCAATATTTTAAAATATGACATCAAACGATTGTCTCATTTTGGAAGCTTAGATTCTCCAATACCTTATCATCAATCAATAGACTGATACCACTTTCTACTTCGATTTATTTAAATATTGCCTTTGCATATCGATGCAATTATTGATTTCTGGAACTACAAAAAAATCTAACAAATATTTACATAAACTATTCAAAGTTATAAAATCAATATAAAAAAATATTTTTCTCATATGATATATAAAAATATTAATAAATATGGGAACAATTTATTAATCACATTTGGTGAGAAAAAATAGTTCAAAATTTAAAAAAACAATATTTTTCAACGAATCCAAAAAAATAAACTTCTCTAAAAGCGATTAAAATGGAGTGTGTGCGAAGTTTTTCAAATAAACTAAACAAAAATACAATACTATAAAAACACCATTTATTGGTACAGCCGGCATATTTATGAAGATAAAAATGTCTTTAACAGATATAGAAAGAGAACGAAATGAAAAATAACTTCCAACTTTAAACAAACAAATATTGGGAGTCGGCTTGACTAAAGCTGAATTATTTCTTTCGGCGCGTCTTTACGGCTTTAATTCCAGCCAGGACTTCTCTTAAATCTGGACCATTCTCCCTCCGCACGTCCCAGAGAAATAGACGATCATATATATTATATGGACATTGTCTAAGCGCTCTATTTTTATAAAATATTTACTTTTTTTCCAAAGATTCACTTTTAGATGTGAGAATATTTCTTTTTGTGAGCTTCATAATAAACTAATTATAATATTATAAGTATTTTTGATTTTCTCCTGAAGATAGAAGTTGCCTGGCCGGCATTCATAATTCTATGAAAAATAGACACTTCGGCCAGTTAGAGTTTTTTATTATCTCAACGTTTCGACACAAATCTTTTGCCTTCGTCAGGATAAACAAATAAAAATAACGCCTTGCCAAATGCTTTATTTTTATTTGTTTTTCCTAACGAAGACAAAATATTTTTGTCGAAACGTTGAGATAATAAAAAACTCTAACTGGCCGAAGTGTCTATTTTTCACAGAAGTACAGGGTGATCCAAAAGTCCCGCACTATTTTAAAAATTAATAACTCCGCGAATATTTGCGCTAGAGCAATGCGGTAAACACCATTGTGTTCAGGATGCAATGGGATTTTTTATGGCAAATAATGAAAAATTCGAAATTGATTTTAGTTACAATTTTATTCGCCAGATGGCGCACTACCAGAATCAGAGATTCAGCGGCCAAATTGTTTGATAAATTGAAAAATATAACTGATCGACACGTATTTTTCCTTTTTGAATACCAGGAAAGAACCCTAATAACATCAAATAACAAATTAATAAAACACCACTTCGCAAAAAGTATGAAGAATTGGTTAACAATTTTTAAATACAATCAGAGATATGTAAAATAGGTAAATGCAAATTAAACATGTAGCAAAAAAAAATGATATTTTAGATATGGTTTGTTTCCGAAGATAATAAATTTCTAATATTTTTAATTCAACTCTCTCTCAGTATCGATTATATTTATTTTAATTCATTTGAAATATATGTATCTATCTCTGATAATTTATTTTACTCTGGAATGCCGTTGTTGTTGTCGTGTCCAATAAAAAGCCTCAGATGTCTCCATGCATCTCCATCACAGCAGCAGCAATGTCCACTATCTTGGGTGTGTAAAGCTGCTGCTCTGGGTCTATGTCAATTTTCTGCAAGGCCTTGGCCATTGCTGGCTATGAGAATATGTGGGTAGGTGTAAGTTCCACACCAGGACAATTGTTGCATGCCCTATAGATTATTGTGCCATCTGGATGTATTGTTATTCCTTTATAGTGTTTTGTTCTAAGTCTTGTTATAGTCGAAGCCCAAGATATCAAATTCTACCTCAATCAAAACAAAGCCATCAACATATACAATATGTATCACCCTCCAAACAATACACTTATTGACGATGGAACAATGGCTCAATTTCTTACAGACAACTCTTATTGTAGGTGACCTTAATGCCAAACATCAACTATGGGGATGTTCCACGCCAAACCCAAGAGGCAAAATACTTTCAAACATATTTGACGACAATGCCATCATGTGCTTAAATGATGGGAATCCTACCCATCATTCCTACAGCTATAATACTGCACAAGCCCTTGATATAAGTTTTTACTATCCTGACATTTTCCACAAATGCAAATAGCAAATATTAAAAAGTATTGGAAGTGATTATTTGCCTAATTTGATAGAAATTAGCACCCCCCAAGACCAAAACCAGCTCAATTTAAAAAAATTCTGGAACTTCAAAAAGGCTAATTGGATATCTTTCGAAAACACCATTATTAAAGCAGCTACAGTTTCAATACCAAGAGGTAATATTAAGAAATGGATTCCAAATTATACACACCAGGCAAAAAATATTCAAACACTAATAACTAAAAGAAATGAACTACAAAAAAAGAGCACCCAAAACCAAATAAATTGTAGAACTGAACTGAACATTGTGAATGCAAAAATAAAAAGATTATACGTAAATGTGAAAAGGGAAAAATGGAAACAAATTTGTGAAACCCTGAACCCAAGAAACCCAAATACAAAACTTTGGAATTTGGCAAAACAAATTGACAGATCCCAGTCACAAACTGAAAAAACTAATATGATTGAGAATACAGATGGTACACCAGCAACTAATGACAAAATTGCTGCCAATCTTTTAGGTAATTCATATCAAATAAGTAGTAAAATCAAGGTTGAAACAAAAGCCCAAAGGATTATTCATGAATGTAAAAATGTCACCAGCACTCATAATATTTTCCATGAATATGAAAGAGCTAGCTTATGCATTAGAAAACACTGACCTAAACAAGACTCCTGGGCCAGATGGAATCCATGGCCGAATGATATCAAACTTGGGCAAAATTGGCAAAGAAAGACTTCTTAATATTTTCAATAACTCCTGGAAAACTGGAAAATTGATTCAAGATTGTAAAAATGCAACAATAATTCCCATTTAAAAACTTTACAAATCTGCTGATGACCCAAAAAACTACCGACCTATCTCTCTCACAAGTATTTGCTGAAAATTAATGGAATAATTATACTCAGACGACTCACCTACCACCCCGACACAAGAAATCTCTGACCAGAAGAACAATATGGATTTAGGAAAGGACATGGGACAATAGACCAACCCTTATTTTTCACACAAAAGGTAAAAGATGCACAAAACAGAAAACCAACTAACTACACAATAGCTGCTTTTTAGACCTTACACAAGTTTTTGATAAGGGGTATGGAAAAACAAGTTAATTACAAAATTATACAAACATTTCAAAATTGATGGAAAAGCTATCACTTGGATAAATGATTCCCTTAAAAATAGATGCATCAGGGTCAAATATAATGGCACTTTATCTAAAACCTTCAAATTGTATCAAGGATTACCACAAGGATCAGTCCTTAGCCCAAATCTCTTCACCCAATTTATGGCAGGCATAGAATTTTTTCTCATAAAACCAATATTGGACTTTTCGCTGATGACATTATTCTATGGAGCAGCAACACTAACTGGAAAAAAGCTGAAAGAGATTTGAACAAGACTCTTCTCCACCTAGAAAAATTTGCTAATAAACATAAATTAGAATTTAACCCCCAAAAATCTGAAACCTGTCTTTTTACTACCGATAAGAAACTATACAAAATAAGACCAAATATTATTCCGAAAGAACAACAATTGCAATATAATAAACATCCTAAATATCTCGGTTACACCCTGGATCCAGAAATTAACTCCAGTAAACATATTGAAGGAGTTGTTAGAAAAGGAAGAGACCGACTAAAAATCTTGAAATATATTTCAGGAAGAGTGGGGAGCTGAAGCAACAACACTAAAATTAACTTACACATCTCTAATGAGACCTATCTTGGAATATGGATATCAAATCTATGGTACAGCATCTGAAACAAATCTAAAATCACTGGAAAGGATACAACTAAATGCAGCTAGAATTATTACAGGTCTTCGAAATACCTGCCCTAATAATATTGTACTTTACGAGGCAGACATTATGCCCTTAAAGGGTAGAAGAAGCTTCAATCTGCCAAAATATATAAACAAAATCAAGAGTTATGAAAACAAACACAGAACTTCCAATTGCATACTTAATTGGGAATCCAATATAAGACTCAAAAAAGAAGGCCCTCTCCACCTGGCCAAAAGAAATGGATTTTTAAAATATAAAGTGGAAAAATATTATTTAGCAGAAAAAAATATCCCCATGCGAATCACTAACAAAATGTTATTTTTAATGCCACTTTAAATGAACCCACCAACAAACAATACCAAAATCCAGAATACTTAAAACAATTATCATTAGAAATAATTAATATAAAATTCCTAAAAATGTAATAACTATCTATACCGATGGTAGCAGAGACGAGTTGGGACACACTGACAGTGACTCTCTCATTAAAACCACAAATGGCAATGAGAAAATAAACAGAAGAAACCCAGATTTTTGCTCAGTCTTCAGATCAGAACTTATAGCCATCTATGAAGCCTTAAAATCCACCAGAAACACTAAACATCACGATATATGGATTCTTACTGATAGTAGAAGTGCAATACAACACTTGAGTCACACAAGGGAACTTAGAGACAAAGTAAGCAGGAACATAATTGGTTATCTCCAAAAACTCTCAATACCTCAAAAATTCACCTTCAATGGATACCCTTACATGTTAGCATTGAAGGCAATGAAGCTGCTGATGCGCTAGCGAAAAAAGGCACAAAAGAAACCTTGCTACAGAAAAATAAACTTACTTTTAAAGAAATAGAAACAGTAGCCAAAACAAAAATAAACAAGAACTGGAGGATCTCACCTAAGCACAGTTGGTACACCCTAGAAGCAGATGGCCACCCAGACCTTTCGGTCCACAAGCCGGCATCCGAAGCATGCACTTCGCTGCTATTCTGTTCAACTCATAAGCCAAGTAACGATATCCAAGCTAGTGCTTGGACATTGTACCTGGAAACACCACCTCCCAGACAACGTGTCTGGAAGGATTTCTATACCGTTGGCCTTTAATCACAGCAAAAGAGGACACTATCTACTGTGTCCAGCAGGGACCGCGGGGAGGCGGCCCCCGGTCGATTCTGTTCACTAACAGCTGAGGAAAAGCTCAGCTGCCACGTCGTGGGCTTTCTCAAGAAGCTTGCTGTGGTTTCTCAGCAGCTTACTCTCGATCGCGCCCCTCGCCCTCCTTCTCTCTTCCTGCACACCCACTACCCTTGGACAATCCAAGACGTAGTGGCGTGCATCCACATCCCTTTCTTCATAGACGCAATCAGGGTTTCTCTTAATTTTAAATCTGTGGAGACTCCCGGGAAAGGGCCCATGTCCCGAACTACCCTAATGAATTTGTGGGACATTACCTTACAGAGGTACTTGGGTGCTGTTACCCAATTGAATATATATACCTCTCTCCCCTTCACACTGTTCCTCCATCTGTCCAACCATAAGTCCTGGACGTGCCCCCTGATCCTCCTATAAACTTCTTTCTTGGTCACTGGGGTCCTCAGTGATCTATCTCTAAAGCATCCTGCCTTAGTGAGCCTGTCTGCGAACTCATTGCCTTCGATGAGGCTGTGTCTCCTAACCCAATAGAGCTCCGGAGCCCGCGTTGTCATCTCCAGCTCCTGGATTATTTGATGCGCGAGTTGCCCTTTCACCAGATTGATGGCGACGAGGGCCGACATACAATCTGAATAGAGGCGGTCCGGGCTGAAGTTCTTCTCGGCACACACTCTGAGGGCTACCCTGATCGCAACCAGCTCGGCTGAAAAGACCAATTCGTCCACTCTGAGTGTTAAGCTTTCTTGGAAGATCAGCTTTCCATTAGTGAAAATCACTACTTCAGCTCCAGTATTGGTTCCAGGCTTACTATCATCAGTGAAAACCTCCGTGCCAATCCCTGTCGGTCCTCCAGGACTCCAATTCCACTTTGGCAACCACTGCGGAGGCTTCCTTGGGTCCCTCTTCCATTCCAGGGCACCCGCTTCAAGTCCCAGGGCATCTTCCCTGTTCTCCCAGATCTTCTGTCTGATGGTCTCCTCCTCTAGTTTCAATCCCAGGGGAATAAGCTCAGCGAGGACCAAAAAGGCCTCACTGCTGGTAGTGCAATATCCCCCTGTGATTCTGAGTGCCGCTGTCCTCTGCACGCTCTCTAGAGTTTTTGCCACCTTCTGATCCCTGTTATAGCAGGATTGGCTCGACACAGGAGAGGCATAGGTTCCTAAAAATAGTACCCTTCTTCTCCCCCCCCCCCCCCCTGTTGAGAGCCAACCAGGACAGGCCCTGCACAACGCCTCCCTGCCTCTCTCCACCATCTCCTCCGCCTGGTATTGCCAACCCATCTTGTCATCAATGACCACCCCCATGACTACCCTCCGTCCTTTCATCCGGATAGCCGGCTTGTGCTCCCATTTGATCCCTTTCCTTCTAGTTCTTATGTCCCTAGGTTTAAATCTGAGGGCTTTAGTTTTGGAAACATTGAACTTAAGGCCAGAGTCATGGGCCCAATTCGAGAGGATTTGGAGAGAAGCTTCAACACACTTCTCAGCTTTCGCTCTTGAAGCAGCCTCAATGATGAGGAACTGGTCGTCAGCATAGAGAACCAGCCTGGCTCCCTCAGGGAGCTCCTCCTGGAAAACGGTGTTTACCAGGATATTCCACAGAATAGGTCTGCAGCAAGAGCCCTGGGGGCAACCCCTAGCACAGTTTCTTTCCAACTTCCGCCCACCAAAACTGAGGCTAATCCGTCTATCCCTCAGGAAGTCACGAACCAAGCTGCACAAATTATCAAGACAACCCATGTCCATCAAATTTCTCATCGGCTTGTTCCAGCTCATGGAGTTGAACGCACCATCAATGTCCAGGGCCACGAAAAGAACCCAAGCACCCTTATTTAAGCCCATCTCAACCCCCTCTAACACCTCGTTCAGAGCTGTGGTTGTGGAGTTCCCTTCCCTAAAACCATGTTGGAAAGAGGAAAGGAGCTTATTAATCTCTAGCCAGTGCTACAGTCGCTGAGCTAGTAGGCTATCCAGGACCATACCTAGACACACTAGTAAAGAAAGCGGACGATAATCATTAGGAGAATTACCCTTTCTACCAGACTTTTCGAGAAGCACTACTCGAGCAACCTTCCATGCCTCAGGAAAAGTACCAGTGTCCAGACACCTATTGAAAAACCTGGCAAGAAGTGATGGGTGCATTCTTAACAGGGCTTTCACGACCGTGTTATCGATCCCTTCGGGACCAGGAGATTTCCTTTTCCCGAACTTGAAAGCCGTAAGTTTCACCTCATTCTCAGAAAAGGGCGGATCCACCAAACCACAAGTGTTCAGAGAGATCTTGTCCTCTGGTTCCTCGTTTCCGAAGTGCCGATCCAAGTTGTTTTTTTTTTATCTTCTGCTTTCGAGCGAGAAGGTCTAGAACACATTCTCTCTGAATTTTCTCATTGTTGGTGGATGAAACAGCACCAGTGATTATTCTGGCCGCTTTTGCTTGAACACTGTCTAGTCTTACTTTTAGTGATGAGCTTGAGGGAGCCCAGACCGGTGTTGCATATTCCATTATCGGCCTTATTAAGGTGATATATGTTGTTCTGAGAATTCTGGGTTTTTCTTCCCAATTTGCTCCACATAGCCATCTCAGAATGTTTAGTTTTCTGGTAGCTATATTTGAGGTGCTAATTATGTGTTTTAAAAATTCCAATTCCTCATCAATGACAGTTAAAATAATTTTATTGCCATCTTGTCAATACATGCAAAGTGCACAGTCTGCACTATTTAAAAAAGATATTATGCATTATATACACTATGTACAATGAATATGGCGCCTCTGCCAGCGCTGCAGAGTTTGGTGGAGAATCACAAGCGGGTCTCCAGCGACACCACGTATTTTGCGATATACGATGAAAATGTAGATCGCGGACTTCGCCGCTGAGGAGATGGTGATGGCGTGGTCCTCGAGACCAACTGGAAAGATCCAGGACTGCAGTATCACACCTAGGTATTTTGGATTTCTAATTTTATCAATTATTTGTTTGTTTATGCTTATTTTGTGGTTATATTTATGCCTTTTTCCCTGTCAGTGGAGAAGACGCATAGGTTTGGTTTTATTGGGTTTATGGTCATTTGGAGTTCCATTGCCCACTTCTCCAGTCCTCTCATTTATGTGTTCAGTATTTTTTACGATTTTTCTATGCTGCTACTTGTGTGCCATATGGCTATATCGTCTGCATAACAGGCAACCTTTGAGTCTTCAGTGAGGTAAGGATGGATGTCGTTAATATATAGCAGATAGAGTAGAGGACTGAGCACAGATCCCTGAGTTACACCAGCCCATGTTCTTCCTTCCTTGGAAAATTCTCCATTGACCCAAACCTTTAACCTTCTTCCCCTTAAGAAGTCTGCAATCCAGGTTAAGGTTTTTCCTCTTACTCCGATGTTGTGCAGCTTTTCACGTAATTTATCCCTCCATACTCGATCAAAAGCTGAGGTCATATCAAGGAATATAGCCGTGGTCTTCTTTGGCGGTTTTTCCTAGAAAGAATCTATTATTGATTGACAGAAGTAGAACAGTTGATCAGTCGTACAGTGCTGGGATCTATAGGCAGTTTGGTAGAAGTTTATTTTATTATTGTTAGTGAGCCAGACTATGAGCCTAGAGTGGATAATTCGTTCTGTTATTTTACAAAGTATGCTGGTGAGACCAATTGGCCGATAGTTCTTGGATTCCTAGGCATCTTTGTTTGGTTTCAGTATTGGCACAGTAATTGATATCTTCCAATTCTTTGGTAGTTTACCATGAAATGTTTAGTATTCGTAGGAGTTGTTTATTAGCTTTGTCTTCAAAGTGTTTAATCATTTGACCAAACATTAGATTATCTCTTGGTGACCTCTTGGATTTTTTTATTGATGAGTTTAGCTCATTCAGTGTGAAGTCTTTCGAGAAAATATCTTGTTGATGGAAGTTTCTTGCTTGTTTAACTAACTGGTTTATATTATTTTTAGAGTCCTGTCTTCATTCGTATATTTGAGTATGGAAGTGCTTGAAGGATTTCAGCAATTATGTTAGCCATCTGTTTGTTCTCGTTTTCTCGCGGTTCTATTCATTTCGGTTAGAGTATTGGAGGATTGGTGTTGGTTTTGATTGTTTTCTAACACTCTAATCGTATTCCAGTGTTGGCTGTCCTTTCTTGGATCCATTTTTTCGCAGAAATCTGCCATTTTTCTTGTTTGCATATCCAAATTTCTTGTTCTATTTTGTGACTAATTTCAATGTGTTCCTTTCTCTTTTCTTCTGTTTTATTTTTTAAAAAAGTACATTGATATTGTCTCTCTCTGAAATCATTGCCTCGATGTTGTGGTCTTTCCAGTAAGGCATCCACAGGTCTTTATGTCTACCTCTAGGTATCGAAGCTTTTGCAGCTTTTGATATATTCGAAGAGAAGTTTTCCAAGTTTTTGTCAAGCGTTCTGTAATTCAATTTTTCGTTGCACAGTTTTTCAAGCTTTTCTGTGAATTTTTTCAAGTCAGCTTTCCTAAAGTTCCATGTTCTTTTATTCTATTGGACATTCTCAATTTTGAAGTTTAGGGTTGTTAAAATTCGTCTGTGGTCACTGATTGCACCTCTCAGGATTTTCCATTGTGTTGTGGGTGCGATGTTGAAATTTATCACTGTGATGTCTATTGCGGATTCTGTGCCTGTGGACTTGAATAGATAGGTGTTCTCTCCCTTATTTAATGGTGTAAGGTCGAGGTCGGTGACCTTTGTTATCCTGGACAGATGATCCCCAAGTTGAACTTTTGGCGTTAAAATCGCCGTGTATGATTGTGATATCCGAAGAGGCTTCACTTAATGTCTCTATTGTGTGTACCCATACAAAATTCAAAGATATAACGAGCTGAAATTTGGCGATTTTGAGATGCGTCAAGAATTCGCTGCATGGGTTTTCCGGCAAATTGATAGTGATGAAAACTGGCTGTCGAATGTTCTGTGGACAGATGATGCTCACTTTTCTCTAAACGGAGAATTTAACATTCAAAACAGCCGCTTTTGGGCAACAGAAAACCCTAGGATTTTTACAGAAATGCCACTTTATCAGCCTAGAGTTACAGTTTTGTGTGGGTTCACTTCTTCTTTTATTATTGGGCCATTTTTCTACGAAAAATCAATGGAAGAACTTTTAAAACCGTTTTTGTAACTGGTGAACGTTATGTTCAACTTTTGAGAGAAAAGGGTATTCCCATATTGCAGGGAAAAAGCACTAAGCGAAATAACATTCATGAAAGTTGGAGGACCTCCTCATATCTCCCGCGGTGCCAAACAATTGCTGAAGGATACGTTCGGTGAAATTCGTGGGATAAGTCGCCATATACCAGTGGCCTCCAAGATCACCAGACTTGACGCCTTGCGATTTTTGTTTATGGGGGTACATTAAATCGTGTGTTTATCGATGCTGGCCTACCATATTGGCCATGTTGAAGGCTTCTATCAGATGGCACGTTTTATCAATTTCAACAGATATGTTATTTAATGCTGTCCATTCTGTCATTTATCGTCTGCAGGCGGTGATTGAGAATGAAGGGTGCTACATTGAGCAAGGATTGTGACCTAATACAAGAGAGAAGGCAGTTACCTCATGTGTTATATAAGCTGCCATGTATTATATTATCTACCAATATTTTGCAGCTCTTTGTGTTGGGATATGGGGATAATAAATGCTGTCCTCACATCTAGACTTTTTTTTATGAACAGTAATTTTTTGTTTGTCATTTGCTCACATATTATGTCGTGCAAACCAGAGTGTTATAACTTCTCGAATAACACTGGTACACACAATTTTTCCCCTTATGTTTAGTTTTTCGCTTTTCGCTCATTAGAAGAAATAGCATAAGGAATATTTTCTGTACACCAATAACTTCAGAAATTTTGTGCAAAAAAATAATACAAAATGATTTTACTAACACGCTTTTCAACGCAAAAGGTCGATTTAAAAAATATTTTTATTTGAGGGGACACATTCTTTAAAATTGTGTACAGTATGAGAGAGAGTTGAATTAAAAATATTAGAAATTTATTATCTTCGGAAACAAACCGTATCTAAAATATCTTTTTTTTTGCTACATGTTTTAATTTGCATTTACCTATTTTACATATCTCTGATTGTATTTAAAAATCGTTAACCAATTCTTCATACTTTTGGCGAAGTGGTGTTTTATTAATTTGTTATTTGATATTATTAGGGTTCTTTGCTGGTATTCAAAAAGGAAAAATACGTGTCGATCAGTTATATTTTTCAATTTATCAAACAATTTGGCCGCTGAATATCTTATTCTGGTAGTGCGCCATCTGGCGAATAAAATTGTAACTAAAATCAATTTCGAATTTTTCATTATTTGCCATAAAAAATCCCATTGCATCCTGAACTCAATGGTGTTTACCGCATTGCTCTAGCGCAAATATTCGCGGAGTTATTAATTTTTAAAATAGTGCGGGACTTTTGGATCACCCTGTATTTTTGATTTATTCTCAAGATGTTCGTTTTCGGCAATCTCGACTATTTAAATGGCAAACGCTAATTCTTTCTTTACTTCTCTTTTGATAATTCGTTCAGTTATAGTTCTGCATAATATATTATCTCGAGATAATTTTAAACAAAAATCTTCATAAAAGAATTATGGATCAGCTTATTTAAGGCATTATTACTCGTTGTTTATTCAGTAAAATAAGTAAATTAGGGGAATTATTTCGTTTCATTATGTGTGATAAAAACGTGAGCTACCAAGCACACCTTTCTTCAACTGGATAAAGAGCATAAAAACGTTATCAAAATTAAGAGTTAACAGGATATTATAAATTATGCATGAGAGTTATTCACCTATTTTATGAATATGTAAAAAAAATAAGACTTTCATATATATATATTGGATCAAATATTTTTTTTCTTAATACATGATATTAATGGTGTGACTTTTTTCTAGTCTGTTAAAAAGCGGTGTGCATATAAGCTCGTGTTTCATTTTTTGAAATAAAAAAAACACATCATCTCCCACGATTTAATCTTTATATATATATTTATGAAAATAATAGTACAAATGTGATATTATACTGGGATAAGGTGAATAAATTAATAAAAAAGGGCATCTCCTTATCGTGCAACTGAAAATTGCTGATGGCTTGTGCCATCTATTGGAATAAATATCAACTATTCCTGTTGATTTTTAATTTTTCCAGAATTGGCCAAACACCCATTCTTGAATTATCAAGAATAGGTATTTGGCCAATTCTGGAATAATTAAAAATCAACGAGAATAGTTGATATTTATTCCGATAGTTCAGCAACTTTCAGTTGCACGATAAGGAGATGCCCTTTTTTATTAATATATATTTATATTTATCGAGTGAGCGCGGTCGGGACATGCCTTTTTATTTTTAATGTATATAAACTTTATAACTTAATCTCTCACTGATTAATATTTCAAGAATGTAAATACACCTATCTACCTTCTCCTTTATCTTATCATGTCGTGTCCCACTCGAGGGCAATTAGCCGCTCGACTTATCCAGCTCCATGTAAATATACGCTTGCTGGTATCTTCTGATAATTTATTTAGTGTTCCCCTTAGTGGGAGGATGTAATTTTAGATAAGAAATCCAATTACGCAACTACACGCAACGTCGGCTTAACTCGTGGATTCGGTAAAACAGCCGTGAATCTTCAGAGTAGATAAGCATTGCTTAGGATGAGCTAGTTAAGTCTACTTCACGACAACCGATCTGGCACATTCCACAAACAGTATGTGACAAGTCGTCCAGCAATGTCAAGATGATTGAGCGAAATCTTCTATTTCTGTTCACTTATTTAATTATGTCTCTTTTCTGTTGTTAACTTTTCTTATATAATATATAGATTTGTGGAATATATTCTCCTCGAGCATCTTAATAAGTTTAAATATTTATAGATAATTTTAGAGTTCTAAATAAAACTTTCTCAAGCTTACTTCTATTTTAGCAATAAATATAATATAGGTTTAAAAGTTGGAATAATAAATTTGAAATAATCATTGTTTTAATCTTATTACCAATTTATATAGCTCTACTGAATTGGGAAAATATATTAAGGACCGTTCTTATCAGTGATGAATTCTTCAAAATGCTCGCCAGTTTCATTTACAGATCATTCCTATTGTATTGAAATGTTTTCGCTTTATAACACATCGGTATGCTTGGTTCTGAAGCGTCTGAATATAAAACTGGTGAAACTTCTCTTGCAAACCGTAGAGAGGATTTGTTATCAACATTTGAGATTAAAATGCCGAGATCTGAAGCCAAGGTAGCCTTCTGCTTAAACGAAAAGTTTAACCTTCTGGCCATGTGAGAACGATTTGATTCCCTTCACTATATAATTCCTATTCCATATTCATTATGATTCATAAATATGACACAATATACCCTCTATATCAAATCGTTGATCCTGATGGTATGCAGGATTTAATCTCTCATTGTCGCATCCCGTCTATACTATGTCGACTATCTCTCACTGAATATATACCTCATGCATTCTCCCCAAATATGACCTAACTTCTCACCATCCACATATTTGCCGTTTCAACGTTCACAAATCAATTTACAACTACACGTTACCGTTCAATTCAAGGATTACATATGCTTATAGTCGCGAGGTATATGATTTATAGCGTTGGAAATAAATATATTAATAAACCTAAAAATCCATTAGAAATGACATCAAAGGAACTCAATGTATGTAATTTCCAAGCCTCGGGCTGAGAACATATGGAACGGTTCTATCCAAGAAAATGACGCCAAATTGTACAACGCGACAAATTATTACCCACGCCCAATCTTCCGACTTTCAAATCAGCTTTGGAGCCAACTCCTCCCGAGGCCAAATTCAGATTAAAGAAATTTAAATTTGTATTCAAAGCTCCTTTAATCTCCGGGATTTGCATCAAACGATGCCGGGAAGTTATTTGCCTTCGTGCCTGAGAGAAACTCATTTTCCCGGTTGTCGCGGAGTATAGAGTTATATTTTTAGATCTATTGAAACTTACTTTGAAATGGGTCATTGCTTTTCTATTACATTCTATTTTATAAGAGAGAAAGAGAAGTTTACAAAAAATAAATTATAAATAATCTATTATCGTTACATTTTCCTGGATTGATATATTGGAAGCAATTTACCGAAAAACATTTATAAATACGAAAATAATAAATATATAAACCTTACTGAAATGATAAATAAATTGGAAGGCTCATTAGTTGTGAACCTCCAATCGGTTTCGTTCATTTCATTTCCAGACCGCCCTACTATTGTATTGGGCTAATTGGCTTATGTGGGCTGGAACCATTATGGAATTTATGTTAAAAGCATTTGAGGAGGATATGAATATATGATATTCTAGGACTGAATATAAAAATATATTTGAATGGGAATTGGGCGATGCCTTTCTGTATTGTCTAATAGGATTATTTGTCATCGTGTTTGAAAATTTACTTATAAATATAGGCAATATACTAGAAATTTGGCCCATCGAAGATGCAATTAAGATACTCTAGAATAACTTGAAATACTAAAATTTTAAAACAAAAAGTATTTTTAGGACTATCAAGAAAGCGGTCTAAATCGGTATGAGCGCTGTCTGTATACGTGCAAAGGGAACAAAATTAAGATGGCGACGCATGCGACGCCAATAACACAGATAACAGAAAGAAAGCTAATGGAAAAAAAATCGACATCATATATCTAAGTTTAAAAATAAAGTTCAACTCTTCCGTCAAAATAAACGCTGAAACTTAGCGCAATCTATTGACAGTCTCCGCAAACTAGCGGGCTCAGGTCGATGACAAAGCCACAACATCAGTTATGGTAAACTGAGAAGCGTCCACCTGGATACCATAATTTCAGCATAATGGCCCTCTTTAACTGACAACTTTGGCAGATTGTGAAGATTTCATTTGATCTCTTGTGGATCTCTCATGAAATAAAGTTCGCTTTGGACTGAAGAGGGTCATTAGCCCGAAACCTTGGTCTTCAGATGGACGCATCTCAGTTCACCAGAGCTGGTGTTGTGGCTTTGTCAACCGAACCGAGTCCGCTAGTTCGCGGAAACTGTCAATAAATGATGCTAAATTTTAAGGTCTACTTTGACCCTTGACCTCTATTTTTATAGATAAATTACCTCCCGGTAAATTCTCATTCTATATTTAAAATAATGATTTTAAAATATTCACAAGTTAATATAAAATGCAAAATGTAATAACCAAATCCAAATAAATAAACTAAACATAATACTCCATCTACAGAATTGTTAACGTTACTAAACTAGATGAAAGGTTATGAATATAGTTCTGTTAACATAACGTTATAGTAGCAGAATCGCTAAGTTATCGTGTCCTATGGAAGCTCACGAAAGCAATGATACTAACAAAACCTTACAATAGAAGCATTGTCAGCGTTATCAGACCAGAGGGAAGCAACGATATGTGCTAACAGAACTTTTCGCATTGTTCCATTAGTTATATTGGGTCTTTTTACCTTTTGCGCTATCTTTTTGAAAACAATTACTAATGGAAATTAATTTTAAAATATATCACGATTGTGCCTAGCCTGCACCACACTGACCAGGGCAATTAGTCTGAAACGCGTACGTGACTGGCTTTTCCGATTTATTGAGAAAGGGTATTTAGGTAAAATTATAGAATTAAAAAAAATCGACAATTACTTGATATATAAATCAAATAGAGTTGAAGTATCTCTAATTTTGGAATCATTTAAAAATTGTTTTATTATCCGATAGATGGCGCAAGACATTGTCAACTTACAATTTCCCAATCAGGAGATTTTCTTAATTTAATAACCTTATCCCTTTTATTTTCAATGGTGAAAATTAATCATAATATTCACAGAGAGAAATTGGATTTTAAATCCCATTTAATAGAGATAGCTTTACTAGGAACATGTAATTCACAAGATAATTAGCTATAGAGTATATTATTCAGAACAAATAAATAATTAGAAACGCCTCATTTATATGTTTATTTGAAATATAAAATCATTTAAATTGTAATTAATTTTGTATATAGATATACTCACAAAAATTAACAACAGAATTATTTCTAGGCCTAACTATCATCTCAATATTCTTAATTATAATTCCAGAAATTCCTTCGCCGAATAATTACGCTTAAATTGATTATAATCCCAAGTTGTTAAGAGGTCTCGTTAACTAGCGTTCCTCACCTAGCGACATGATGACTATCATTACTCACAGGGTTCGCTGGAGCAATATTTCTCTTACATTTTCCTTCCAATATTCATATAGCAATCTCAATTCTATACCAGTTAAATTTGAAAATTGAAGATACCGTGGGGAAATAGTGTCTTTTGCATTTTTCTTTCACAAAATTAAGGTAGCACATATATAATAAAAACATTGAATATAAATATCTTAATTACATATTTGCTGTTGTATTCATTTTATATTCATTTTCACAATCCAGATAGTTTGTACCATATCTATTCTAACTAGGAACAGAATCCTTTTATAGACCGATATAAACCGATCACATTGTTAACTGATGAAAGGATAAACCTATGCTAATTATTACTGATGAAAAGAAAAGGCTATGCCAATGATGACCGATTACATTGTTAACTGATGAAAAGATAAATCAATGCTAAAAAGATAACTGACAAAAGAAAATTCGCTACCAATGATAACTGATAAAAAGAAAAAGGGATGGAAATGATAGCTGATAAAGGGTAAATCGACCCCAATTTTAATTGATGAAAGGGTAAACCGATATTAAAGATGTCAAAATATAAATCGATGCCTATGAAATCTGATAAAAATAAAAATAGATGTAAAAACAACTAATGAAAATAAAAACGGGTGCAAATTATAAATAATGAAAAACCGATGCCAATGATAACTGATTAAAAGAAAATATCTATGCTGATTTTAACTTATGAAAGGAAAAAAACTATTTCAAAGATGTCAGAATGAAAATAGATGCCAATGATAACTGATGAAAAAAAGGGTGCTAAAGTGATAGCTGATAAAATGATAAATCGATGCTATTTTAACCGATGAAAGGATAAACCTGATGTCAAAAATGTAAAACCTTTTGCCAATAATAACTGATGAAAAACGGATGTCAATAAAAACTGATGAAAAGAAAAATCGATGTTAACTGATAAAAAAAACCAATGCTAATAAAACTGATAAAAATAAAAACCAATGGGTATGCCATTGTCAACTAATGAAATACCTATGCCAATGTCAACTGTTGAAACCGATTCCAATAATAACTGACGAAAATATAAGCCAAGAACAATGTTTAGTCGATGTTTATTTGTATGTATTCCTTAACCTTCTTGAAACGTTAGGTTTCATGATAAAATTTAGAACAAAAACTAAAAGGATTCGCATTTAAAACCTGAGCTAAACGAGCAGTGTCCTAAAGTGGCGAGCATTTAGACGACAGCGAACGTGACAAACGTAAAATCAATCCAGACAACTATTGACTCCGTACCTACACGCGGGAGCCTAGCTTCATCTACCCGACGTATTTAATGCACCAGCCCTGATAACTAGGATCGATATACCCAGGTTATCACGGTTACCTCTCACAGTGTTTTTTTGGTGGTCCAGAGCCAATATCTCCATTATTCGTATATCACGTAAACCTTTAGTATTGCTCATCCAAAATATATTAATCATATTTTCTCTATATATATGTGTTATATAAAATATTATTTTATTCATAATTATATTTCATTTATTTAACTTTATTAACATCATGAAACGCGATATCCCAAACTCAGGGATATTTGCGTCAATACATTTCACTGCATTACAGCAATTCGGCTATATACAATCCTGTTCAATAATTATATTCCATAGATTCAAATATTCTGTTAAGTATACCACCAGATGTCGCGACTTCCCTTTATATAGCCTATTGTTGTTTCCCGATGGCCGGCTCAAACTTTTGTAAATTATGTAAATAAGTTTTTCATTTTTTAGATTCTTACGCCTTAAACCAGGCATTACTTTTATCAAATTATGTTTTTTATATATTCCTTTAGCTCAATTAAATCAATTACTGATCAAAACTTCTTATTATCATACTTTCAAGATTTTTGCCACGACTGCATTACCATAGCATAATCCTCAGGATAATCAAAAATTAACAGAAAATATTTTTATTTTACAACATATATATATGTAGTAACTAATTAAGTCGCCTTATATTATTTATAGACACAATATTACATTCGAAACCTGTGTAACAATATTATTCACATAATATTGGTATACTAAGTTCTCCACCAATCTGGCCGAATAAACCTACTTGAAATTATAATATCTAGTAGCTGACATTTCATTTAATGAGAGGTCCTGGATATAATTTTACAATAATTATTAAGCAAAATATTTGTAGGTTGAAAATATAATAATTTTTGAATTTTTTTTTTTATTTATTTTATCTTTCTCTATCATATATTTCTAAACAATTACTAAATGTAAGATGAAGCAAAAACAAAATAAGGGAAAGTTTGCCGTTAATATATGTGATAAAAACATTTTATTTTTTCATCTTCCATATAGTAATTGTTGAAATCGTTCTATATGATTGCAGGTTAGCACAGAAAATTTCTATTGTCAATAATTATATATTGTGCTTGGGGGGTGGTTAGATCCTGTAGAGAATGAAAAAATGTGATTCCACCGCTCTCTATCCAACAAGGATTGAAAATAACATGGTAGATATCCTTTGTCTTCTATACCAATTATGAGCGACCTATTCTAGCAAGGGAAGAAAATATCTAAGCAGTTCAACATGGCCTTCTCAAGGTGACAGATCCTATAATAAGATATTTTCTGGTAGGGTTAGACTCGTGCAAGATTCGGAAGGCCTTTGAAGAAATTCCTTATTTATAAAAACGGCTTCAACCGCGGTTTTTATAACTCTGATGTTGTTGTTTTTTATAAATAAAAACGACAGAATTTTACCACCAGATCACTTCATACCTATCAATAATTATTGGGTTGGGGCGAAAATAATGGCCGATTTCAGTAATGCAAATTTTAAGCTTTTAATATTGATATAATTTATTTTAATATGGTTTTAATTCATATATTATTATGAAGCACGTTAATCGCACTGTCACCATATCTACTGATATTTATATTTCCAATAAATTTCGGGTTATATCAGACTGCGTTTAAAATGTTTTTTAAAGCAGGGAGGAAAT
Source organism: Cordylochernes scorpioides (assembly GCA_030710605.1). Taxonomy (NCBI): domain Eukaryota; kingdom Metazoa; phylum Arthropoda; class Arachnida; order Pseudoscorpiones; family Chernetidae; genus Cordylochernes; species Cordylochernes scorpioides. The sequence continues at coordinate 13,498,325 of CP092886.1, forward strand.
ACGCATAATTTTGTTTCATGAGTTCAAACTCGGCCGGAGCGCTGCGTAAACCACTTGAAATAGTATCCGCTTGTGGAGCGAGAATGCCATTTCATAGCGTAATACGCGCAGGTGTTTCGGAAATTTCGCAACGGCGATACCAGTCTTTGGAGATGAAGAGGGCCGTGGTCGCCCATCGGTGGTTTACGCGGGACATTTAAAATCAGTAATCGAGGCAGAAACAAACAAAACTACACGAGAAGTAGCTGAAGAGCTCAACTTTGACCACTCTACAATTGTTCGTTATTTGAAACAAATAGAAAGGTGAAAAAGCACGACAAATTGGTACCATAGGCGAATTGAGTGAAATCAGAAGAAACACCATTTTGAACGCTACTTCTACGAAAAATAATGAGCCTTTTCTCTATCGTATCTTCACCTTTGACGAAACATAAATCCTCTATGACAACCGGTGACGTTCAGCACAATGGTTGGACCGTGACGCAGCTCCAAAACACTTCCCAAATCCCAAATTTTACCAAAAGAAGATTATGGTGATTGTTTGGTGGTATAGAGCAGGTTTGATCCATCACAGCATATTGAATCCTGCTTAAACAATCTCAGCGGTAAAGTATTTCCAGCAAATTAATTAAATACGATAAAAACTTCGCCTCATCTGCACCGGATTGTTCAACAGAAAATGGCCTATCATTAACAGATCTCTCACCTACCGACTAAAACTTTTACAAGCACCTCACCAACTTCCTGTGAGAGAAAATTTCAGAAATCAAGGCAATGCCGAAACGGATTTAAATGATTTCATTGCCTCTAGAACTCCAGAATTTATCAAAATGGAATAAACCAGATAGTTTCCCGTTAGCAGGAAGGTATAGATTCCAATGGTTTTTATTTTGATTAATAAATCTTGTTTGAAGATAGTTATTGCATTTTGAAGTAACCGCTAAAAATGGCAATTATTTTTGTATTAACCTAATATTGAAAAATATATTTTAATCACAACCAGATGTCCATTCCTGCTTAATGCTCTAGCATTAGCATGTGGGCGTCGATAAATAAAGTTAGATTGGGAGAAGGGGAAATAAATAGACGTTAATGGAGTTGGGTAAAAATAACATTAAATTTATCGTATAAAAGAAAAAATAATACAATAATTAATTGCAAAACTACTAGAAATTACCGCAGGTCATATACAGGTCCTGAAACACAACATGTGTTGCTTCCCTCCCATCCCATGTAGTAACATTGAACATCATGGAGTCATATTAGGGAGAAAGACAGTACACAACTATAGAAACAAGTTACTAACATATAAAGACAACAAATAACAACAATTCGAAGGAAAGGCGCCTTCAATTCAAACAAATGCATTTATCAAAATCAAGATAATATAAAAGAGGATCTGATAGTTTCACCAAGAGGTTTACCCGATTTCAACAAAGGGAAGCCTTTATATATAGGAACAAATCTTTCCAGAACATATCATGAACTCCTTTAAACCATTATATTTTTCTAAACTTCGTTCGATTATTTACTTCTATATATAAGATAAATGCTTTAATTAGGCTTTTAATAAAATAAAAATATAGTTTTTAGAGATAATTTTTATAAAGTGAACTTTTATATCATTTTTATTGATATTTTTAAAAAATTACTAGAACTAAAGTCTCGCCCAAATGTCCCTCAGAAATCAAGACACAAATCACTCCAAGCTGCTGCCACTTAACTCCCGCACACAATTCCGAGAGTTTCTCTCAACATCACGTAGACATAGTTTATATTCTCTCCCACATATCTTGTTAGGAACTTATTGAAGGCAACTCCATTTTTAAAACCTATTTAGGGAGTAAAGTCTGAAATATAGGGATGGTTTTTGAATCGTGCTACGATATATTTTCAGCATTTATTGAGTTATATGTTCTTCGAAGTCTTGACATTGGATAATGATATATTGGTGTTTGAACCTAGCACACTCTGATGGGATTAGCACTCACGACCTCTTGAAAAGTATTTTTTATGCTTATTTTGGAAGCAAATATGAGTGCGACTGATTTGATCATTTTAAAGCCCTTATAACACCCGTCCTCTTCATATAATAGACTTCAGTTCAATGATATCAGGAAAAGAGATTTATTTATATGAATTATTGGAAAAAAAAGTCCCATCTCTAAAAATGCTCAAAACTCACGCGTTAAACCATAACATTTAGTGACTATCTCGAACAAGGTCAATGGAGGTCATCTGAGTATAATGTGAATAATAAAGGAAAGCCAGATATACATAGGGGGAAATACTCTACTAGTCAACAATATGCTAAATTATGATCAAAAGGACAATTTTTGAAGAAAGGGACAATTTTCACGGACACACATACATAATGACGATAACTAACATATAGGATGATAATATATTAACTAAACATCAATATACCTTTAACAGGCAATTATAATTGGCAGGTTTTTGAGTAAACCTTTCAACGAGCCAATCTATTAATGCTAGGCTTTCGTGGTAGCAAGTTGCCACATAGATATCAATCGCAGTATTATATATACACATCATTATAATTCAACACTATATATAATATTTATAATATTTTTCTAATATCTTGTTGAATTATATAATGATATATATATAATATTACGATGCATATTTTTTCTTATTTTTCTCACATATATACACGTATATATTAAAAATAAATTTGGCATTATCTGACCACTATCATGAGCGTTTTTTAGATGGCAGAGCACCATCTAGTGGAACAGAAATAAACTTAACGTTGATTTAACCTGTTCCTTGATACCCATTTTCCCATTTTCTTGATAAATCAAGAAAGGTGAACCACGAGCGTGTTTCGGATTGTTGGCCCTCATCATATATATATATATATATATATACAGACAGCCGACTCTCGATAATTTGAAACTCGTTAATTTGAATCTCTCGATACTTTGAAATGTTTTCCCGGTCTCTTGAAAAATACTCGTTAATTTGAATAAAATAAATATTAATTGGTCTCCTCGATAATTTGAAGTTGAAGGAATAGTATCTTACCACAAATAAACAAATATGAATAACTGAACAAATGTTTAAAATAACAAATCAGGAATTTTGATCAAACTCTTGTTTACTTGATTTTATTAATATGTAAGATTCTATCTGAAAATATTAAAATATGGTGGAAAATATTACCGGCGACTTTCTCAAGCCAGACCAGCCCGTGAACTGACTTAACAAAGTTAGATCTCAAATTTCCCACGCCGAGCGAGGCAAGGAGATCTCTTACTACCCTACGCTTCTACGCGCCTAAGAACTGACACAAGTAACGATTTCTTCGCAGCTCTCACTACTATCGAAAATTCATTGGACAATGATAGACTGAAGTCGCTTACTCGACAGAAAATTACTGACTTTTTTTTTTAATGAAAATTTGCGAATAATTGTACAATGTTTTAAAATAATAAATCTTGAATTTTGAGATCAAACTCTTGTTTGAGAAAGGGCAAGACCCGAGAAAGCTCCCAATAAATTTATTACACTAAAACTTACGGTAAGCCCCTTATTCAATTTTGTATCAACATAGTATGTATATCCCGAAACGGCCAAAATTTCGAACTCTTGTTCACTTGATTTTTCCCCCTCTTCCTTTTAGTTGTTTAAACTCTTGCTATTTTGAACTCTTGATAAATTGATATTTTTCTCTGGTCCCTTGAGTTTCAAATTATCGCGAGAGTCGACTGTTTATTTATAGGTGTGTGTGTATTTTAAAATAAGAAAAAAAAAATAGAAAAAAATGTCAGGTAAAACGGGTATTGTGACGGCTTAAATGATAATTTTAACGGCTTGAATGAAATAGCTTGTTAAAATATTTCTAAAGCCTTTTTCACTTCTACGATAGATCGTTCTATCTGTCCATCCAATGTAATGATTAAACAAGTGAGAGTTCTCCATTCTTCTCTCATAACCAGGATTTCAGAGCTAGTTTCAGAACAGGTGTTTATGACGAAAGTTTTTTTAAATTTTAGGAATGTGAAAAAAGCCATCAGAAACTTTCAGTTGCACGATAAGGAGATGCCCCTTACTTTTTTCATAATTAAATTTTAGGTTTGTGGCTTTCGATCACCATATATATGATGACGATTGCACTGCAACCTTTTATTTAATCAAAATTTGAAAAACTTGGGGACATAAAATTTCTCAGGTAGATTTTAGCCCGTGGCCGACGTTCTCTAAAGTTGAGCTGAAGATGCGTATTCCCGAAGTTTCTCATATTTCAAGTAGATATAAAGAATTGCGGCGTAATCTTTTTTTTTATTGATTATATTTTTATTTAAAACTATAAATAACCCATTATTTCATATATAAATTAAATAGCAGCTATTGGGTTTATCATATTTTCCGTCCAATATTCCGATTTCAAGATCGCTAAGCAATTCCTTGAAGAAGATAGGCAATCTGCAAATTAAAATATTAAAAATAAAAGGTACCCAAATCTAATACAGTTAAACCTGTCTATAGCGCCTCCCTTTCTATAGCGCCCGATTTTATATACGTAGTACGATGCGATTTTCATTAAAAGTAACCTGTCTATTGCACCCCCTCTCTATAGCACCCTATTTTGGTGAGTCCTAAGAGGGGGCGCACCAGGCAGGTTTAACTGTATATGGCTTTTAAATATTATATGTTTTATATAATTGGAAAGTATGGGCGAATAAATAGCTCCTATGTCAATCTTGTTCAGAGTTGTTTCAATACCATTCTTTACTTGCTATAATTGAAGAGAGCTGTGTGGAGGGCAACCCATTTTTTATATATCATCTAAAATGATCATATGAGCAGTCACGATATGTAGATTTTCTGTTTTTAATATCAAAACCTGATCTTTTTCTATTTTCCTTTATTTTTTAAAATGAACAGCGTATTTACACAAACTTGGACTTTAATACCCATTTCTTGATTTCCCAGGAAGCCTCTAGAACCAAATTTCTGTCGTAGATGTACAGCCTGAACCACGTTGACGGAGGCCAAAAGCGGCCCGAAACAAGTACGTGATTGGATTTCATTGATTTATCAAGAAAATGAATTGGTCAACTATCACGGAACAGGTTAAATCAACGTTTAGTTGATTTTTATTCCACTAGATGGCGCGCGCTGCCATCTAAAATACGCTCATGTGAGCGGTCAGGATATGCCTTTTTTGTTTTTTAATATAATATATATAAGCCTGCCATCTAAAAAGCACATGTGCTCGTGGTCAGGAGATGCCTTCTTTATTTTTAATATATATTAGCATATAATGCATTTTTGAGTTATTTTAAAACCCATATTTCAAAAGGTAAGTTATTCATTTTACCCTATTGTTTGTGTTATAAACTAAATCACCCGCATTATATGATTTAGCTTTGATAAAAATAACAACCTAGATAAATAATGATTTAAATTTCGAAAATTTGATAAATGTTTGAATATATTCATGATATTCATGAATATATTTTATGAATTGATAGAATCGTGGATTTCTCAATTCTAAACACATATATGATTTTTTTCAGGTAAAAGGTGATCCATTGAATATATAATTATTCAAAATGGAGGTACCTGGATCTGTGAAAGAAAAAAAAAATTTCTCTAAATATTCTGAGAGAGGGATTGCCTTCTCTTTATCAATTTATTGCACAATAAACTTAAAGGTAATTGACAAATTATTTATTTCATCGATTTATATCGATAAATATTATTATACTATAAATATATTAATATCTATCAATGAATAATTTGTAAATTATTTAAATTTTCTGCAATAAATTGATCTAAAGGGAGCAATCTCTCGAAGTCCTTTGGAAAAAAAATGCTTTTCTTTCACAGATCTAGCTACGCCCTTTTTCATATAATTATAGGCAATGGGGATCGCCTTTTAACTAAAAAATTACTATATCTTTAAAAATTGTGAAAAATCCACGATTCTATTAATTTGTATATATAAATATCCTATATTGAATATATTAAAATTGCTTTTCCATTACAGATTCAGGTACACCCTTTTCATACAATTATATATAAATTGAGTTCAAAGTTTACTTATGACTTAGGATCATGCATGATGATGGTTGAAAATTTACTTTAAAATGGAAGGTAGACAAACAGGAATGATTGACTAATAATTCAGCCAGTTTTAATGACAATTTGGATTTCTTTAATTTTCCTTATTTATCGAAAGTTGGTTTTTGTTGTTAATTTGGATATACTCTTCAAATATTTTCTAATTCATTTCCAAATTCCTTTCGACTTTAGGAAAATGTATATATGGAACATAGTTATTTGTAAACTATGGTGATACCTCTCCCTATTAATTTGTGTTATTTATTCTTAGCATTTTAACGCAATACAGAAAAATCTGCCTATGTTCATGAAATTGAACAATATTAACAACACCATATTTATTTGCAATATTGATTTTCTAATCTACTGCATGCATTGAATTACAGTAGGAAGACTTAGGGAAAAAGTGTAAAAATTACTTTTAAATATTATATTCAACGATATTTATTTTAAATTGATTTTTAAAGTTGATTAAAACTTTTTACAGTTGAATTTTTAAAAATATAGTAAGGTCAAATAATTAAGTAATTTTAGAGTTCATTTAAATCATATCGTGATAAACACGCGCGAAAAATAAAGATAATTATAAGAAAGTTGCAAAAAATAAAATTAACTAGAGAATTTTATGTGTTAAAAACAAATTTTATAAAATTTAAAAATAACATGCAGGTAGAAAAATTCTAAAAGTTATTCCAAACTTTAAAATAATTTTTAAAAGAGGAAACGTAATACCAACTTTTCGAAAAAATAAGAAAAATGAAAAAATCCAAATTATGAGAAAAAATAATTTATAGAAAAAGTTCTATATTTAAATAGATATAAAAAGGGAATAAGAGAGGGGGAAACATTTAATTTAAAGAGAAGTAGAGGAGAGGAGGAAGTTAACTAAAATGACAAAGACAGAAGTGGAGAAAGTTGGGGAGAAACTTTAGAGGGATGCGAACTCACCGAGGGCTGGGGCGGTTGTGACGGCGCTCGCGCACGCGGATCGATTATGAAGTTGAGCGGCTGCCCGTACTGGCCACCGGGGGCGACACCCGCCCGGCTGCGGATGTCCCCACCCTTCTTTGTCAGCATTCATGTCGCCTCATGATATAAAAAATCTTATTATCAGAGAGAGAGAGAGAAAGAAACTCCTCGATCTACAAATGTCCCAGACTTTTCTCAAACTTAGTGTTCTCTCGGCAGAGTTGAGCAACTCAGGTTCTGGAGACTAGGAATTTTGTCCTTCTTACCCCACCCTTCTTTGTCAGCATCGGGAATCTCAAGATATATAAATAAATAAATAAATTCTTACTATCAGAAAAAGGGAAAGAAACTCCCCGATCTACAAATGTCTCAGATTTTCCTCAAACTTAGCGTTCTCACGGCAGCTTTCACAACTCAAGATCTGGAGAGGAGGAATTTTGTACTCCTTACCCCAACCTTCTTTGTCACCATTGGGAATCTCAAGATACACAAATAAAGTCTTATTATCAGAGAAAGGGAAAGAAACTCCCTGATCTTCAAATGTCCCTAACTTTCCTCGAACAAACTTAGTGTTCTCTTGGCAGCGTTCACAACTCAAGATATGGAGACGAAGAATTTTGTACTCCTTACTCCAACCTTCTTTGTCACCATTGGGAATCTAAAGATACAAAAATAAAGTCTTATTATCAGAGAGAGGGATCTGCAAATGTCTCTAACTTTCTTTAAATATAAAATTAGTGTTCTCTTGGCAGCGTTCACAACTCAAGATCGGAAGACGAGACATTTTTTGAATGAGAGAAACTCGCTAAATATCATTTTTTTGCTCCATTTACTCTCCGGAAGCATCTGCATAAGATCGAAGTGAATCCGATTTCTACCATTCCTCTCTTCGTTATTAAAAGTTCGCCAGATGGTGCTATTGATGTGAGAGTTTAAACTTTTCCGAATTATAACTAAAATATATATTCTCAAAATTAATTAAAATGTTAGAGTATATATACCTATATAAAATATGTTTAAATCTATTTTCACTCTTTTATTTTACGCTCAGATAGAGAGCGGGATTTTCAAATCCAAATATATTCTAAAAGAGAGAGAAATACATTTATATATATATATAGTGTAGAAACTATATAACAAAATTATAACAGTGATTCTAATTTTAAAACTTAAGGAGCAAACTAATAATAATGATAACTTATATCAATTAGATTTGATTAGATTAGCAAGCTAAATCTAAATTAATTATAATAATAAATAGTTATTTAATTTTATAGTCCAGTTTTGTATTAAGATTATCTTCACTATTATGATCATTTAAATTCAAATTATAAAATTTGTAAAATGTTATTAATTTGTAGATAGAGAGAGAAAAAAAAATCTTTTACTTCTAATACATCCTCAAGTTAATTATATATTTATAATTAATAACAATAAAAATTAACAACGTAACGTCTATTACATCGGCTTTTACACGTCATTTAGACATACTCTAATCCTATATATAGAATAATCGAAGAGAGAATATATATAATAGTTAGAAAAAAGAGAGAAAGACAGAACCATGCACTTTTAATCAAACTAATAATAAGGAAAAAAAAAATTATTAGTTTGATTAAAAGTGCATGGTTCTGTCTTGCTCTCTTTTTTCTAACTATTATATATATTCTCTCTTCGATTATTCTATATATAGGATTAGAGTATGTCTAAATGACGTGTAAAAGCCGATGTAATAGACGTTACGTTGTTAATTTTTATTGTTATTAATTATAAATATATAATTAACTTGAGGATGTATTAGAAGTAAAAGATTTTTTTTTCTCTCTCTATCTACAAATTAATAACATTTTACAAATTTTATAATTTGAATTTAAATGATCATAATAGTGAAGATAATCTTAATACAAAACTGGACTATAAAATTAAATAACTATTTATTATTATATATATATATATATAACAGATTAAATATGTAAACTAAAACTATGCAAATATATAGAAACACTTTATTTTGTGATTTGAGATAAAAATATTCAGTGTTGAATGGATATATAAATCTTTAAGATATTATTTATTTTTCTGTCTATTGTTCTTATAAAATGAGAAAAATCGTTTTCCCTTTATACAAAAACAAGGTGTGAGTGCATATACAACTACTTCCACCATTCGTAATTATAATATATATATACATATAATGTATATATATGTTATAAAAACAAATATTATAAATAAAAATATTTTCTTTTAGGTTGCTGAAAGATACATGAGTATGTTTTTTGATATTGCCCTGTAGTCGTTGAAAAATATTAATAAAATAAAGGTTTAATCATAATTTACTTTAATTAATATGATAACATAATTGAGAATGAAATAATACCTTGACTTTTAAGGCGGGTAGTAAAAGAAAACAAAAACTACTTACATAATTACATATGGTTTGAGCCGGCCATCGGGAAACAACAATCGGTTTTATATAGGGAAAGTCCCGACATCTGGAGGTAGATATAAACAGAATATTTCAATCTATGAAATATATTTTAAATAAAATAATATTTTAATATAACATATATATTTTATTTTTATATGTGTATAAATATATATGAGCTTTAGTTTCTACGTCTATAGTTATATATAAATCTTTACTTTTATTTTACTTCAGTGTTTAGCTCGAATCTTTATCCTCTTCTACCTTTTATCAAATTTTGGCCTGAATAAATGAGTTCTTTACTGAAAGTGAGCCTAGTTTTAATAAAGTATTAGGATATTTCTCATCTCTGTTGTTTTACTGTGGTTGATGTTCCCTCTCAACTCATCTATTCGGAATCCGAAAACTGAATTAGTTGTTGGGATGAAAAATAAAGATTGCCTCATTCTCCCTATATTACTCAAATAATCATATGGCTGCCTATCAAAATGTCAAATCATTAAAGGAAAGATACATCAAAACCGTATTTAGTGGAAAATTGGTAGTAAGTAAAAATGTGAGAAAAAAAGCGTCACAGTTATATTGTTTAAAATAACAAAAACAAAAAAAAAAAGGTTGTTCGGCCGCTATGGTTGACAAATATCCGATATGACACGGTTCAGCGTCAAATCAAAGTATCTGTGTGTTTTCGGGTCAGTCACAGGCTATTCTTCTTTCACGCGTTATTCAAGTTGAAGGGTTGGAGGAGCTGCAGGTGGCGCATGCTGCGCCAATCATTTGGCAACTATCGACCAAACTGTTCGATCGGTGGCATATCGGGATGATGGACGGGGCAGTGATGCATTTCGGTGAGCGATGAAGATTTGGTGAATGTTGCGTGATGCGTAGGACCATCCTTGAGTCCGTTGAAAATTTGAAAGTCGGTAAATCTTGAAGGATATGAAGAACAATAGGCACTTAATCTTTATAGAGTTATCGAATGCTTTCGAGTATGGTGAAATGATATATAAGAAATGAATAAGAATGGTAACCAACGGCTACAGACGTCTATCTACTTGATCCAGAATTCAGACATTTCTGTCTTGTGGCCGCCAATAATAGGATTATTTTCAGGCAGAATTGAAATTTGTATGAAAAAGACTATCGTGCCACATACGTTTCTCTATGTACAGTGTCAACGCGCCATTGCTAAGAGAGTAACGCTATTATGTATGAAATCAGATTCCTGTTTTATGCACGCACAAACGCCATGCCTTTCAACATATTTTATACATTTTTAAAAGCCAGACTTTCATACCTTAATTCTATAATATATTGAATGGAGATAGAATCGTCATACTTCTAAACTTTGTCTCTTTCAGCCTCTCTAAAAGTTGATACACCGTATCTATACTAGATGGTTAGCCTATTAAAACACAGTTACTGTTTCTTGTGTCTCTCAAGGGGCAAAATTTAAAACACAGTTACCTTTTATCTTTTGGGAGGCCAAGGTGGTTCACACACGGTTACCTTGTCTCTCGTATATTACCAAAATAGATCACACGCGGTTACCTAGTTTCTCTTATATGACAAAGATATTTTACACTCGTTTACCTAGTTTCTTTAATATGACCTAGGTAGTTCACATGCGGTTGACATGTCAATTTTAGATGGATGAGGCTTTCTTGGTTATATTACAAGAAAGCCAAATATTAACAGAATAACTTAAATAAATGTTTATTTCAATTTTTTTTCTATTGGCGCACTGCTATCTTAAAATGTTTAAATGAGCGGTCAGGGGATATGCCTTTTTTATTTTAAATATATTTATTATACAGGGTGTACCAGGTAAATTGGGACTAACTTTGACAGTCCATAAAACAAAAACTACTTGAGATTAAAAACTTGTTTATTTTTCATTACGTAGCCATATTCATGTAAAATGAAACAGTACATGTGTGCGCAGTGTAGTGATGAAGAGTAACCGAGAATTTGAAAATCGAGCTGCCATCATCGTTGCTCTGCGCGCCGGAAGGAGCCCCAAAGAGATAGTGGATTTTCTTAAGTTGCCCAAAACCACTATTTATCGTGTCAAGAAGCAGTTTGATGAGGCCGACAGTAACAAAGAGGGGGTAGCTACAAGGAAAAAGCACTCGCGTCGATCGGACAGGGTAAGAGGCGAAGAATTTGTCAAAAATGTCAAGGAGAAGATTGATGGAAACCCTGGGAAGAGCATGAGGGCCATAGCCAAGGAAATGGACGTTGGCTCTATGACAATTGTCAGAACTATCCATGAGGACCTTGGTCTCAAGTCTTATGCCCTTCGGAAAGGTCAGTTGCTGACTGAGAATATGAAGAATAACAGAAAAGGAAAGGCTGCTGCCCTCCTCAACAACCTGAAACACGACTCTTTTGGCATGCTAAGGTTCTTCTCTGACGAAAATAACTTTGACGTGGACCAAAAGGTAAATCCCAGGAATGATCGCTGGATCTGTAAAGACCCCTCAGAGATACCTGTCGTGATGCACACGAAATTTACTGCCTCCGTAATGGTCCTTGGCGTTATCAGCAGTGAAGGTGATGTCATGCCTCCCCATTTCTTTGAGAAGGGCCTTAGGATGAACGCTGACACCTACATCAATGTTCTGGAGACCGTTGTGAAGCCTTGGATGGACATGGTGGCCGCAGGAAGGAAGTATGTCTTCCAACAGGACTCAGCTCCAGCCCATAAGGCAAAAAAGACACAATCGTGGCTGACACTTAACGTCCCTAGTCACTGGGGTCCTGATATTTGGCTCCCTAATTCTCCAGATTGCAATCCCCTCGACTACTATGTATGGGGCGTTGTTGAGAGAGATGTCAACAAAGCTCCTCATACCACCATCCAGTCTGTCAAGAAAGCAGTTCACACGGTGATGACCCAAATGGACAAGGTCATCGTCGCCAAGGCCTGTGCTTCATTCCGCACTCGCCTCGAGACTGTTGTAGCTAATAATGGAAACTACATTGAATAAATAAAAACTATATCCTTTTATCTACTACTGTGTCAAATTTCATTCGGATATTTTAATTTTTACTTGCAAATAATTTCAGTTAAAATACCATTGTTGAAATTCTTAATTTACCTGGTACACCCTGTATATATATATCGGATATTTATTTTCTGATATCATGAATTTATTTAAAAGAGAATATGTAAAAATAAAAATGACCCCTCTTTCTCTAGATAAAATATAGTTCCTATACTATACATATATGGCATTTTCAATTTTTACTTTGTGTTTACTATTCAAACGGCGATATTTATCTAGAAAATGGGCGTTAAAGATTTATCCTTCTAAAAGCGGAGACACAATACATTTTGTGATTTATAAGCGTAACAGCATTCAATATCAGGACAATGCAAACAAGTTCGGTTCTGCCGCCTGCAATATCGTTGTTTGTTTCCCGTGCCTTCCTCCGTTTACTCGGGGACGCCTTTCATCTCGGTGAAGTTTGCTGTTTCCTTCCAAGCCCTTCCTTCGATCACGCCTCGACACGAAACGCCACAACCTTGAGTGTATTCAGTAGTTTTCACTGTTATAACCCATAGATCAATAACACACGTCTTCATATAAATTTATAATATTTTCTATTCGAGAAATAACTATACATAGAGAGATGTTTTCCCTGATATATTCATTTCATCGATTGGAAATTTTCATATTGATCTTAAGAAAATAAAATAATAACTCTCGCGTTAAACTAGACCTGATACCTATCCGCTATATATTCACCGTTTCGGCAATCTAGAAGATTCGGAGGACAAAGCCACAGCACTTTATATAAACAAATATATCATCATTCAGATACGTGCATTATACGGAATTCAGGGTACAATGGCGCGCTATTGTCCTGTCTTTATATTATGCCTAACTGGCCTTTTGTGAATTATTTTCGGAAAATATTGCTCAATGCACAAGTATTTATGTTTATTTATACTTTCCTCTAAGATCATAGATCCAATGATTATCTTTACCAAGACAATTTTACCAGTACCAGGTACATAAGCAGAATCGTCCAATAAAATATTAAATGCATACATGCAATTCTAATTGCAGTATGCGCAGCAACAATAAATAAAATTAGAAGAAAAATATTTTCTACGCTTATTGCAAAAACATTTCTCAAAGATAACGATTTGTAGGAGAATGGGAGAGAACGAGCTCTAGTTACTTTCAACTATGCATTCCCCATTCATATACTGTAGGATCAGTTTGTGAGATAGTAGAAGATCATCATTGCATAGTATTTAGAACACTACACAGTAACTACATATTTTTTATAGAACGTATAATTGAGACGTGGGGTGTTGCGAATATGGTTATTGAGCACATATCCGTTGTTTACATACGAGGTGTGTTCAAATAGTATCGCGACTTTTGAATTTTCGCGGGTTACGTACGTATATTCGAATTTCGATCTTTTTGTGACTTTATGTTGGTACTTATCTCTCTCACTTATGCCGACAAGCTCGGCCATTTTGAATGTTCACTTAATTGTTGACAGCTGCTTTGCTTGCAGGTGTTTTGGATCGTCTTCGAATTTTACCTATTAAAAAATATATCAAAGAACCTGTTTCAAATTTTGTGTGAAAAACGAAATGAAGTGCGCGGATGCATTCCGAATGTTGACTGTGGCATACGGAGAAGCTACCTTGGACCGAAGCAACGTTTATCGGTGGTACAAAATGTTCTCAGAAGGCCGAGAAGATGTGAACGACGAAGAGCGTGCAGGACGCCCGAGCACTTCAACAACAGACGAAAAAATTAATGAAGTGGAGAAAAAGATATTGGCCAATCGTCGAATCACCGTTAGAGAAGTTGCTGAGGACCTAAACATATCGATTGGCTCGTGCCATTCGATTTTTATCAATGATTTGGGCATGAGACGGGTCGCCGCGAAATTCGTACCAAAATTGCTCAATTGCGACCAAAAACAGCATCGCATGAACATTGCTAATGAGATGTTGGACTCTGTCCGCGACGACCCAAATTTGCTCCAGAGGGTCATAACTGGTGACGAAGCGTGGGTTTATGGTTATGACGTGGAAACCAAAGCTCAATCATCTCAATGGAAGCTGCCGCACGAACCAAGACCGAAAAAAGCGCGCCAAGTTCGGTCGAATGTGAAAGGTTTGCTGACAGTTTTATTCGATTGCAGGGGCGTGGTGCATCATGAGTTCTTGCCACAGGGTAGAACGGTCAATAAGGAATATTACCTGCAAGTTATGCGCAATTTGCGCGAAGCAATCCGCCAGAAACGCCCGGATTTGTGGAAGAACAAAAATTGGCTTTTGCACCACGATAACGCCCCTGCTCACACATCGTTGCTTGTGCGCGACCTTTTGGCCAAAAACAACCCACTAATGATGCCGCAGCCACCGTATTCCCCAGATCTGGCCCCCTGTGACTTTTTCTTGTTCCTTAAACTGAAGAGGCCCATGAAAGGACGACGTTACGCTACGCTTGACGAGATAAAGACGGCATCGAAGGAGGAGCTGAAAAATTTTTAAAATGATTTTTTGAAGTGCTTCGAAGATTGGAAAAACCGTTGGCACAAGTGTTTAATATCTCATGGGGATTACTTTGAAGGGGACAAAATAGGCATTCATGAATAAATAAATAATTTTTGAAAAAAAACACAAAAGTCGCGATACTTCTTGAACACACCTCGTATACCATAAGATCGGCGTGTTCTAAACCATTGCTCTGGTGATATAATTGTTCACTTTTGCTGTCCTATCCTCTTGAATTTCTTTATTTTAGCCTTGAACCTTTGGGGGGTTTTTATAATAGAAATTATTTTTTGAATTATTACTTCTCGTACAACTTTGGATATTTTAGAAATTGTTCCATCATTGTATAATTTGGCCTCTTTATACAAATATTTATAGGCTCTATTACGTGTAGTCACATTTTCGTGTACAAGGTTTATTCATGATCAATGTTCTATGAAGAAATATATAAAAAAAAAAAACGTTTTTATGCGAATGTACAATAAATATATTCCTAAAAGGCGCGCGCTCGTCATTATGTTGACCTTAATAATTGAATTGGTCCAATTCTCCTTTGTACCCCATAAGTTCTAAATATTTGAGTTTCATTCTTATGTAAGAATAGAAAAATTGTGTTTAAAATAAGAATTAAAGCTGAGGTTCAAGCCGGTAACCTAATGAATGACCTTCATCTGGTCATGCTACTAAACAATGCTGGTTCCTTCTATCATAATAAATATCAATTGAATGTACGCGCGCATATTTTACGATTACACATTTCGGTCAATTTTAGTAAATTAAGCAATATATAGGTGTGTACACGATGTGGGGTGGGCAGTCGGGGTCACCGAAGTGTTGTAGCAAATAGAAAAATGAAAACTCAAGACTCCAAATTTGATGCCGCAGCTGACAAGGGGAAAAAAGGGAACAACCTGTTTCTGCTCAAGGTGGTGGCTATATAAAAGGTAAAGGGGTGCTGACGTTGTCTCGGTCTTGACCAATTAAATCCTTCTAGGATATTCTATTTTGGTCAGTTGCACCAAGATTTTGAGTTCCCACTTTTTTCTACTTGATCCATTTATGCAATTATTTACTGATATTTCGTGCGGAATGTTTGAACGTTTGATACGCTAATCAGAAACTGATTTTGATAACATATATATGTAATATATATAAATCCTCGCTTGAATAGTGTGAATTATTTTTTTTTTACAGAAAGTAAGGATGAGGGGGGAGGTGTTAGAGAGTAATTAAAAATATAAAAAATTTGGAGTTTATTTTAGAGTGAATAAATATGAGAACATTGTAAAATAAACTCTGAATTTTGAGTAGGTGGCATCATTAAGGTGTCTTGATCGTTGACGCGTTAATATTGACGCTAATTGAGCGGTGCGACGGATAATAACCCGGAAGTATGCAGATTGATGTCCTGCGGGTAATTGCCCTGCTCACATTACGTTACATTGCCCTCAGTACATCTACCTTTGCACATGCGTGCAAATATTATTTACCTATATGCAATATTTATTTCGGATATATGCAGATCTGTATGCAAATCCCCAACAAAACCTCCCTAGATCTATTCTACCGAAATCGCAAATACGCAGCTGAAATAATTTGTCACTAAACTAACTTGCCAAAAATAGAAAACTATTATTTTAATTACCATTATATCAAAATGTAACATATGATGTCGCAAAATATTTCGTTAAAATGTATCACAAAAGTGTTTTAGGACAAGCTATTCTTTGCTAAAATACGTATTAAGAAACATATTTCTAAAAAGCTTTGTCGTCACCAACTCATTTTTCGTAATTGTAAAATCCCACGCACCTCTCATAATCATAAGTAGCATGATTTCAGGCTTTGGTCATCCAAATTAATAAATACAAATCACAACCACAAACCGATATTTTTATCGTTCAAACAATCCACTATTTATACATATATGTTCAATATATAATCAGAAAGCTTTTTAAATATAAGTAAAATCGATAGAAAACTTTTTTTCTGAGTAGATAAAAAAACATCCATAGATAAATAGGTTGTTGCATTAATCCACTATTTTAAACAGAAAGTTTTACACTAAACAAAGAGTAGGCAGCCATGGTGAGTACTTTAAAGTTCAGACACCAACGTATATTCTGGAGCAATACTTCGAAATAAAGTGTCATATTGCATGGGTATATTTAAAATTTATTTTGTTTAGGCTAATTCTTGCACTTTGTCGAATTTGAATTGATAAAAGCGTTTAAAAACAATTTTCTTTTCTTCAAGGCGGACATTTTTGACATCTACAGTGCAATGTACCTTTTCTCTCTCAAGGAACTCTCTATTTATAAATGTATCTCAATATTACCGTCTATATGCTTGATCTAGGTTTGAGGGTATTTCAAAATCTAGAGAAACCATATTTATTGAATATAGTATAACATCTCTCTCTGTGAGGGACATTTAATTATAAAACCAAAGTGTCCTCCTATGGGAGAGTTTATAAATAGTATAAAAATGGTAAAATTGGAGTTGAAAATTATCCTTTGTAGAGAGATGTCTACTAGCGAGAGTATCCTTGAATGGTTTTCCTACTGTATATTATTATCGTATATATAAAAATGTATAATAAAATAAACAAATGTAGGAAGGCGGATGAAAGCTAACTTCAATTATAGAATTCAGTATATATGTTTCCTAATCTCTTCAAAAAAGAAAGCCAAATATAAAAAAATCTATAAAAGCCTAAAGGAAAATGACATTCAGCGATACAAATAAATTACCATAAACATCATTGCGTCCAGAACTGAGCAGTTTCAGATATTGGCGAAGGAATGAATGGAAGGAAAATTGGGAAGAGGAACGCTAATTATAGGATTCAAGAATAAATTTGGGTGAAGGCACTAATGTATGACCAGAAGACTAGTCATAGAAATATATATATATATATGATAAAAGTACTGCGCACTAACATATCTATTGGGAAGAAATAGATAGGACAGAAAGAGAGAGCGAAGTTTTCCACCTTTATTCTTCAGAAATGTTATTGGACAACATTTTCCCCTCGAGCAGAAAATTTACACTT
This sequence comes from Cordylochernes scorpioides, assembly GCA_030710605.1. NCBI lineage: Eukaryota > Metazoa > Arthropoda > Arachnida > Pseudoscorpiones > Chernetidae > Cordylochernes > Cordylochernes scorpioides. The sequence continues at coordinate 13,516,403 of CP092886.1, forward strand.
CATCTGTTGCGGATTTGGCGCCGTGATACCCGAGACGGTATTAAAAATATGGGACGTCTCAGCCAGCTAATTCCTAACACATTGATCTTTTATGTCAGATTGAGCTGATTTCACTCTTTCCCTGTTTCTCGAGATTTATCTAATATTACACTTATTGATATCGGTTTAAAAAACAATATATCATGCGTATTAAAGATTATTTTTTCTTAAAGATTATATCGTTTGTAAAAAAACCTCTCTATTGTTTTTAACGAATATTTGAAAATACATATAGATATTTCTCTATTTTCCAAATTTGTCAAAATATGTTATGCTTTTTTTTTTCAAAGTTTAATATTATAAACAATAGAGTAGTTAATTAATATATAAAAACACAACTCTTATTTGGTCATTTACATTGTATTTAACTACTAAGTTCTTTGAGCTTCTATATAAATTCGAGGCAGTATTCACTTTTTAAAATATTTCCATTGCTTATATTATGACTCTTTATTTATATATATATAATATGCCTATTGATATAAATACATAAATACCTATTTCAGTTAATTATTTAGGATGTATTAAGGAATGCTATAGGGAGGAGGGACACTGCGTATTGGTACTATATATATATATATATGTGACAATATAGTGGTAATAATGTGGTGAGGAGAGAAATAATCACACGACGAGTTGGAAGAGGAATCTGGAAGCCATCCGAGAGAGAGAGGGAGAGCGAGCGATGTCCCCTGAACGACCGTCTTGTGTGGTCACCACCCCCCGACTACTGTCCCAAAATAGTCCTCAGGTGTTGACGGGCGGGCCCCTTTTGCCGCCCCTTTGGAATGTCGTGATGTCTAAAGTGACTCCCTTTAGCTACCCATCTCTCTCTGGCTGACTCTAGGTTTGTTTTATTAATCCTGGAAGAGCATATATTATGACATATGTATATATATATGAAATCTATTTTAGACAATTATATAGGAGGTATAAAGGAATGCCATAGGGAAGAGGGACACTACCTTCTGATATTATATATATAAAATCTATTTTAGACAATTATATAGGATGTATAAAGGAATGCCATAGGGAAGAGGGACACTGCCTATTTATAATATATATATATATATAACTATTTTAGACAATTACATAGAATGCATTAAGGAATGCCATAGGGAGGAGGGAAACTGCCTTTTGATACTATAAATATAAAATCTATTTTAGACAATTATATAGGAGGTATTAAGGAATGCCATAGGGAGGAGGGACAATGCCACATGCCGTGAGATATTCTTCTTCTTCTCGTTATATGTGTTTGGGCTCATTCTTAATTTTAACTTGGGTTCATTAGCGCTCCTCGTGTAATTGGGCCATCAAAATCCAAATTTAGCTTTATTACTTCTTGGCATTGTTTTACGATCGATAAACTTTAGGAGGAACTTTCATCAGTTCAAGTAACTAAACTGGCTTCACGTTTACCTTTCGCGCGGGCGCCAATCCAATATAATCATTTTCATTAAACAGAAACCATTAATACACATTGATGCTCTTAGAGTATGTCTCTAAACCATTTATAGAGATAGTATTGTGTTATTTAAATAATGTATCTTATTTCATTTTTGCTGGGTTTTAAACGCTGATTCATAATCGTGAGGTCTGTTGGTTTGATAATTACAAAAGGAGTAGGTGTCGCCTAACTGAAAAATAAGAGAATCAAAGTATATTACGTGCAAACCTATCCTCAGTTTAAAATAACATTATCTTACCTGAAGAAGACCTTTCCCGAAAAATACTGTAATTCCCTTTGTAAAAATTGCGGTATCACTTACTTCTTCTGTAGTTCTTCTTTTAAGAACTAATAAAAACACCAAAAATAATGGTATCTCGAACTAAACTATTAAACTGCAGATCAATTCCAAAACTGGAAAAACTGTTTCGAGAAAGAGAAGATTTTTACTGATTTAAAAAATCTAAAAGTTCATTTGTGAACCATGGTTAGACAATTTTAGAATAGGATAAATAATTCTCTCTATCCTCTATTAAACACATTCTTATAGGATTTCTTAAAATTAAAGTCATATCGTATTCCCTAATAATGAATCAAATATCAACGCGATAGAAACTTTAAAGGTAAGATATTAATAGATCTGAATTTTGATCTGAATTTGAAAACGGTATAAAACAATATGTTACATAATGCAACAGGTTTCTTGAGAAGAGTTCCTTTTAATATTCATTTGCATTTCAAAACTTTCGGTCATTTCCGACCTTCTACAGGAGTACAAAATGAACAATAATGCAACGCCGTTGGATACAAATATATTGCTCTGAAAATAGAGCAATCCATATTTAATTCATTAGATAATAAAAAGGCATATACACCTATCCCCCGATTTACACGGTAGATACGTTCCTGAGAAAAACGTGTAAATCGGGGGATAGGTGTACACAGAAATAAAAATAAAATGCATTGACAGGTTAAAATATGTAGTCAGCACATAAGCTCGAGATTCCTCGTGAAATGTGTACACAGCGCATGTGTTCAATCACAGTAGCATTTAGTATAGTGCGATAAAAACAACAACAAAAAACTTATTTGGAAAACCGTGTAAAAGCGAAAACGTGTAAAACAAGTACCGTGTAAATCGGGGGATAGGTGTATTGGATTTAATTAAAGATTTATTTTGCCAATATTTCGGCTGGCTGAACGCCAACCTTTATTGAGGTATTATTTATCAAATTATCTGCTCCACTAGATGGCGCTTTGCTATCTAAAAAGCACAAGTGCTTGTGGTCGGGATATGCTTTCTTTATTTTTAATATATATATATTATTTATTGAATATACAAATATATATAATCAATTAGTATCTAACGGCGTTGCATTATTGTTCATTTTGTGCTCCTGTAGAAGAGCGGATATTCCCGAAAGCCTCAGAATGCAATAAAAAATTAAAATTAACTCATATTCAGAAACTTTTTGCATTATTTAATTCATATACAGGAGATTTTAATCTATTGCATCAAAACAATATATGTATGTAATTTAACATAATAGATAATATTTGAGAAGATATGTAATAATGGCTAATTTAAATAAATATAGGTCTTTAAAAAAACACATTTAAACGAAAATATAATACAAGTTTCTTCTCGTATATATATATGTCATAAAAAAAGACGTATTCTAGTTACGTTACCAATTCATGCAATCGTGGGTGGTAAAAATGAATGATAACTTTTGTCCCAAAAAATATTTATTATTTTGATTATTTTTTAAAGCAAACAGTTTTTTGCATACACTGCGTGACATTGAAAATGGAACACCAAGAAATAGTGGCCAGAAAATTATGCAAATTTCAGGGTAGACGCGCCTAACCGAGTTATGCAAATGATGTAAAATGCGCGGGGCATGGTGATAGAACTGAAAAGGGCAGGTTGGTCCATACGTCAAATCGCAGCTGATACACACCTTGGTGCGTCCACGGTGCAGCGACTGTGGAGAAGATGGTTGGAACAAGGAAATGTGGCAATTTATAGGAATGTCGGTGCAACCAGAGTGACGTCAGCACGTGTGGATCGGCGTATCCTTCGACAAGCAGTGGCGGCCCCACAAGCCACTTGTACCGCCATCCTGCAACATGTGCAAGACAACCTAGATCATTCCATCTCGACCAGAACCATTTCCCGTCGATTGGTTGCTAATGGCTTGCACTCATGCCGTCCGCTAAGAAGACTGCCATTGACCCCACCGAATAGGCGCCAACGTTTGGAATGGTGCCGGGCTAGATCGACGTGGATGACAGAATGGCACAGGGTCGTGTTCTCAGATGAGTCGCGTTTCTGCTTGTCCAGTGATAGTCGCCGTGTACGCGTGTGGCGTCGACGTGGAGAAAGGTCCAATCCGGCAGCAATTGTGGAACGCCCCACCGTGCGACAACGTGGAATCATGGTTTGGGGCGCAATCGCGTATGATTCCAGGTCACCCTTACTTCGTATTCAGGGCACTATGACGGCCCAACGATACGTTGATGATGTGCTGCGACCGGTGACACTCCCCTACCTTCAGGGGGTACCCAATGCCCTTTATCAGCAGGATAACGCCCGACCGCACACTGCTCGCATTAGCCAACAAGCTCTGCAAGATGTACAGATGCTTCCCTGGCCACCATACTCTCCTGATCTCTCACCAATCGAGCACGTCTGGGACATCATTGGACGCCGTTTGCATGCCTTGCCACAGCCGCGTTCAGAAGACGAACTGTGGCAAATGGTTGAGAGGGAATGGAGAGCCATCCCTCAGGACGCCATCCGTACTCTGATTGACTCTCTACCTAGACGTGTTGCTGCGTACATCGCTGTCCGCGGTGGTCCTACTTGCTAATAAGCCGACGCCGTTCTCGCTCTGTATTATGACTATCATTTTGAAATAAAGATCACTTATTGTTCGTCCCTGTCTCTCTCTGTCTGCCGAGTTTCATCACTTTCTGGCCACTATTTCTTGGTGTTCCATTTTCAATGTCACGCAGTGTACATACAACTAACAATGTTATTATCTATTTACAATAAAAGTAAAATTAGGTTATATTCCATTTGTTAAGGAGTCCTTTTCATTTTAAAATTTAACTCTGTGATTATAGAATTTTAATTATTTTATGAATAATAAAAATCATTTTTATTATGTCATATATATATATATTATTTTTTTGAAGAATGAGAAATCCATAATTAAAAAAAGATGAATATATTGGATTTATAATTATTTTATTGTTTCAATATTTCGATGGGCAATTCGTCTCTCTTTACCGAGTTCTTTCATTGGCCTGATAGAACGAGAGTGGTGTACGCGTGCTCGCATGTTTTAGTAAAAACACAAACATCCTCGATAAAAAGAGGCGAGTTGACCCTCAAAATAATGGAACAATAAAATAATTATAAATCCAATATATGCATCTTTTTAAAATTATATATATATGAGAGATTGTAACGGATTATCTCTGTAAACTTGCGCAGCCAAGCTAATACCTATTGAATTTTAGGCTTATAAATCTTTTTACTGGTTACGGCTTCTATCGAAAAAAAAGGTTAAGAGATCTATCTTCTTCCAGGCGATGTAAAAACTTCACTGACGAATTTTCCTTGCTGACATTTATTCAAACTTGAAGCCTGCTTTAAACTTACAAACATTTGAAGAATGGAATTATAAAATGGTATGTTGTAAATAATATTAGTAGGTTTATATAGGTGTTTTCTATGTTATTAATTATTCTATACCTTTTATAAAATATACGAAGATATGAGAGTACCTTTCCAACGTACACAGCCCATAATATTATACATTTATAATCTCTTATAATAAAATTCTTGATATATATATATATTAAAAACAAAAGAAAAAATATAATATAAAAATTCAGGTGTTGAAATCAATGATAAAAATGGCATATCCTGACCAGGAACAGGCTAAATCAATGTTTAGTAGATTTCTGTTCCACCAGATGGCGCTCTGCCTTCTGTAAAGCACATATGCTCCTGGTCAGGATATGCCATTTTTATTATATATATATATGAGAAAACAATAGAAAAAAATAATAAACAGGTCAGGTGTTGATATTAAAAATAAAGAAGGCATATCCTGACCAAAAGCATATGTCTTTTTTAGATGGCAGAGCGCCATATAAAAACAACATGTGCTTTTGGTATGGAAATGCCTTCTTTGTTTTTAATATATATATTTAACGTCTATTTTGACGGTAGAAACGATGTTTAATTTTTAGTTCCCTTTCTCTTGACAAAATTTCAATCCATATTTTGGCTATAGATTTGGTCTAGCCACTCGACCGGTTAAAGATCTCTCTGGCAGATTGTAAAGATTCCATTTGATCCCTTGTGGGTCTCATGAGATAAATTCTGCCCTGGGCTGAAGAGGGCCATTAGCTCGAAACCATTGTCTTCAGGTGGACACTTATCAGTTTTACAAAGCTGGTATTATGGCTTTGCAACCGACTTGAACCCGCTAGTTTGTAGATACGGTCAATAGCTGGGGGGGAGGGGGGGGGGGGGCACTTACCTTTATAGTCTACTTTATTGGGTGAAGCCATTTTTATTTTTTTAGACCAATTTCCTTCTGGCAAAATTTCCATCCATATATTGCTAGTTTTATTCGCTTGCTAATTGGGTCTTCCTCGCTCCATAGCACCACCAAGAGAACACCTTGGTGAAACTGTCAAGACAGACAGTTAATTTCCTCCTTTTCATCATTTCGGGCACTCTCCTAAATAATTTACCGGCTTACAATCGCTAACGGCAAGGTGAACCTACTACTGTGATTGGTCGGGGTTAGCATGCGCGCGATTCATTAGCAGGTACTGTAGAACAGAGGTGGTTACAGAAAAAGCTTTAACAGGAAATTTGTTCCTAATGCATTAAAGTTGAATTAAATCCTGTAGTTACCTTAATCTTAAGTCTAGTTTGTTGATAAATATCAATTTATTTTTGATATTATTGACGTTAATATATGGAGGATTAGCACTATTTTGGAAGGAGATTAGATATAATCTATATTTACCTTTATCGTTTATAAAACGAGCTTATGCTCTAGTGTTCAGCGAAACCTCTCTTGGGCTTTAATTATATAAGCTTTATGAAAGCTTCCTCAGTCCAACACTTGCGGATTATAACAATTACAAAAGAAATAATGTCCGTTCTCTAAATATCCTTAATTGTAATTCAAGCACCAAACAATTTATTGTTACACTGGTGAACTGATGTACTGGAATAAAAATCAGATAAGACTTTTAACGTTTATACAAAAATTAATGGTTTTAGAAAGAGTACCTTCTAACTAAAAATTATTGTCTTAAATAATCTTCAAGAACAAAAAGTATACAAATTCAACGATAGGAAAGTATGGGAAATAATTATACAAAACTAAATTATGTAAAAATAATTATACATGAAAATTAATAAGAATAAATAAGTTGTAAAAAGTTAGCGTTAAGTTCACGAGAAAAGATGTAGCTAAAAAACAAATAGGTTTAGAACAGTGGCACGTGAGCAACCGCCTCCAGCCGCGCGCCTCTCTCCTAACGATATTTGAGACAATCCAAAAAAAAAAAAAAAAAGTATTGAAAGATCCTATGGATCCTAAGACTTATGGAGTTATAATTTACCCGTGTGCTGCACAAAGTGAGAAAAACAATAATATCAACAGTTTCCTAATTGAAATTCAAACCGCTAAACAATATCCTTTAGTCGATCACAAGGAAAGATCACAAAATAATGAAATTAGTTTGAAATAATTGGCGAATCATTATATACAGGAAGAGCTAAGAAAACAAACCTGTTTTTCTATATAAATAAAAAAAATTCAAAGCATTTTGAGAGTTAATCGATATATTTTATTTTCATTTTTTATATATAGAAAGCTTCTTTATAAACATAAAGCTTTTCTATTCTTAATTGAATTGCTCTGATCTTGCAAAAATGACATTTGCCTGTTGTAACCTTGCTATGTCATAATATATAGCATCTTTTGAAAATAAAAACAATTTTATAACTTTATATTTTCCAATCAGTGAAATATATGTTCTTTTATTTATATTTTATTTTTAAAATGTATGATGGCATGTATTGATCAGTGTAGAAGAGAAATACATTTTTAGAATATTTTAAAATATTGCCAATATCATCGTCATTTTATTTTGTTTTTAAAAGGTTTACGAATTCTTTCCGTGTCCCACATAGAAAAAGTTTGAATAATGGGCAAACATAACTATATGTTGAATAATTATATAATATATATACATATAGAAAAAAATAAAGAAAAAATAAAAGATAAAAAGGTCAGGTGTTGAAATCAAAAATAAAAATGGCATATACTGACCAGGAGCACATGTGCTTTATAGAAGGCAGAGCGCCATTTGGTGGAACAGAAATCAACTAAACATTGATTTAGCTTGTTCCCTGATATTTGGCCAACCCAATTTGGTGATAAATAAAAAATATCCAACCACGAATGCGTTTCGGGCTGTTGGCCCTCTTCAGCGTGGCGCGGGTTGTAGCTCCTACCAAAATTCTTTTGGTCCCTGAGGCTTCTTGAGAAACCAAGAACTGGGTATTTAAGGCCAAACCTGCTTAAATACTCTAAACATGCGAAAATATTATTTAAAAATAAAAAGGTCAGTTGTTGATATTGAAAACAAATTAGTCATATCTTGACCACTAACCTTATCGTTTCATATCAACGTTTAGTTGATTTCTATTCCACTAGATGGGGCTCTGCCATCTTATCTCTGCCATATATATGTATATATACATACAGTTAAACCTGTCTATAGCGCCTCTTCTAAATAGCGTCTACCTCTCAATAGCGCCCGATTTTTAACATTAAAATGTAAACATTTTACATAAAAAGTGACCTGTTTGATGAGTCTCAAGAGGGGGCGCTATACACAGGTTTAACTGCATATAGAATTAAAATTTTGAAATTGAGAGAGAGAGAAGAGAAATTATATATATATAAAAACACTGAAATAAAATAACTTTTAAATAAAGAATAATTTGTGTAATATATATAATATATATAAAATAAAATTATATCTACAATTTTATAATAAATAATATTTTTACTATTTTGGGAGATTTTCTTAGAAATATTTGAAATTTCTTAAATTATTCTATATATAGATGCGTATACGCCAAAAATAATATTTTCATATTTCTGCCATCAACAAATTTAATCTTAAGTTCCAATATTCCTGGCTTTAGAACCATCCTACAGAAGCCATAGAAAACGATGGCGTTTAATTTGAGAGCCAGGAAAATATGGACAAAGCAATACAGTGCATCGACCCCAATTCTATATGAATATTTCGATAAATATTCATCCATATATCTTATATAAAAACCTTGATTCAATTTTTAATCTGAAATGACCTGAAATGAATCAAACGCTGAAAATATATACCACAACCTTTGAATGAAATATTTAAAATACTGCCATTAAAACCAAAAATAGGGTTTATATTTGGAAAATTTAAAAATAAACACAACCTATAAATATATATATGTTATATTCTTTTGTTTAAAAATCTATTTCATAGATACAAATACTGTTAATACGACCGCCAGAGGTCAGGCTTCCCTTATACCTTGTTGTCGTATCCCGTTGGTCGGCTCAAATCTTTTGTTTTCCTTATTCTACTCGCCTTTAGCCAGGCATTACTTTTATCAAATTATTTTTTATATATATTCCATGGGTTCAATTAAAGCGATATCTGATCAAGATCATTTTTATTATTATTCTTTCAAGAATTTTAACCACGACTGCATTACCATTACCCTCTAATCCTCAACATGATCTAAATTCAAGCAGAAAATCTCACTCATCTCATTTTTATATTATAAGAAACAAACTATTTTTGATGAGTATAATTATTTTTATATTAAAACAATTTTCTACTGTATTTATAAAATAATGAGAGGGCCAGGCTCATCATTGGCTCTCATCTTTATTTTATCGTTACAAAAGGGCAGTATAAAATTTTGTTTATTTTAAAAAAGAATAATACCTGTTAAAATAGTTTGAATTTATTATGGTGGTGCGATCATGCATAATGCAAATATTATGCTAAAAAAAACTATAATATTTGGCACATTATTAAAGTGCTATGACTCAACAATAAGTTGTCTCTAAATTAAGCTCCCTGCGTATTTTGGGTAAAGCATTCAGGTCTCTGAACAATTGACAATTAAAATAATTTTATTGACATTTTGTCAATACATGAAAGGTGCACAGTGTTTACTATTTTTGAGCTCTCTAGAATGGAAGGAAAGAAACCTTAAGTCATATTGATATATATGCTCTACATATTTGTGATTAATTACCATCTTCTGTGTGTGTATGTCAACAAAATGCAAATCTTCAATAGTTTTTCTACTATATATATATATATATAGTTCTTATCCCTAGTACACGTGGTACAGGCCATGATAATCATGGTGGGTAGAAGTAGGCGACTGCTTTAACTGTAAGTGCACCACATGTCTACACATGTGAAAAGCAGTTCGACTTTGCACTTACAAATGTGCCATAACCCCGTTTGGTTACTTGCACTCGCTGGTGGGGTTGGACCTTTGCAAGAATCGGGGGCCATTGGAGCATTTTCTTTATCAGAAAAAGTGCCCAATGTAGGAATCGAACCCGTGTCGTAGCGGTCCAAAACCAACGGTTTAGACCATCCTTCCACCAACCCCCTTTGTACTATATAAATGTTATAGATAGATATTTTGCCGGGAAGTAATTAATCTATATAAAAAATATATATATTTAAAAAAAAAGTAGGCATATCTTGGCAACTAACATGAGCATTATTTAGATGGCAGAGCGCCATCTAGTGAAACAGGAATTAACTAAACGTGGATTTAATCTGTTCCTTGATATTTCACCAACCCATTTTCTTGATAAATCAATAAAAGCGTTGTGCAGGCTGTAACTCTGCGACTAAAAGTCCTGAGACTTCTTGAGAAATCAGTAAATGGGTATTTTAGGCCAAATTTGCGTAAATACGCTCAACATGTTTGTGTGTGAAAAAAATAATTAAAAAATATATATATAAACTAGCGGACGTACCCGGCTTCGCCCGGGTTTTACCCGAGTAAAGGTTTGTCTTACGAATCTCTCGATAAAGTGAAGATTTTTTCCCGGTCCCTTGAAGAATACTCGATTAGTTGAATAAAATCAATATTAATTAGTTCTCTCGGTAATTGGAAGTTAAAGGAATAATATATTGCCTTGGAATTGTATCATTATTCTTGTCTCAAATAAATTGCCGTGTCAACCTGAATTTTGTCTTTCCTAATTTTCTACATTATAAAATCATCGTATCATCATGATAATATTTAGAGCAGATTGTTGATTTATAACAGATAAATTAGAATATTTATCTTGATTATTTTTAGGCGAAAAGTTATTTCAAAAATTTTATTTGCTAGAAACCTTCCCAGTACTATACTAAATAACTTCCCAAAGTTTCATGGCGTTCCAATGAGTGGTTTGGTCAGGCATAAAGGACACACACACACATACATTCATTTTTATATATATAGATGTGTGTATAAAGATAAAGGTCACCTCTCCCGTCAAAATAGACGTCAAAACTAGACGCCATCTATATTAGCCCGAAATCATGGCCTCTAGGTGGACGCTTTTCCGTTTGCCAAAGCTGGTGTTGTGGCTTTGTCACCGACCCGAGGCCGCTAGTTTGCGGTGACGGTCAATAGATGGCGTATAGTTTTTGCGTCTATTTTGACGGGAAAGGAGACCTTCATCTTTATAGATGAATATCCTCCCGGTAAAATATCCATATATATGTTAACATGGTTCGGTCTTTCTTTTCTATCTTACTATCTTCAATTTTTCCTTTTTCAATGTTTTCCCTATGTTCCGCTAAAATGACGTGTAACTGCCGAGGCTACAGCGTGAACTTGTATAGCCCTACTTTGTTAAAAAGAATATAAAAAAATTTTTGATACCTTGAAATGGGATATCTTTATCAAATTTCATTCTAACTTTCTTAACTCTCCTCTTCTCTTATTCCATATTTTTCTTTAATATATCATAGATATAACACTAATATCATGGTTCGGTAATAGAGCTTGCTATACTCACATTATAACTATATATACAATTCGATATATCAATTTTTTCTAAGGCTTTCTTTAATCATTATAGAAACTATATATATATTTAATTAAAAAGGCATATATTGGATCAAAATATAATTTATTTTACCAATATTTCAGTTGGCTGAACGCCAACCTTTATCAAGGTGTAATAACATTTTAAAGTGTGTCAACAACAAACTCAGCGCCACATAACGTCAATAGAATTAAGTTTAGAATATATTTGCTTATATTCAATGGAGAGAAAAAATTATATATAAATTTATATTATGGACAAAATAAACTTTGTAAAATAAGGGTGTGAGTATTTTGAATATTAACAAAAACGCCTATTTTATATTTACAATTATGTCGTTCAGTCAACTGAAATATTGGTAGAAAAAATTATATTTTGATCCAATATATGCCTTTTTATTTGAATATTTATTTATGGATTTATCTATTTTCAAAACGATATTTAAATATATATATATATATTAAAAAATAGAAAAATGGTTAGGTGTCGATATCAAAAACAAAATTGACATATCTTTACCGCTCAGATGAGCATTTTAGATGGCAGAGCGCCAAATATCATGGAAGAAGCTAAAAGACGTTTAGTTGATTTTTGTTACACTAGATGGTGTTCTGCCATCTAAAATACTTCTGATAGCTGTCAAGATATGCAAAATTTGTTCTTTTAATATATATATATGTGCATCGTAAAGATAGAGGCTGCCTGGCCGGCATTCATATTTCTTGAAAATAAAGATACTTCGGCCAGTAAATCTTTTTATTCCCTCGACGTTTCGACAAAAAGCTTTTGTCCTCGTCAGGAGCAGAATAATTTTGTAGAAAGGTCGAGGTAATAAAAATATTTACTGGTCGAAGTATCTTTATTTTCAAGAAATATATATATATGTGTTGGGTATCTTATTTTTAAAAGGTGATAGGTAGATTGGCTGTGAGAGGAAGACCCTGGTGTAAGCCAGAGGCTGTCACGGCTCATCCCCCCGACGCACACCAGTAAATCAGGTAAATGACGCTAGGACTGAAACTTTGATGATCTCATTATTGGTTTCCCAAATTATAGATATTAATAGCAGCCTAGATGAAATATGGCTCTCTCCTGGAATAAACTCCATTGGATATTAACATCTTTACTCCTTTTTATATTAATCACTTCCATTAGACTGGCGTAAACACTTTATTTTTAGGTAGAATGCACATTGTATTACATAGTCTTATTTTTTTAAAAATATATAATTTGAAGAGGGTATTAGCCCGTCGTACATGTGACGTTTTATAAAACCAAATTACTAAACATGCTTCTACACACGTGTGTTTATCATGTAAAAAGAGATTAGACTGGCAGGTAAGAACCAATCAAGGGGAAAATAAGACGGAGACCATATATACATTATACAGGAACATACAGGAATAAGTACGCACTATTATTTATGGAAACCTGGGCGTCTAAAGAGGACAAAAATAGCATTAATAGAAGAATAGTAAAAATAATATTATTATATATTTTATTATTATCCAAATATTTTGAGGGGCAACTCGCCTTTCTTTATCGAGGATGTTTGTGTTTCTCATTAAAACACGTGAAAAACACAAACATCCTCGATAAAGAGAGGCGAGTTGCCCCTCGAAAAATCGGAATAATAAAAATATTTATAAATCCAATATATGCATATTTTCTGAATATATACATATATACTGATTGATTGAGGTGTCCTTTTAATAATGATGTACCTAATAATATCCTGGAATATTTAAATTAGGGTAGGTTATTTTTTTTTAGTTTATAGGTTAAAATATATAATTTGTGTGCGATAGATTTCTAGATGAGCTGGAAATCTAATTTTCTAGTGTATTATAAAGGTTATAAAAACAGTTATTTAGAAACAACCAGAGTGTACATTACCTATTTATATTTGGAAGCTAGAGAAAGAGAGAAAAGGTATTTCCATTCAATGCTGAATTGGTTGAAATATATTATAAATAATTAATGCTTTCTGTGAATCTATCTAAATGGAAAACTATATTCAAATGAAGATATCATCTTTAATTTATTTAGATATACTAATGAATATTTATTAATCAATTTATAAAATTAATTTAGTATTTCTTCTCAGATGAACACACTTTATTGATGTAATTACATATGATGAGAAATAATGTAAACAAAAGTTATATCCAGTTTACAATGACTTGATGTAAAACATCGCGTTTAATTAAGCGTTCTTATATATTAATTAGTGTTGCCATCGTGATCCGACTTAATGAGAAAATAAAATTTTTAAAAAGGATTTGAAATTATTTATTGCTCAACAGACGTTTAAAAAATTTTCTTTGGCATTTATCTTGGAAGGAGTTTAAAGGAAATGTTAAAATGATTAATGTTGCATTGAGTCGCGCCAGCTGTTGCGTCCAGCTCGAATAAAACTTCCATTGTTTCTCGAGTCCAGGTTGTTCGTAAGATCTGATCGATGGACTGTATCGATATGTTTAGCTTTTTATTTACCACCTTATTGATCCGGTATCATTTATTTCAAACATATGCTAATATATCTTACTAGACGAATGGCCCGGGCAACGCCCGGGTTTTACCCGAGTGCGCATATACTTTAAAAACGTTTTAATTCAAATACTATTCGTTACAATTATAAATTGGCGCCATGGATGTCACTCTTGTGAAACGTCCCGTTCCAAACTGTGTGTTTTTAAAATGTTTTAATTAAAATACTATTCGTTACAATTATAAATTGGCGCCGTGGATGTCTCTCTTGTGAAACGTCCCGCCCCAAACTGTGTGTGTCTTGAAAATATAAAAATAAAAATGTGAATTTTCATAAAGATTTCATCATGTCGATTTTTTTTTGCATTTCACCTACTAAATCGATAGAGATAATTACATTTGCAACATGAACTTAGGTATATTGACTAAATAGAAAACTGCATAGTAATAAAGATCATTTTTTAAAGGCACCATATCGTTTTTTTTTCAATAAAATCGAAACAAAAATTAACGATAAATATCGATAATTGCCTTAAAAAAAAAAGAAACATTCGCGGTGATTTTGTCTTGCATTCGTTTATACAATTATTATATACGAATGACCCGGGCAACGCCCGGGTTTTACCCGATTAAATGCTTTTATTCAAATACTATTCGTTACAATTATAAATTGGCGCCGTGGATGTCATTCTTGTATAATGTATAAATGAGTTTTAAAAATTGTAAAAAAATATATATATATATCGGCCGGGAATCGAACCCGGGCCGCCCGCGTGGCAGGCGAGCATTCTACCACTGAACCACCGATGGTTATGAAAAATCCCATCCGTGAGCTTCAAACAGACAAACAGACAGAATAAGGCGAATATATAAGTAGATATCCCCCTTTTATTTCCACGATTTCAACTCTATTTGAATATATAAACATAATATTTAATTATAAAACTATTTTAGAGGCGTAATATTCTTTTTAAAATAAAACAATTTCTACTGTCCTTACTGCGATGGAAAAATTAAGGACAGTAGAAATTGTTTTATTTTAAAAAGAATATTACGCCTCTAAAATAGTTTTATAATTTGATAACAGATGGCGCTCTAGTACATCGTAATAATATTTAATACTATAGAAAACTATGTAAAAACGCTTATATATAACAACAAATTATCATGATATAATTTCAACAAATCGAAAAGGTTTAAAGGAAAATAAATCAGTCAATTTAATCTAAGCACATGTTTAAGCTAAAAGGTACTAGATGCGTTTCCTGAAATTCCCTTAGGCTTAAGAGCAAACTTATTTGTATGCGAACTTGATCGCCGCGCACATAATGTGATCCAACTTGTCAGATTCCGAATTGGATTCCGTCGACTGCGCCGTTGGCTTTTACATTCTCAGTCGTTCTCCACTAATAACGACCTTTTTATATTAGGAAATTGGAGTTACACTTTAGAGTAAAGTTATCACAGGTAATGTGCATCTGACGAATAGTAAACACTTATCTCCTCCAAATATACCGTACATACTAAATACATTCCGTAGACTGTGGCTCTTATTTTTTACAGGCTGTCCTCTCCTGATAAATACCATTTCTATTATTTTTGAAGCTACTCGTTAATAAATTTATCTGGTAATAAATCTGGCTAAATATTAAACACTATATATATACCTACTCCGAATATATCATAGCTACTAAAAGCATTTAGTAAACTGTGTATTTGGTTCTTACCTTTTCTCGGTCTTTATTTCCTGATAATGACTTTTTCTGTTATATTTTAAAGCTTTGCGTGAATAATGTTATTTATAAAGACCAGCTGAAAAGTAAACATTCATTTTACCTACTCCGACGTACCTCCTAAAAGCAAAAAATTCCTTTAATTACTTAAAGTTTTCATCGCTTTCTTCACATTCTATCAGCGTTATTTACCTTATAGTATATTATTATTTATTGATATTACGAGTATATAGATGTTTTTTTATGTTAGCGTGTTCTTGAAGAAAAAGGACCATCAAATAGGCACAAATTATTTAATCAGATGAAAATGGCAATTGATAACAATTCTACTCCTGAATAAATCATCAATAAATATTTATATACCAATATAAGGTTATCGGTATAAATATAAAGTAGATATACACATATATATTGAACAAGATATATTTACATGATTTAATAACAGTATCTATAAGTTAAGAAAAAGGCATCTCCTTATCGTGCAACTGAAAGTTGCTGATGGCTTGCGCCATCTATCGGGAAAAATATCAACTAGTCATTCATTTTTAATTATTCTAGAATTGGTTAAATTCAAGAAAGCCATCAGCAACTTTCAGTTGCACGATAAGGAGTAAATATTCTTAATATATGAACCTAATCCCAGTACGATGTCACATTTGTACTATTTTTTCACAGTATCTATAAGTGTAAGCGTATAGAGGTGGTGGCCCTCCTTCTGGTATACGCTGTACATCAACGACTTACCCAGCCGTCTCTCCTTATTTCACCTCAATCCATAGATTGGCTGCTGTAGGTATTCTTAGCCTCTCAGGATTATATTTCTATCTTTCTATGATGGATTTATAGAGATTTATTAAGATATTTTCTATTAATTCCACTCGTGGATTTCTTCCATCGGGTCTTCTCTCCATTCTTTGATTGCTCTAGTAATTAGACACTCCCAGAGCATGACAAAATGTATCAACAAGATGGCTCTGCATCATTTGATAATTTGAAGATATTTTCCTCCTCGAATATTTGTAGAACATTCGTTGATTTTGTGAGTCTAGAATATTTCTATCTTTCATTCGGCATCACCACCTATATATAAAAAATGTCTGTGTGTGAAGAGATAGCTACAAAATATAATTGAAATATTTGTTTCTATATTCGAAAACTTTATAAATATGAAGTCCGAATGTAACATTTTTGGAAACGTCACCAAATTCTAGGACAGAACGTTCGAAGAATGATTTACAGTCCTATATAGGAACGGTGACAGAAATTAAAATTGGATTTATCATCAACTCACAATTTTAAATTATCTTCAAGTTATCTCTTCAAATTTAAATTCCTTTTTTGGAAATCAATTCGTGACTCTTCCAAAATAAAAATAAAAGCTAATGTAATGAGATTGTTAGAAGACATTTTTGAACAACTCCTCTCCCGATCCAGGTCGTATTAAAACTTTAAAAATAAACAATATTTTGATGGTTAAATATATCTCTAATGTTAAAATAAAATATATTTATAAAAACACAACACACACACAAACAACAACACAACAACACACAGAGATTGTTATATTTCTCACAATATGAAATATATAAAGTATTATTTTTGAACAAAATAAACTATATATAGTAATCTAGAGTATTAAAACTGGTTCAAAAATTCCTACGAATATTCAACCCTATCTTGTACAAAGCAGAACATGTTATCTATCTATATACGTATTATCAAATAGCTAGCCATAGAAATATTAATATAAATATCTATAAAATTGATATAAATATTTTATTACATTATAACAAAGGAATGCATATATCCTTGTTATAATATTTTCCTCAATGTTTTATATTATATTTGGTTGGAGTATATAAATAAAACTTCATTGAATGCATTTTTTATATTTTAATATAAATATATTTTGTGATTACCTCGAATGTTTTATATCTGAACTATAATAAAATACTGAAGTTTTTAAAATTATTTGATAACGGTCACAAATACATTTCATGTGGGACAATTAAATATTGAAAAACATATTTTAAGATATTTTAAAATTATTTATATTTAAATATAACGAATATCTGGCCTTAACTACCCGTTTCATGATTTTTCAGGATGCCTTGAATGACCAGTTTTTTGGTCGTTGAGGTACAGCTTACATCACGCTGATGAGGGCCAACAGCCCGAAACGCGTCCGTGGTTAGCTTTTCTTGATTAACCAAGAATGGGTATTTGGCCAATTCTGGAATAATCAAAAATCAACGAGAAGAGTTTATATTTATTCCGATAGATGGCGCAAGCCATCAGCAACTCTCAGTTGCACGATAAGGAGATGTCTATTTTCATAATAACGAATATAGCCTGTAAAATAATCATGCAAATGCATCAGAACATTCCTGTTATAGATGCGGAACGTAAATTAAAGTTTAAAAGATGAGAAATATAATGAGTAAATTGAAACCATTACTGAAATAGTCTCTCTTTCAAAATTTATGTTATTTATTTTATTAAATTCTGATTTACTCTATGTATTTTACAGACATAAGACTCTAAAGCATTTTCGAAATATTAAATTATTCTGTTGAATGAAAAATCCTAGCATATATATTTTATTCAACCCTTCAAATCTGTTTCTAAACCGTGAATATTTATTTAATTTAATTTTATTATAATTATATTATAAAACTAAATATTTGATACAACAATTATATGTAAAGAGACAAAGGTCGCCTCTCCCGTCAAAATAGACGTCAAAACTAGACGCCATCTATTGACCGTCACCGCAAACTAGCGGTCTAGGGTCGGTGACAAAGCCACAACACTAGCTTTGGCAAACTGAAAAGCGTCCACCTAGAGACCATGGTTTCGGGCTAATGGCCCTCGTCAGTCTAGGGAGGACTAGAACCATGGTCTCTAGGTGGACGCTTTTCAATTATATGTAACTTATACCTACTTGAAAAAATAGTACAAATGTGAGATTGTACTGGGATAAGGTGCATAATTATGAAAAGAGACATCTCCTTATCGTGCAACTGAAAGTTGCTAATGGCTTGCGCCATCTATTGGAATAAATATCCATTATTTTCGTTGATTTTTAATTATTCCAGAATTGGACAAATACCCATTCTTGATTAATCAAGAAAAGCTAACCACGGACGCGTTTCGGGCTGTTGGCCTTCATCAGCGTGGTGCAAGCTGTACCTCAACTATTTGGAATAATTAAAAATCAACGAGAATAGTTGATATTTATTCCGATAGATGGCGCAAGCCATCAGCAACTTTCAGTTGCACGATAAGGAGATGCCTCTTTTAATAATTATACCTATTTGTTTGTAAGCCCTTTTGGCGATGATACAATTATATATAGAAAAAAGAGCTATTTTAAATTACGTAAAATCTTTCATTATCTAATGAAATCCTAGGTATGCCATCTATACAGTGATACAATCACCAAAACACTTATTTCAAATCTTATTACTGCGTTTAGTTGCTTAATTGACGGAAGAAAATGGATGCAACACATTAAACAAATTTGGTACACGTCGAAAGGAGTAAATTTAATTAATTATTAATTGAATTTGACGAATTTTATTTTTAAAATTCAATTTTTGATCCGTATAATATGATTGTAATAATTTATGCGCGTGCGGGGGATGAATTTAATTTTTATAATTAAATAAATAAACGCGTGTAAATGGATAAAGTAAATTTCTCTTGAGCCTATAGATTGTTTCTAGATATTGATAACATATTTGGATTAATCGAGACAAATTGCTGTTCCGGTTCATATTATAGATCTATTTCTATTTAATATATACTGAGATAGAGAGAGATTGAGATTGAAACTTCTTTATTACAATGTACATATAAGATTATATATATAAGGTTAAATATAAATATATATCTTTAATTAAAAAGGCATATATTGGATCAAAATATCATTTATTTTACCAATATTTCAGTTGGCTGAATGCCAACCTTTATCAAGGTGTTATAACATTTTTTAAAGTGTGTAATGATATTTTGATCCAA
>CP092886.1:13536430-13557648 GCA_030710605.1 Cordylochernes scorpioides
CTATCATCAGTATATGTTTTCTATTATCATCATCTTTTGAAGGCCTTCTACCATCAGCATAGTTGGTTTATCAAAAACATTGATTCTCTCTTATATCCAGCATAGGTAGATTTTATCGTTTATTTAGATGTTTTCTTATCATAAGAATACATCCTGAGAAGAAGATAGCTATGCTTTTATAATTAACATTTATTTTTTTCTTATTCCCAATATTTTAAAATATGACATCAAACGATTGTCTCATTTTGGAAGCTTAGATTCTCCAATACCTTATCATCAATCAATAGACTGATACCACTTTCTACTTCGATTTATTTAATATTGCCTTTGCATATCGATGCAATTATTGATTTCTGGAACTACAAAAAAATCTAACAAATATTTACATAAACTATTCAAAGTTATAAAATCAAATATAAAAAAATATTTTTCTCATATGATATATAAAAATATTAATAAATATGGGAACAATTTATTAATCACATTTGGTGAGAAAAAAATAGTTCAAAATTTAAAAAAACAATATTTTTCAACGAATCCAAAAAAATAAACTTCTCTAAAAGCGATTAAAATGGAGTGTGTGCGAAGTTTTTCAAATAAACTAAACAAAAATACAATACTATAAAAACACCATTTATTGGTACAGCCGGCATATTTATGAAGATAAAAATGTCTTTAACAGATATAGAAAGAGAACGAAATGAAAAATAACTTCCAACTTTAAACAAACAAATATTGGGAGTCGGCTTGACTAAAGCTGAATTATTTCTTTCGGCGCGTCTTTACGGCTTTAATTCCAGCCAGGACTTCTCTTAAATCTGGACCATTCTCCCTCCGCACGTCCCAGAGAAATAGACGATCATATATATTATATGGACATTGTCTAAGCGCTCTATTTTTATAAAATATTTACTTTTTTCCAAAGATTCACTTTTAGATGTGAGAATATTTCTTTTTGTGAGCTTCATAATAAACTAATTATAATATTATAAGTATTTTTGATTTTCTCCTGAAGATAGAAGTTGCCTGGCCGGCATTCATAATTCTATGAAAAATAGACACTTCGGCCAGTTAGAGTTTTTTATTATCTCAACGTTTCGACACAAATCTTTTGCCTTCGTCAGGATAAACAAATAAAAATAACGCCTTGCCAAATGCTTTATTTTTATTTGTTTTTCCTAACGAAGACAAAATATTTTTGTCGAAACGTTGAGATAATAAAAAACTCTAACTGGCCGAAGTGTCTATTTTTCACAGAAGTATTTTTGATTTATTCTCAAGATGTTCGTTTTCGGCAATCTCGACTATTTAAATGGCAAACGCTAATTCTTTCTTTACTTCTCTTTTGATAATTCGTTCAGTTATAGTTCTGCATAATATATTATCTCGAGATAATTTTAAACAAAAATCTTCATAAAAGAATTATGGATCAGCTTATTTAAGGCATTATTACTCGTTGTTTATTCAGTAAAATAAGTAAATTAGGGGAATTATTTCGTTTCATTATGTGTGATAAAAACGTGAGCTACCAAGCACACCTTTCTTCAACTGGATAAAGAGCATAAAAACGTTATCAAAATTAAGAGTTAACAGGATATTATAAATTATGCATGAGAGTTATTCACCTATTTTATGAATATGTAAAAAAAATAAGACTTTCATATATATATATTGGATCAAATATTTTTTTTCTTAATACATGATATTAATGGTGTGACTTTTTTCTAGTCTGTTAAAAAGCGGTGTGCATATAAGCTCGTGTTTCATTTTTTGAAATAAAAAAAACACATCATCTCCCACGATTTAATCTTTATATATATATTTATGAAAATAATAGTACAAATGTGATATTATACTGGGATAAGGTGCATAAATTAATAAAAAGGCATCTCCTTATCGTGCAACTGAAAATTGCTGATGGCTTGCGCCATCTATTGGAATAAATATAAACTATTCCTGTTGATTTTTAATTTTTCCAGAATTGGCCAAACACCCATTCTTGAATTATCAAGAATGGGTATTTGGCCAATTCTGGAATAATTAAAAATCAACGAGAATAGTTGATATTTATTCCGATAGTTCAGCAACTTTCAGTTGCACGATAAGGAGATGCCTTTTTTATTAATATATATTTATATTTATCGTGTGAGCGCGGTCAGGACATGCCTTTTTATTTTTAATGTATATAAACTTTATAACTTAATCTCTCACTGATTAATATTTCAAGAATGTAAATACACCTATCTACCTTCTCCTTTATCTTATCATGTCGTGTCCCACTCGAGGGCAATTAGCCGCTCGACTTATCCAGCTCCATGTAAATATACGCTTGCTGGTATCTTCTGATAATTTATTTAGTGTTCCCCTTAGTGGGAGGATGTAATTTTAGATAAGAAATCCAATTACGCAACTACACGCAACGTCGGCTTAACTCGTGGATTCGGTAAAACAGCCGTGAATCTTCAGAGCAGATAAGCATTGCTTAGGATGAGATAGTTAAGTCTACTTCACGACAACCGATCTCGTGGCACATTCCACAAACAGCATGTGACAAGTCGTCCAGCAATGTCGAGATGATTGAGCGAAAATTTCTATTTCTATTCACTTATTTAATTATGTCTCTTTTCTGTTGTTCACTTCTCTTATATAATATATAGATTTGTGGAATATATTGCACTCGCGCATCTTAATAAGTTTAAATATTTATAGATAACTTTAGAGTTCTATATAAAACTTTCTCAAGCTTACTTCCATTTTATCAATAAATATAATATAGGTTTAAAAGTTGGAATATTATATTTGAAATAATCATTGTTTTAATCTTATTACCAATTTATATAGCTCTACTGAATTGGGAAAACATATTAAGGACCGTTCTTATCGGTGACGAAATCTTTAGAGTGTTCGCCAGTTTCATTTACAGTTCATTGCTATTGTATTGAAATGTTTTCGCTTTATAACACATCGGTATGCTTGATTCTGAACCGTCTGAATATGCAATCGGCTAAACTACCTTTGTAAACAGTGGAGAGGATTCGTTCTCGACATTTGAGATTAAAATGCCGAGATCTGAACCCAAGGTAGCCTTCTGCTTGAACGAAAAGTTTAATCTTCTGGCCAAGTAAGAACGATTTGATTCCCTTCACTATATAATTCCTATTCCCATAAATATGACACAATATACCCTCTATATCAAATCGTGATCCTGCTGGTATGTAGGATTTAATATCTAATTTGCGCGCCCTCTCTATACTATATAGATTATCTCTCACTGAATATATACCTCATGCAATCTCCCCAAATATGACCTAACTTCTCACCATCCACATATTCGCCGTTTTCAACGTTCACAAATCAATTTACAACTACACGTTACCGTTCAATTCAAGGATTACATATGCTTATAGTTGCGCGGTATATGGTTTATAGCGTTGGAAATAAATATATTAATAAACCTAAAATTCCATTAGAAATGACATCAAAGGAACTCAATGTATGTAATTTCCAAGCCCTCGGGCTGAGAACATATGGAAAGGTTCTATCCAAGAAAATGACGCCAAATTGTACAACGCGACAAATTATTACCCACGCCCAATCTTCCGACTTTCAAATCAGCTTTGGAGCCAACTCCTCCCGAGGCCAAATTCAGATTAAAGAAATTTAAATTTGTATTCAAAGCTCCTTTAATCTCCGGGATTTGCATCAAACGATGCCGGGAAGTTATTTGCCTTCGTGCCTGAGAGAAACTCATTTTCCCGGTTGTCGCGGAGTATAGAGTTATATTTTTAGATCTATTGAAGCTTACTTTGAAATGGGTCATTGCTTTTCTATTACATTCTATTTTATAAGAGAGAGAGAGAGAGAGAAGTTTACAAAAATAAATTATAAATAATCTATTATCGTTACATTTTCCTGGATTGATATATTGGAAGCAATTTACCGAAAAACATTTATAAATACGAAAATAATAAATATATAAACCTTACTGAAATGATAAATAAATTGGAAGGCTCATTAGTTGTGAACCTCCAATCGGTTTCGTTCATTTCATTTCCAGACCGCCTTACTATTGTATTGGGCTAATTGGCTTATGTGGGCTGGAACCATTATGGAATTTATGTTAAAAGCATTTGAGGAGGATATGAATATATGATATTCTAGGACTGAATATAAAAATATATTTGAATGGGAATTGGGGCGATGCCTTTCTGTATTGTCTAATAGGATTATTTGTCATCGTGTTTGAAAATTTACTTATAAATATAGGCAATATACTAGAAATTTGGCCCATCTAAGATGCAATTAAGATACTCTAGAATAACTTGAAATACTAAAATTTTAAAACAAAAAGTATTTTTAGGACTATCAAGAAAGCGGTCTAAATCGGTAAGAGCGCTGTCTGTATACGTGCAAAGGGAACAAAATTAAGATGGCGACGCATGCGACGCCAATAACACAGATAACAGAAAGAAAGCTAATGGAAAAAAAATCGACATCATATATCTAAGTTTAAAAATAAAGTTCAACTCTTCCGTCAAAATAAACGCTGAAACTTAGCGCAATCTATTGACAGTCTCCGCAAACTAGCGGGCTCAGGTCGATGACAAAGCCACAACATCAGTTTTGGTAAACTGAGAAGCGTCCACCTGGTGACCATAATTTCAGCATAATGGCCCTCTTTAACTGACAACTTTGGCAGATTGTGAAGATTTCATTTGATCTCTTGTGGATCTCATGAAATAAAGTTCGCTTTGGACTGAAGAGGGTCATTAGCCCGAAACCTTGGTCTTCAGATGGACGCATCTCAGTTCACCAGAGCTGGTGTTGTGGCTTTGTCAACCGAACCGAGTTCGCTAGTTCGCGGAAACTGTCAATAAATGATGCTAAATTTTAAGGTCTACTTTGACCCTTGACCTCTATTTTTATAGATAAATTACCTCCCGGTAAATTCTCATTCTATATTTAAAATAATGATTTTAAAATATTCACAAGTTAATATAAAATGCAAAATGTAATAACCAAATCCAAATAAATAAACTAAACATAATATTCCATCTACAGAATTGTTAACGTTACTAAACTAGATGAAAGGTTATGAAGATAGTTCTGTTAACATAACGTTATAGTAGCAGAATGCTAAGTTATCGGGTCCTATGGAAGCTCACGAAAGCAATGATGCTAACAAAACCTTAGGGTTGAAGCATTGTCAGCGTTATCAGACCAGAGGGAAGCAACGATATGTGCTAACAGAACTTTTCGCATTGTTCCATTAGTTATATTGGGTCTTTTTACCTTTGCGCTATCTTTTGAAAACAATTACTAATGGAAATTAATTTTAAAATATATCACGATTGTGCCTAGCCTGCACCACACTGACCAGGGCAATTAGTCTGAAACGCGTACGTGACTGGCTTTTCCGATTATTGAGAAAGGGGGTATTTAGGTAAAATTATAGAATTAAAAAAATCGACAATTACTTGATATATAAATCAAATAGAGTTGAAGTATCTCTAATTTTGGAATCATTTAAAAATTGTTTTATTATCCGATAGATGGCGCAAGACATTGTCAACTTACAATTTCCCAATCAGGAGATGATATTTTCTTAATTTAATAACCTTATCTCTTTTATTTTCAATGGTGAAAATTAATCATAATATTCACAGAGAGAAATTGGATTTTAAATCCCATTTAATAGAGATAGCTTTACTAGGAACATGTAATTCACAAGATAATTAGCTATAGAGTAAATTATTCAGAACAAATAAATAATTAGAAACGCCTCATTTATATGTTTATTTGAAATATAAAATCATTTAAATTGTAATTAATTGTATATAGATATACTCACAAAAATTAACAACAGAATTATTTCTAGGCCTAACTATCATCTCAATATTCTTAATTATAATTCCCGAAATTCCTTCGCCGAATAATTAACGCTTAAATTGATTATAATCCCAAGTTGTTAAGAGGTCTCGTTAACTAGCGTTCCTCACCTAGCAACATGATGACTATCATTACTCACAGGGTTCGCTGGAGCAATATTTCTCTTACATTTTCCTTCCAATATTCATATAGCAATCTCAATTCTATACCAGTTAAATTTGAAAATTGAAGATACCGTGGGGAAATAGTGTCTTTTGCATTTTTCTTTCACAAAATTAAGGTAGCACATATATAATAAAAACATTGAATATAAATATCTTAATTACATATTTGCTGTTGTATTCATTTTATATTCATTTTCACAATCCAGATAGTTTGTACCATATCTATTCTAACTAGGAACAGAATCCTTTTATAGACCGATATAAACCGATCACATTGTTAACTGATGAAAGGATAAACCTATGCTAATTATTACTGATGAAAAGAAAAGGCTATGCCAATGATGAAAAGATAAATCAATGCTAAAAAAGATAACTGACAAAAGAAAATTCGCTACCAATGATAACTGATGAAAATAAAAAAGAATGGAAATGGTAGCTGATAAAGGGTAAATCGACCCCAATTTTAATTGATGAAAGGGTAAACCGATATTAAAGATGTCAAAATATAAATCGATGCCTATGAAATCTGATAAAAATAAAAATAGATGTAAAAACAACTAATGAAAATAAAAACGGGTGCAAATTATAAATAATGAAAAACCGATGCCAATGATAACTGATTAAAAGAAAATATCTATGCTGATTTTAACTTATGAAAGGAAAAAAACTATTTCAAAGATGTCAGAAGGAAAATAGATGCCAATGATAACTGATGAAAAAAAAAAAAGGGTGCTAAAGTGATAGCTGATAAAAATGATAAATCGATGCTATTTTAACCGATGAAAGGATAAACCTGATGTCAAAAATGTAAAACCTTTTGCCAATAATAACTGATGAAAAACGGATGTC
The DNA here is from genome assembly GCA_030710605.1 of Cordylochernes scorpioides. Taxonomy (NCBI): domain Eukaryota; kingdom Metazoa; phylum Arthropoda; class Arachnida; order Pseudoscorpiones; family Chernetidae; genus Cordylochernes; species Cordylochernes scorpioides. The sequence continues at coordinate 13,543,333 of CP092886.1, forward strand.
AATAAAAACTGATGAAAAGAAAAAATCGATGTTAACTGATAAAAAAAAAACAATGCTAATAAAACTGATAAAAATAAGAACCAATGGGTATGCCATTGTCAACTAATGAAATACCTATGCCAATGTCAACTGTTGAAACCGATTCCAATAATAACTGACGAAAATATAAGCCAAGAACAATGTTTAGTCGATGTTTATTTGTATGTATTCCTTAACCTTCTTGAAACGTTAGGTTTCATGATAAAATTTAGAACAAAAACTAAAAGGATTCGCATTTAAAACCTGAGCTAAACGAGCAGTGTCCTAAAGTGGCGAGCATTTAGACGACAGCGAACGTGACAAACGTAAAATCAATCAGACAACTATTGACTCCGTACCTACACGCGGGAGCCTAGCTTCATCTACCCGACGTATTTAATGCACCAGCCCTGATAACTAGGATCGATATACCCAGGTTATCACGGTTACCTCTCACAGTGTTTTTTTGGTGGTCCAGAGCCAATATCTCCATTATTCGTATATCACGTAACCCTTTAGTATTGCTCATCCAAAATATATTAATCATATTTTCTCTATATATATGTGTTATATAAAATATTATTTTATTCATAATTATATTTCATTTATTTAACTTTATTAACATCATGAAACGCGATATCCCAAACTCAGGGATATTTGCGTCAATACATTTCACTGCATTACAGCAATTCGGCTATATACAATCCTGTTCAATAATTATATTTCATAGATTCAAATATTCTGTTAAGTATACCACCAGATGTCGCGACTTCCCTTTATATAGCCTATTGTTGTTTCCCCGATGGCCGGCTCAAACTTTTGTAAATTATGTAAATAAGTTTTTCATTTTTTTAGATTCTTACGCCTTAAACCAGGCATTACTTTTATCAAATTATGTTTTTTATATATTCCTTTAGCTCAATTAAATCAATTACTGATCAAAACTTTTTATTATCATACTTTCAAGATTTTTGCCATGACTGCATTACCATAGCATAATCCTCAGGATAATCAAAAATTAACAGAAAATATTTTTATTTTACAACATATATATATGTAAGTAACTAATTAAGTCGCCTTATATTGTTTATAGACACAATATTACATTCGAAACCTGTGTAACAATATTATTCACATAATATTGGTATACTAAGTTCTCCACCAATCTGGCTGAATAAACCTACTTGAAATTATAATATCTAGTAGCTGACATTTCATTTAATGAGAGGTCTTGGATATAATTTTACAATAATTATTAAGCAAAATATTTGTAGGTTGAAATATAATAATTTTTGAATTTATTTTATCTTTCTCTATCATATATTTCTAAACAATTACTAAATGTAAGATGAAGCAAAAACAAAATAAGGGAAAGTTTGCCGTTAATATATGTGATAAAAACATTTTATTTTTTCATCTTCCATATAGTAATTGTTGAAATCGTTCTATATGATTGCAGGTTAGCACAGAAAATTTCTATTGTCAATAATTATATATATTGTGCTTGGGGTGGTTAGATCCTGTAGACAATGAAAAAATTGTGATTTTCACCGCTCTCTATCCAACAAGGATTGAAAATAACATGGTTTAGATATCCTTTGTCTTCTATACCAATTATGAGCGACCTATTCTAGCAAGGGAAGAAAATATCTTAGCAGTTCAACATGGCCTTCTCAAGGTGACAGATCCTATAATAAGATATTTTCTGGTAGGGTTAGACTCGTGCAAGATTCGGAAGGCCTTTGAAGAAATTCCTTATTTATAAAAACGGCTTCAACCGCGGTTTTTATAACTCTGATGTTGTTGTTTTTTATAAATAAAAACGACAGAATTTTATCCACCAGATCACTTCATACCTATCAATAATTATTGGGTTGGGGCGAAAATAATGGCCGATTTCAGTAATGCAAATTTTAAAGCTTTTAATATTGATAAAATTTATTTTAATATGGTTTTAATTCATATATATATTATTATGAAGCACGTTAATCGCACTGTCACCATATCTACTGATATTTATATTTCCAATAAATTTCGGGTTTATATCAGACTGCGTTTAAAATGTTTTTTTTTAAAGCAGGGAGGAAATACACATAATTTTGTTTCATGAGTTCAAACTCGGCTGGAGCGCTGCGTAAATCACTTGAAATAGTATCCGCTTGTGGAGCGAGAATGCCATTTCATAGCGTAATACGCGCAGGTGTTTCGGAAATTTCGCAACGGCGATACCAGTCTTTGGAGATGAAGAGGGCCGTGGTCGTCCCATCGGTGGTTTACGCGGGACATTTAAAATCAGTAATCGAGGCAGAAACAAACAAAACTACACGAGAGGTAGCTGAAGAGCTCAACTTTGACCACTCTACAATTGTTCGTCATTTGAAACGAATAGAAAGATGAAAAAGCACGACAAATTGGTACCATAGGCGAATTGAGTGAAATCAGAAGAACACCATTTTGAACGCTACTTCTACGAAAAAATAATGAGCCTTTTCTCTATCGTATCTTCACCTTTGACGAAACATAAATCCTCTATGACAACCGGTGACGTTCAGCACAATGGTTGGACCGTGACGCAGCTCCCAAAACACTTCCCAAATCCCAAATTTTACCAAAAGAAGATTATGGTGATTGTTTGGTGGTATAGAGCAGGTTTGATCCATCACAGCATATTGAATCCTGCTTAAACAATCTCAGCGGTAAAGTATTTCCAGCAAATTAATTAAATACGATAAAAACTTCGCCTCATCTGCACCGGATTGTTCAACAGAAAATGGCTATCATCAACAGATCTCTCACCTACCGACTACAACTTTTACAAGCACCTCACCAACTTCCTGTGAGAGAAAATTTCAGAAATCAAGGCAATGCCGAAACGGATTTAAATGATTTCATTGCCTCTAGAACTCCAGAATTTATCAAAATGGAATAAACCAGATAGTTTCCCGTTAGCAGGAAGGTATAGATTCCAATGGTTTTTATTTTGATTAATAAATCTTGTTTGAAGATAGTTATTGCATTTTGAAGTAACCGCTAAAAATGGCAATTATTTTTGTATTAACCTAATATTGAAAAATATATTTTAATCACAACCAGATGTCCATTCCTGCTTAATGCTCTAGCATTAGCATGTGGGCGTCGATAAATAAAGTTAGATTGGAGAAGGGGAAATAAATAGACGTTAATGGAGTTGGGTAAAAATAACATTAAATTTATCGTATAAAAGAAAAAATAATACAATAATTAATAGCAAAACTACTAGAAATTACCGCAGGTCATATACAGGTCCTGAAACACAACATGTGTTGCTTCCCTCCCATTCCATGTAGTAACATTGAACATCATGGAGTCATATAAGGGAGAAAGACAGTACACAACTATAGAAACAAGTTACTAACATATAAAGACAACAAATAACAACAATTCGAAGGAAAGGCGCCTTCAATTCAAACAAATGCATTTATCAAAATCAAGATAATATAAAAGAGGATCTGATAGTTTCACCAAGAGGTTTACCCGATTTCAACAAAGAGAAGCCTTTATATATAGGAACAAATCTTTCCAGAACATATCATGAACTCCTTTAAACCATTATATTTTTCTAAACTTCTTTCGATTATTTACTACTATATATAAGATAAATGCTTTAATTAGGCTTTTAATAAAATAAAAATATAGTTTTTAGAGATAATTTTTTATAAAGTGAACTTTTATATCATTTTTATTGAACTTTTAAAAAATTACTAGAACTAAAGTCTCGCCCAAATGTCCCTCAGAAATCAAGACACAAATCACTCCAAGCTGCTGCCACTTAACTCCCGCACACAATGTCCGAGAGTTTCTCTCAACATCACGTAGACATAGTTTATATTCTCTCCCACATATCTTGTTAGGAACTTATTGAAGGCAACTCCATTTTTAAAACCCATTTAAGGAGTAAAGTCTGAAATATAGGATGGTTTTTGAATCGTGCTACGATATAATTTCAGCACTTATTGAGTTATATGTTCTTCGAAGTCTTGACATTGGATAATGATATATTGGTGTTTGAACCTAGCACACTCTGATGGGATTAGCAGTCACGACCTCTTGAAAAGTATTTTTTATGCTTATTTTGGAAGCAAATATGAGTGCGACTGATTTGATCATTTTAAAGTCCTTATAACACCCGTCCTCTTCATATAATAGACTTCAGTTCAATGATATCAGGAAAAGAGATTTATTTATATGAATTATTGGAAAAAAAAGTCCCATCTCTAAAAATGCTCAAAACTCACGCTCAAAACTCAAAATAGCTAATGACTACATCGAACAAGGTCAACGGAGGTCATCTGAGTATAATGTGATTAATAAAGGAAAGTCAGATATACATGGGGGGAAAATACTCTACTAGTCAACAATATGCTACATTATGATTCCTGGGACAATATTTGAAGAAAGGGACAATTTTCACGCACACACATACATAATGACGATAACTAAAATATATTATGATAACATCTTAAATAAACATTAATATACCTTTAACAGGCAATTATGATTGGCAGGTTTTTGAGTAAACCTTTCAACGAGCCAATCTATTAATGCTAGGCTTCGTGGTAGCAGGTTGCCACATAGATATCAATCGCAGTATTATATATATATTATTATAATTCAACACTATATATAATACTTATAATATTTCTAATATCTTGTTGAATTATATAATGATGGATATATAATATTACGATACATATTTTTTCATATTTCTCACACATATATACACCTATAAATTAAATATAATTTTGGCATATCCTGACCACTAATATGAACATTTTTTAGATGACAGAGCACCAACTAGTGGAACAGAAATCAACTTAACGTTGATTTAACCTGTTCCTTGATATTTGGCCAACTCATTTTCTTGATAAATCAAGAAAGGTGAACCATAAGCGTGTTTCGGGTTTTTGGCCCTCATCATATATATAAACAGTCGACTCTCGATAATTTGAAACTTGTTAATTTGAATTTCTCGATACTTTGAAATGTTTTTCCCGGTCCCTTGAAAAATAATCGATAATTTGAATAAAATAGATATTAATTGGTCCCCCTCGGTAATTTGAAGTTGAAGGAATAGTATTTTAGCACAAACGAACAATTGTGAATAGCTCTAAAATGTTTAAAATAACAAATCACGAATTTTGATCAAACTCTTGTTTACTTGATTTTATTAATATGTAAGATTCTATCTGAAAATATTAAAATATGGTGGAAAATATTACCGGCGACTTTCTCAAGCCAGACCAGCCCGTGAACTGACTTAACAAAGTTAGATCTCAAATTTCCCACGCCGAGCGAGGCAAGGAGATCTCTTACTACCCTACGCTTCTACGCGCCTAAGAACTGACACAAGTAACGATTTCTTCGCAGCTCTCACTACTATCGAAAATTCATTGGACAATGATAGACTGAAGTCGCTTACTCGACAGAAAATTACTGACTTTTTCTTTTTAAATGAAAATTTGCGAATAATTGTACAATGTTTTAAAATAATAAATCTTGAATTTTGAGATCAAACTCTTGTTTGAGAAAGTGCAAGACCCGAGAAAGCTCCCAAAAAATTTATTACACTAAAACTTACGGTAAGCCCCCTTATTCAATTTTGTATCAACATAGTATGTATATCCCGAAACGGCCAAAACTTCGAACTCTTGTTCACTTGATTTTTCCCCCTCTCCCTTTTAGTTGTTTAAACTCTTGCTATTTTGAACTCTTGATAAATTGATATTTTTCTCTGGTCTTTGAGTTTCAAATTATCGAGAGTCGACTGTATATTTATATGTGTGTGTATTTTAAAATAAGAAAAAAAAATAGAAAAAAAAGTCAGGTATTTACATTGAAAATAAAAACGGGTATCGTGACGGCTTAAATGATCATTTTGACGGCTTAAATGAAATAGCTTGTTAAAATATTTCTAAAGCCTTTTTCACTTCTACGATAGATCGTTCTATCTGTCCATCCAATGCAATGATTAAACAATTGAGAGTTCTCCATTCTTCTCTCATAACCAGGATTTTAGAGCTAGTTTTAGAACAGGTGTTGATGATGAAAGTTTTTTTAAATTTTAGGAATGTGAAAAAAGCCATCAGAAACTTTCAGTTGCACGATAAGGAGATGCCCCTTTCTTTTTTCATAATTAAATTTTAGGTTTGTGGCTTCGATCACCATATATATGGTGACGATTGCATTTCAACCTTTTATTCAATCAAAATTTGATAAACTTGGGACATAACATTTCTCAGGCAAATTTTAGACCCATGGACAACGTTCTCTAAAGATGAGCTGAAGATTCCCGAAGTTCTCATATTTGAAGTAAATATAAAGAATTGCGGCATAATCTTTTTTATTGATTATATTTTTATTTGAAAATATAACAACCCATTATTTCATATATAAATTAAATAGCATATATTGGGTTCATTATATTTTCCTTCCAATATTCCGATTGAAATATCGCTAAGCAACTACCTGAAGAAGATAAGCAATCTTCAAATTTAAATATTAAAAATAAAAGTTACCCAAATCTAATACAGTTAAACCTGTCTATAGCGCCTCCCTTTCTATAGCGCCCGATTTTATATACGTAGTACGATGCGATTTTCATTAAAAGTAACCTGTCTATTGCACCCCCTCTCTATAGCACCCTATTTTGGTGAGTCCTAAGAGGGGGCGCTACAGGCAGGTTTAACTGTATATGGCTTTTAAATATTATATGTTTTATATAATTGGAAAGTATGGGCGAATAAATAGCTCCTATGTCAATCTTGTTCAGAGTTGTTTCAATACCATTCTTTACTTGCTATAATTGAAGAGAGCGGTGTGGAGGGCAGCCCATTTTATTATATATCATCTAAAATGATCATATGAGTCGTCAGGATATGTAGATTTTCTGTTTTTAATATCAATACTGACCTTTTTTCGATTTTCCCTTATTTTTTAACATGAACAGCGTATTTACGCAAACTTGGACTCTAATACCCATTTCTTGATTTCCCAGGAAGCCTCTAGAACCAAATTTCTGTCGTAGATGTACAGCCTGAACCACGTTGACGGAGGCCAAAAGCGGCCGAACACAAGTACGTGATTGGATTTCATTGATTTATCAAGAAAATGAATTGGTCACTATCACGGAACAGGTTAAAATCAACGTTTAGTTGATTTTTATTCCACTAGATGGCGCGCTGCCATCTAAAATACGCTCATGTGAGCGGTCAGGATATGCCTTTTTTGTTTTTTAATATAATATATATAAGCCTGCCATCTAAAAAGCACATGTGCTCGTGGTCAGGAGATGCCTTCTTTATTTTTAATATATATTAGCATATAATGCATTTTTGAGTTATTTAAAACCCATATTTCAAAAGGTAAGTTATTCATTTTACCCTATTGTTTGTGTTATAAACTAAACCACCCGCAATATAAGATTTAGCTTTGATAAAAATAACAACCTAGATAAATAATGATTTAAATTTCGAAAAATTGATAAATGTTTGAATATATTCATGATATTCATGAATATATTTTATGAATTGATAGAATCGTGGATTTCTCAATTCTAAACACATATATGATTTTTTTCAGGTAAAAGGTGATCCATTGAATATATAATTATTCAAAATGGAGGTACCTGGATCTGTGAAAGGAAAACAATTTTTCCTCAGAATATTCCGAGAGAGGGATTGCCTCATCTTTATCAATTTATTGCACAATAAACTTAAAGGTAATTGACAAATTATTTATTTCATCGATTTATATCGATAAATATTATTACTACAAAGATATTAATACATATCAATTAATAATTTGTAAATTATTTAAATTTTGTGTAATTAATTGATCTAAAGGGAGCAATCCCTCGAAGTCCTTTGGAAAAAAAATTGCTTTTCTTTCACAGATCTAGCTACGCCCTTTTTCATATAATTATAGGCAATGGGGATCGCCTTTTAACTAAAAAATTACTATATATTTAAAAATTGTAAAAAATCCACGATTATATTAATTTGTATATATAAATATCTTATATTGAAAATATTAAAATTGCTTTTCCATTACAGATTCAGGTACACCCTTTTCATACAATTATATATAAATTGAGTTCAAAGTTTACTTATGACTTAGGATCATGCATGATGATGGTTGAAAATTTACTTTAAAATGGAAGGTAGACAAACAGGAATGATTGACTAATAATTCAGCCAGTTTTAATGTCAATTTGGATTTCTTTAATGTTCTTTATTTTCGAAAGTTGGTTTTTGTTTTTATTTTGGATATTCTCTTTTTAAAATTTTCTAATTCATTTCCAAATTCCCTTTCGACTTTAGGAAAATGTATATATGGAACATAGTTATTTGTAAACTATGGTGATACCTCTCCCTATTAATTTGTGTTATTTATTCTAAGCATTTTAACGCAATACAGCAAAATCTGCGTATGTTCATGAAATTGAACAAAATTAACAACGCCATATTTATTTGCAATATTGCTTTTCTATTCTACTGCATGCATTGGATTACAATAGGAAGTCTTAGGAAAAAAGTGTGAAAATTACTTTTAAATATTATATTCGGCGATAATTTATTTTAAATTGATTTTTAAAGTTGATAATATAGTCAATAAAGATACTCATCCTTTATGATTCTATTCGTTTTAAAAACTTTATAGTTGAATTTAAAAAATATATATTAAGGTCAAATGAATAAGTAATTTTAGAATTCATTTAAATCATATTGTGAAAAAAACGCGCGGGAAATAAAGATAATTATAAGAAAGTTGCAAAAAAATAAAATTAACTAGAGAATTTCATCTTTTAAATAAATTTTATAAAATTTAAAATTAACATTCAGGTAAAAAAAAATCTAAAAGTTTTTCCAAACTTTAAATAATTTTTAAAAGAGGAAACGTAATACCAACTTTTCGAAAATTAAGAAAAATAAAAAAAATCCAAATTGTGAGAAAAATTAATTTATAGAAAAAAAGTTCTATATTTAAATAGAAATAAAAAGGGAATAAGAGAGGGGGGAAACATTTAATTTAAAGAGAAGTAGAGGAGAAGAGGAAGTTAACTAAAATGACAAAGACAGAAGTGGAGAAAGTTGGGGAGAAACTTTAGAGGGATGCGAACTCACCGAGGGCTGGGGCGGTTGTGACGGCGCTCGCGCACGCGGATCGATTATGAAGTTGAGCGGCTGCCCGTACTGGCCACCGGGGGCGACACCCGCCCGGCTGCGGATGTCCCCACCCTTCTTTGTCAGCATTCATGTCACCTCATGATATAAAAAATCTTATTATCAGAGAGAGAGAAAGAAACTCCTCGATCTACAAATGTCCCAGACTTTTCTCACACTTAGTGTTCTCTCGGCAGAGTTGAGCAACTCAGGTTCTGGAGACTAGGAATTTTGTCCTTCTTACCCCACCCTTCTTTGTCAGCATTGGGAATCTCAAGATATATAAATAAATAAATAAATTCTTACTATCAGAAAAAGGGAAAGAAACTCCCCGATCTACAAATGTCTCAGATTTTCCTCAAACAAACTTAGTGTTCTCACGGCAGCGTTCACAACTCAAGATCTGGAGAGGAGGAATTTTGTACTCCTTACCCCAACCTTCTTTGTCACCATTGGGAATCTCAAGATACACAAATAAAGTCTTATTATCAGAGAGAGGGATCTGCAAATGTCTCTAACTTTCTTTAAATATAAAATTAGTGTTCTCTTGGCAGCGTTCACAACTCAAGATCGGGAGACGAGACATTTTTTGAATGAGAGAAACTCGCTAAATATCATTTTTTTGCTCCATTTACTCTCCGGAAGCATCTGCATAAGATCGAAGTGAATCCGATTTCTACCATTCCTCTCTTCGTTATTAAAAGTTCGCCAGATGGTGCTATTGATGTGAGAGTTTAAACTTTAAGTTTAAACTTAGTGTTCTCTTGGCAGCGTTCACAACTCAAGATATGGAGACGAAGAATTTTGTACTCCTTACTCCAACCTTCTTTGTCACCATTGGGAATCTAAAGATACAAAAATAAAGTCTTATTATCAGAGAGAGGGATCTGCAAATGTCTCTAACTTTCTTTAAGTATAAAATTAGTGTTCTCTTGGCAGCGTTCACAACTCAAGATCTGGAGACGAGACATTTTTTGAATGAGAGAAACTCGCTAAATATCATTTTTTTTTTGCTCCATTTACTCTCCGGAAGCATCTGCATAAGATCGAAGTGAATCCGATTTCTACCATTCCTCTCTTCGTTATTAAAAGTTCGCCAGATGGTGCTATTGATGTGAGAGTTTAAACTTTTCCGAATTATAACTAAAATATATATTCTCAAAATTAATTAAAATATTAGAGTATATATACCTATATAAAATATGTTTCAATCTATTTTCACTCTTTTATTTTACGCTTAGATAGAGAGCGGGATTTTCAAATCCAAATATTCTAAAAGAGAGAGAAATACACATATATATATATATAAAACAGATTAAATATGTAAACTAAAACTATGCAAATATATAGAAACACTTTTTTTTGTGATTTGAGATAAAAATATTCAGTGTTGAATGGATATATAAATCTTTAAGATATTATTTATTTTTCTGTCTATTGGGCTTATAAAATGAGAAAAATCGTTTTCCCTTTATACAAAAACAAGGTGTGAGTGCATATACAACTACTTCCACCATTCGTAATTATAATATATATACATATAATGTATATATATGTTATAAAAACAAATATTATAAATAAAAATATTTTCTTTTAGGTTGCTGAAAGATACATTAGTATGTTTTTTGATATTGCCCTGTAGTCGTTGAAAAATATTAATAAAATAAAGGTTTAATCATAATTTACTTTAATTAATATGATAACATAATTGAGAATGAAATAATACCTTGACTTTTAAGGCGGGTAGTAAAAGAAAACAAAAACTATTTACATAATTACATATGGTTTGAGCCGGCCATCGGGAAACAACAATCGGTTTTATATAGGGAAAGTCCCGACATCTGGAGGTAGATATAAACAGAATATTTCAATCTATGAAATATATTTCAAATAAAATAATATTTTAATATAATATATATATTTTATTTTTATGTGTGTATAGATATTTGAGCTTTAGTTTCTACGTCTATAGTTATATAAAGCTTCACTTTTATTTTACTTCAGTGTTTAGCTTGAATCTTTATCCTCTTCTACCTTGTCTCAAATTTTGGCCTGAATAAATGAGTTATTCCCAGAAAGTGAACCAAGTTTCAATAAAGTATTGGGATATTTCTCATCTGTGTTGTTTCACTGTGGTTGATGTTCCCTCTCAACTCATCTATTCGGAATCCGAAAACTGAATTAGTTGTTGGGATGAAAAATAAAGTTTGCCTCTATATCTCTCTAATACTCAAATAATCATATGGCTGCCTATCAAAAATGTCGCATCATTAAAGGAAAGAGGCATCAAAACCGTATTCAGTGGAAAATTGGTAGTAAGTAAAAATGTGAGAAAAAAAAAAGCGTCACAGTTATATTGTTTACAACAAAAACAAAAAATATATTTTTTTTTTCGGCTGCTATGGTTGATAAAATATCTGATATTCTCTATTCATGATAAAATTGTGAAAAAAGTTTTAAAATTACAAATATTTTCTCACAATGAGTATGTTTTTATTGAAAAAACGCTAGCTTTCAAGCGTTAATCGCTCTTCAACGGGCTTACTAAAATATCGACTTTATCCCAGCAGAAATATTCACAAAAACAAAAACGAACGCCCGCAGCGTTATAAATATCCACGCTGCGCGCGTTTGTTTTTGTTTTTGTAAATATTTCTGGTGGGATAATGTCGATATTTTTTAGTAAGCCCGTTGAAGAGCGATTAACGCTTGAAAGCTAGCGTTTTTTCAATAAAAAGATACTCATTGTGAGAAAATATTTGTAATTAAAATAAAATCTGATATGACACGGCTCTGCGTCAAATCAAAGTATCTGTGTGTTTTCGTGTCAGTCACAGGCTATTCTTCTTTCACGCGTTATTCAAGTTGAAGGGTTGGAGGAGCTGCAGGTGGCGCATGCTGCGCCAATCATTTGGCAACTATCGACCAAACTGTTCGATCGGTGGCATATCGGGATGATGGACGGGGCAGTGATGCATTTCGGTGAGCGATGAAGATTTGGTGAATGTTGCGTGATGCGTAGGACCATCCTTGAGTCCGTTGAAAATTTGAAAGTCGGTAAATCTTAAAGGATATGAGAACAATAGGAACTTAATCTTTATAGAGTTATCGAATGCTTTTGAGTAGGGTGAAAAGATATATTAGGAATGAGTAAGAATGATGAACAATTGTACTCCAATACAGACGGATATCTACTTGATCCAGAATTTCGACATTTTTGTCTTGTGGCCGCCATTAATAGGATTATTTTCAGGCAGAATTGAAATTTGTATAAAAAAAACCCTATCGTGCTATACGTTTCTCTATGTACAGTGTCAACGCGCCATTGCTAAGAGAGTAACGTTATTATGTATGAAATCAGGTCCCTGTTTTATGAACGCACAAATGCCATGCCTTTTAACATATTTTATACATTTTTAAAAGCCAGAATTCTATACCTCAATTCTATAATATATTGAATGGAGATAGAATCGTCATACTTCTAAACTTTGTCTCTTTCAGCCTCTCTAAAAAGTTTGATACATCGGATCTATACTAGATGGTTAGCCTATTAAAACACAGTTACTGTTTCTTGTCACTATCAACGGGCATAAATTAAAACACAGTTATCTTTTATCTTTTGGGGGAGGCCAAGGTGGTTCACACACGGTTACCTTGTCTCTCGTATATTACCAAAATAGATCACACTCGTTTACCTAGTTTCTTTAATATGAACAAGGTAATTCACATGCGGTTGATATCTCAATTTTAGATGGATGAGACATTCTTGATTTTATCACACGAAAATCAAATATTAACGGAATAACTTAAATAAACGTTTAGTTTAATTTTTTCCATTGGCGCCCTGCCATCTTAAAATGTTTAAATGAGCGGTCAGGGTATATGCCTTTTTATTTTTATATATTTATTATATAAATATCGGATATTTATTTTCTGATATCATGAATTTATTTAAAAGAGAATATGTAAAAATAAAAATTACCCCTCTTTCTCTAGATAAAAATATATAGTTCCTATACTACATATATGACATTTTCAATTTTTATTTTGTGTTTACTATTCAAACGGCGATATTTATCTAGAAAATGGGCGTTAAAGATTTATCCTGCTAAAAGCGGAGACACAATACATTTTGTGATTTATAAGCGTAACAGCATTCAATATCGGGACAATGCAAACAAGTTCGGTTCTGCCGCCTGCAATATCGTTGTTTGTTTCCCGTGCCTTCCTCCGTTTACTCGGGGACGCCTTTCATCTCGGTGAAGTTTGCTGTTTCCTTCCAAGCCCTTCCTTCGATCACGCCTCGACACGAAACGCCACAACCTTGAGTGTATTCAGTAGTTTTCACTGTTATAACCCATAGATCAATAACACGTCTTCATATAAATCTATAATATTTTCTATTCGAGAAATAACTATAACTAGAGAGATGTTTTTTCCTGATATATTCATTTCATAGATTGGAAATTTTCATATTAATCTTAAGAAAATAAAATAATAACTCTCGCGTTAAACTAGACCTAATAACTATCCGCTCTCTATTCACCGTTTCGGCAATCTAGAAGATTCGGAGGACAAAGCCACAGCACTATATATAAACAAATATATCATCATTCAGATACGTGCATTACACGGAATTCAGGGTACAATGGCGCGCTTTTGTCCTTTCTTTATATTACGCCTAACTGGCCTTTTGTGAATCATTTTCTGAAAATATTGCTCAATGCACAAGTATTTATGTTTATTCCTACTTTCCTCTAAGACCATAGATCCGTTGATTATCTTAAGCAGAATCGTGCAATAAAATATTAAATGCATACATGCAATTCTAATTGCAGTATGCGCAGCAACAATAAATAAAATTAGAAGAAAAATATTTTCTACGCTCATTGCAGAAACATGAACAAGGTAAGTTCCTATGGTGTCAATATAAATTTCTCAAAGATAACGATTTGTAGGAGAATGGGAGAGAACGAGCTCTAGTTACTTCCAACTATGCATTCCCCATTCATTCACTGTAGGAGCAGTTTGTGAGATAGTAGAAGATCAATATTGCATAGTATTTAGAACACTACACAGTAACTACTTATTTTTTATA
>CP092886.1:13557748-13608316 GCA_030710605.1 Cordylochernes scorpioides
GATCGTATAATTGAGACGTGGGGTATTGCGAATATGGTTATTGAGCACATATCCGTTGTTTACATATACCATAAGATCGGCGTGTTCTGAACCATTGCTCTGGTGACATAATTGTTCACTATTGCTGTCCTAATCCTCTTGAATTTATTTATTTTAGCCATGAGCCTTTGGGTCTTTTTTTTTTTGTAACAAAAGCTCTTTTGAATTCTTACTTCTCGTACAACTTTGGATATTTTAGAAATTGTCCATCATTGTATAATTTGGCCTCTTTATATACAAGTGTATATATAGGTTCTATTACGTGTAGTCACATTTGCGTACACAGGGTTTAATTAAAATCAATGTCCTATGAAGAAAAAGAAAAAAAAAACACTTTTTATATGCAAATATACAATAAATATTTTCCTAAACAGGCGCACGCTCGACACTCTGTTGACGTTCATAATCAAATTGGCTCAATTCCTTTGTGCCATAAGTTCTAGACATTTGAATTTCATTCTTATAGTGCAAGAATAGAAAAATTGTGTTTAATAAGAGATTAAAGCTGAAGTTCAAGCCGGTAACCTAATGAATGACCTTAATCTGATCATGCTATTAAACATTGCTGGTTCCTTCTATTATAATAAAAATCAATTGAATGTGCGCGTGCAGATTTTACAATTACACATTTCGGTCAATTTTGTTAAATTAAGAAATATATAGGTGTGTCCACGATGTGGGGTGGGCAGTCGAGGCCACCGAAGTGTTGTAGCACACAGAAAAATTAAAACTCAAGACTCCAAATTAGATGCCGGGGGAAAAGGGGAAAACCTGTTTCTGCTCAAGGTGGTGGCTTTATAAAAGGTAAAGGGGTGCTGACGTTGTCTCGGTCTTGACCAATTAAATCCTTCTAGGATATTCTATTTTGGTCAATTGCACCAAGATTTTGAGTTCCCACTTTTTTCTACTTGATCCATTTATGCAATTATTTGCTGAAATTTCGTGCGGAATGTTTGAACGTTTGATACTCTAATCAGAAAATGATTTTGATAACATATATATGTAATATATATAAATCCTCGCTTGAATAGTGTGAATTATTTTTTTTACAGAAAGTAAGGATGAGGGGGGAGGTGTTAGAGAGTAATTAAAAATATAAAAGGTTTGGAGTTTATTTTGGAGTGAATAAATATGAGAACATTGTAAAATAAACTCTGAATTTTGAGTAGGTGGCATCATTAAGGTGTCTTGATCGTTGACGCGTTAATATTGACGCTAATTGAGCGGTGCGACGGATAATAACCCGGAAGTATGCAGATTGATGTCCTGCGGGTAATTGCCCTGCTCACATTACGTTACATTGCCCTCAGTACATCTACCTTTGCACATGCGTGCAAATATTATTTACCTATATGCAATATTTATTTCGGATATATGCAGATCTGTATGCAAATCCCCAACAAAACCTCCCTAGATCTATTCTACCGAAATCGCAAATACGCAGCTGAAATAATTTGTCACTAAACTAACTTGCCAAAAATAGAAAACTATTATTTTAATTACCATTATATCAAAATGTAACATATGATGTCGCAAAATATTTCGTTAAAATGTATTACAAAAGTGTTTTAGGACAAGCTATTCTTTGCTAAAATATTAAGAAACATATTTCTAAAAAGCTTTGTCGTCACCAACTCATTTTTCGTAATTGTAAAATCCCACGCACCTCTCATAATCATAAGTAGCATGATTACAGGCTTTGGTCATCCAAATTAATAAATACAAATCACAACCACAAACCGATATTTCTATCGTTCAAACAATCCACTATTTATACATATATGTTCAATATATAATCAGAAAGCTTTTTAGATATAAGTCAAATCGATAGAAAACATTTTTTTCTGAGTAGATAAAAAACATCCATAGATAAATAGGTTGTTGCATTAATCCATTATTTTAAACAGAAAGTTTTACACTAAACAAAGAGTAGGCAGCCATGGTGAGTACTTTAAAGTTCAGACACCAACTTATATTCTGGAGCAATACTTCGAAATAAAGTGTCATATTGCATGGGTATATTTAAAATTTATTTTGTTTAGGCTTATTCATGCACTTTGTCGAATCTGAATTGATAAAAGCGTTTAAAAACAATTTTCTTTTCTTCAAGGCGGACATTTTTGACATCTACAGTGCAATGTACCTTTTCTCTCTCAATGAACTCTCTATTTATAAATGTATCTCAATATTACCGTCTATATGCTTGATCTAGGTTTGAGGGTATTTCAAAATCTAGAGAAACCATATTTATTGAATATAGTAGAACATCTCTGTGAGGGACATTTAATTGTAGAACCAAAGTGTCCTCCTATGGGAGAGTTTATAAATAGTATAAAAATGGTAAAATTAGAGTTGAAAATTATCCCTTGTAGAGAGGTGTCTACTAGCGAGAGTGTCCTTGAATGGTTTTCCTACTGTATATTATTATCGTATATATAATACTGTATGATAAAATAAATAAATGTAGGAAGGCGGATGACTACTGATGATAACTTATATACATAAACATATGTAAAATAATTAACATTCAGTAATTATGTAGCCTAATCCCCTTCAAATGAGAAAGTAAAATATACAAAGGTCTAAAAAAAGTCTAAAGGAGAATGACATTCAGCAATACAAAATAAATTCCCAAAATAATCATTGCGTTCAGAAGTGAGCAGTTTCAGATATTGAAGGGATGCATGAAAGGGAAATTGGGAAGAGGAACGCTAATTATAGGATTCAAGAATAAATTTGGGTGAAGGCACTAATGTATGATCAGAAGACTAGTCATAGAAATATATATATATATATATATGATAGAAGTACTGCGCATCAACATATCTGTTGGGAAGAAATAGATAGGACAGAAAGAGAGAGCGAAGTTTTCCACCTTTATTTTCCAGAAATGTTATTGGACAACATTTTCCCCTCGAGCAGAAAATTTACACTTCATCTGTTGCGGATTTGGCGCCGTGATACCCGAGACGGTATTAAAAATATGGGACGTCTCAGCCAGCTAATTCCTAACACATTGATCTTTTATGTCAGATTGAGCTGATTTCACTCTTTCCCTGTTTCTCGAGATTTATCTAATATTACACTTATTGATATCGGTTTAAAAAACAATATATCATGCGTATTAAAGATTATTTTTTCTTAAAGATTATATCGTTTGTAAAAAAAACCTTTCTATTGTTTTTAACGAATATTTGAAAATACATATAGATATTTCTCTAATTTCCAAATTTGTCAAAATATGTTATGCTTTTTTTTTCAAAGTTTAATATTATATACAATAGAGTAGTTAATTAATATATAAAAACACAACTCTTATTTGGTCATTTACATTGTATTTAACTACTAAGTTCTTTGAGCTTCTATATAAATTCGAGGCAGTATTCACTTTTTAAAATATTTCCATTGCTTATATTATGACTCTTTATTTATATATGTATAATATGCCTATTGATATAAATACATAAATACCTATTTCAGTTAATTATTTAGGATGTATTAAGGAATGCTATAGGGAGGAGGGACACTGCGTATTGGTACTATATATATATATATATATATATGAAATCTATTTTAGACAATTATATAGGAGGTATAAAGGAATGCCATAGGGAAGAGGGACACTACCTTCTGAGATTATATATATAAAATCTATTTTAGACAATTATATAGGATGTATAAAGGAATGCCATAGGGAAGAGGGACACTGCCTATTTATAATATATATATATATATAAAACTATTTTAGACAATTACATAGAATGCATTAAGGAATGCCATAGGGAGGAGGGAAACTGCCTTTTGATACTATATATATAAAATCTATTTTAGACAATTATATAGGAGGTATTAAGGAATGCCATAGGGAGGAGGGACAATGCCACATGCCGTGAGATATTCTTCTTCTTCTCGTTATATGTGTTTGAGCTCATTCTTAATTTTAACTTGGGTTCATTAGCGCTTCTCGTGTAATTGGGCCATCAAAATCCAAATTTAGCTTTATTACTTCTTGGCATTGTTTTACGATCGATAAACTTTAGGAGGAACTTTCATCAGTTCAAGTAACTAAACTGGTTTCACGTTTACCTTTCGCGCGGGGCCATTCCAATATAATCATTTTCATTAAACAAAAGCCATTAATACACATTGATGCTTCTGGAGTATGTCTCTAAACCATTTATAGAGATAGTATTGTGTTATTTAAATAATGTATCTTATTTCATTTTTGCTGGGTTTTAAACGCTGATTCATAATCGTGAGGTCTGTTGGTTTGATAATTACAAAAGGAGTAGGTGTCGCCTAACTGAAAAATAAGAGAATCACAGTATATTTCGTGCAAACCTATCCTCAGTTTAAAATAACATTATCTTACCTGAAGAAGACCTTTCCCGAAAAATACTGTAATTCCCTTTGTAAAAATTGCTGTGTCACTTCTTCTGTAGTTTTTATTTTAAGAACCAAAAAAACTTTTTAAAAAAATGGCATCTTGAACTAATTATCAAACTGTAGATCAATTACAAAACCGGAAAAACTTTATCGAGAGAGAGATATTTTTACTGATTTTAAAAATCTAAAAGTTCATTTGTGAACCATGGTTAGACAATTTTAGAATAGGATAAATAATTCTCTCTATCCTCTATTAAACACATTCTTATAGGATTTCTTCAAATTAAAGTCATATCGTATTCCCTAATAATGAATCCAATATCAACGCGATAGAAACTTTAAAGGTAAGATATTAATAGATCTGAATTTTGATCTGAGTTTGAAAACGGTTCAAAAATATATATTAAATAATGCAACAGGTTTCTTGAGAAGAGTTCCTTTTAATATTTATTTGCATTTCAAAACTTTCGGTCATTTCCGTCCTTCTACAGGAGTACAAAATGAACAATAATGCAACGCCGTTGGATACAAATATATTGTTCTGAAAATAGAGCAATCCATATTTAATTCATTAGATAATAAAAAGGCATATACACCCATTCCCCCATTTACACGGTAGATACCTTCCTGAGAAAAACGTGTAAATCGGGGGATAGGTGTACACAGAAATAAAAATAAAATGCATTGACAGGTTAAAATATGTAGTCAGCACATAAGCTCGCGATTCCTCGTGAGATGTCTACACAGCGCATGTGTTCAATCACAGTAGCATTTAGTATAGTGTGATAAAAACAAAAAAAAACTTATTTGGAAAACCGTGTAAAAGCGAAAACGTGTAAAACAAGTACCGTGTCAATCGGGGGATAGGTGTATTGGATTTAATTAAAGATTTATTTTGCCAATATTTCGGCTGGCTGAACGCCAACCTTTATTGAGGTATTATTTATCAAATTATCTGCCCCACTAGATGGCGCTCTGCTATCTAAAAAGCACGTGTGCTTGTGGTCAGGATATGCTTTCTTTTTTAAAAAAATATATATATATTATTTATTGATATACAAATATATATTTAATTAGTATCTAACGGCGTTGCATTATTGTTCATTTTGTGCTCCTGTAGAAGAGCGGATATTCCCGAAAGCCTCAGAATGCAATAAAAAATGAAAATTAACTTATATTCATAAACTTTTTGCATTATTTAATTCATATACAGAAGATTCTAATCTATTGCATCAAAACAATATATGTATGTAATTTGACATAATAGATAATATTTGTGAAGATATGTAATAATGGCTAATTTAAATAAATATAGGTCTTTAAAAACACATTTAAACGAAAATATAATACAAGTTTCTTCTCATAATATATATGTCATAAAAAAAAGACGTATTATAGTTACGTTACCAATTCATGCAGTCGTGGGTGGTAAAAATGAATGATAACTTTTGTCCCAAAAAAATATTTATTATTTTGATTATTTTTTAAAGCAAACAGTTTTTTTGCATACATACAACTAACAATGTTATTATCTATTTACAATAAAAGTAAAATTAGGTTATATTCCTTTTGTTAAGGAGTCCTTTTCATTTTAAAATTTAACTCTGTGATTATAGAATTTTAATTATTTTATTAATAATAAAAATCATTTTTATTATGTCATATATATATATTTTATTTTTTTGAAGAATGAGAAATCCATAATTAAAAAAAAGATGAATATATTGGATTTATATTTATTTTATTGTTCCAATATTTCGATGGGCAATTCGTCTCTCTTTACCGAGTTCTTTCATTGGCCTGGTAGAACGAGAGTGGTGTACGCGTGCTCGCATGTTTTAGTAAAAACACAAACATCCTCGATAAAAAGAGGCGAGTTGACCCTCAAAATATTGGAACAATAAAATAATTATAAATCCAATATATGCATCTTTTTAAAATTATATATATATATATAGTGTAAAAGCTATATAACAAAAATATAACAGTGATTCCACATTTAAAACTCAAGGAGCAAACTGATAAGAATGATAACTCATATCAAGTAGATTTGATTAGATTAGCAAGCTAAATCTAAATTAATTATAACAATAAATAGTTGTTTAGTTTTATGGTTTAGTTTTGTATTAAAATTATCTTCATTATTTTGATTATTTAAATTCAAATTATAAAATTTGTAAATTGTTATTATTTAGTAGAGAGAGAGAGAAAAATAAAATCTTTTACTTCTCTCTCTCTCTCTACTAAATAATAACAATTTACAAATTTTATAATTTGAATTTAAATAATCAAAATAATGAAGATAATTTTAATACAAAACTAAACCATAAAACTAAACAACTATTTATTGTTATATATATATATATATATATATGAGAGAGATTGTAACGGATTATCTCTGTAAACTTGCGCAGCTAAGCTAATACCTATTGAATTTTAGGCTTATAAATCTTTTTACTGGTTACGGCTTCTATCGAAAAAAAAAGGTTAGGAGATCTATCTTCTTCCAGGCGATGTAAAAACTTCACTGACGAATTTTCCTTGCTGACATTTATTCAAACTTGAAGCCTGCTTTAAACTTACAAACATTTGAAGAATGGAATTATAAAATGGTATGTTGTAAATAATATGTTTATATAGGTGTTTTCTATGTTATTAATTATTCTATACCTTTTATAAAATATAAGAAGATATGAGAGTACCTTTCCAAGGTACACAGCCCATAATATTATATATATTTATAATCTCTTATAATAAAATTCTTAATATATATATATATGTATTAATTAAAGGGCATATTTTGGATCTAATATAAAACAAACATTTTATTTAATCTACATATATATATATACAAATATATATTAAAAACCAAAAGAAAAAAATAAAAGATAAAAATGTCAGGTGTTGAAATCAATGATAAAAATGGCATATCCCGACCAGGAACAGGCTAAATCAATGTTTAGTAGATTTCTGTTCCACCAGATGGCGCTCTGCCTTCTGTAAAGCATATGTGCTCCTGGTCAGGATATACCATTTTTATTATATATATATATATATATATATGAGAAAACAATAGAAAAAAAATAATAAAAATATCAGGTATTGATATTAAAAATAAAGAAGGCATATCCTGACCAAAAGCATATGTCTTTTTTAGATGGCAGAGCGCCATCTAAAAACAACATGTGCTTTTGGCATGGAAATGCCTTCCTTGTTTTTAATATATATATTTTTAAAGTCTATTTTGACGGTAGAAACGATGTTTAATTTTTAGTTCCCTTTCTCCCGACAAAATTTCAATCCATATTTTGGCTATAGATTTGGTCTAGCCACTCGACCGGTTAAAGATCTCTCTGGCAGATTGTAAAGATTCCATTTGATCCCTTGTGGGTCTCATGAGATAAATTCTGTTCTGGGCTGAAGAGGGCCATTAGCTCGAAACCATTGTCTTCAGGTGGACACTTATCAGTTTTACAAAGCTGGTATTGTGGCTTTGCAACCGGCTTGAACCCACAAGTTCGTGGATACGGTCAATAGCTGGGGGGGGGGGGGGGGGACACTTACCTTTATAGTCTACTTTAATGGGTGAGGCCATCTTTATTTTTTAGACCAATTTCCTTCTGGCAAAATTTCCATCCATATATTGCTAGTTTTATTCACTCGCTAATTGGGTCTTCCTCGCTCCATAGCACCACCAAGGGGACACCTTGGTGAAACTGTCAAGACAGACAGTTAATTTCCTCCTTTTCATCATTTCGGGCACTCTCCTAAATAATTTACCGGCTTGCAATCGCTAACGGCAAGGTGAACCTACTACTGTGATTGGTCGGGGTTAGCATGCGCGCGATTCATTAGCAGGTACCGTAGAACAGAGGTGGTTACAGAAAAAGCTTTAACAGGAAATTTGTTCCTAATGCATTAAAGTTGAATTAAATCCTGTATTTACCTTAATCTTAAGTCTAGTTTGTTGATAAATATCAATTTATTTTTGATATTATTGACGTTAATATATGGAGGATTAGCACTATTTTGGAAGGAGATTAGATATAATCTATATTTACCTTTATCGTTTATAAAACGAGCTTATGCTCTAGTGTTCAGCGAAACCTCTCTTGGGCTTTAATTATATAAGCTTTATGAAAGCTTCCTCAGTCCAACACTTGCGGATTATAACAATTACAAAAGAAATAATGTCCGTTCTCTAAATATCCTTAATTGTAATTCAAGCACCAAACAATTTATTGTTACACTGGTGAACTGATGTACTGGAATAAAAATCAGATAAGACTTTTAACGTTTATACAAAAATTAATGGTTTTAGAAAGAGTACCTTCTAACTAAAAATTATTGTCTTAAATAATCTTCAAGAACAAAAAGTAAACAAATTCAACGATAGGAAAGTATGGGAAATAATTATACAAAACTAAATTATGTAAAAATAATTATACATGAAAATTGATAAGAATAAATAAGTTGTAAAAAGTTAGCGTTAAGTTCACGAGAAAAGATGTAGCTAAAAAACAAATAGGTTTAGAACAGTGGCACGTGAGCAACCGCCTCCAGCCGCGCGCCTCTCTCCTAACGATATTTGAGACAATCCAAAAAAAAAAAAAGTATTGAAAGATCCTATGGATCCTAAGACTTATGGAGTTATAATTTACCCGTGTGCTGCACAAAGTGAGAAAACAATAATATCAACAGTTTCCTAATTGTAATTCAAACCGCTAAACAATATCCTTTAGTCGATCACAAGGAAAGATCACAAAATAATGAAATTAGTTTGAAATAATTGGCGAATCATTATATACAGGAAGAGCTAAGAAAACAAACCTGTTTTTCTATATAAAAAAAAAAAATTCAAAGCATTTTGAGAGTTAATCGATATATTTTATTTTCATTTTTTATATATAGAAAGCTTCTTTATAAACATAAAGCTTTTCTATTCTTAATTGAATTGCTCTGATCTTGCAAAAATGACATTTGCCTGTTGTAACCTTGCTATGTCATAATATATAGCATCTTTTGAAAATAAAAACAATTTTATAACTTTATATTTTCCAATCAGTGAAATATATGTTCTTTTATTTATATTTTATTTTTAGAATATTTTAAAATATTGCTAATATCATCGTCATTTTATTTTGTTTTCAAAAGGTTTACGAATTATTTCCGTGTGCCACATAGAAAAAGTTTGAATAATGGGCAAACATAACTATAGGTTGAATAATTATATAATATATATACATATAGAAAAAATAAAGAAAAATAAAAGATAAAAAGGTCAGGTGTTGAAATCAAAAATAAAAATGGCATATACTGACCAGGAGCACATGTGCTTTACAGAAGGCAGAGCGCCATTTGGTGGAACAGAAATCAACTAAACATTGATTTAGCCTATTCCCTGATATTTGGCCAACCCAATTTGGTGATAAATAAAAAAAAATTCAACCACGAATGCGTTTCGGGCTGTTGGCCCTCTTCAGCGTGGCGCGGGTTGTAGCTCCTACCAAAATTCTTTTGGTACCAGAGGCTTCTTGAGAAACCAAGAACTGGGTATTTAAGGCCAAACCTGCGTAAATACTATAAACATGCGAAAATATTATTTGATAATAAAAAGGTCAGTTGTTGATATTGAAAACAAATTAGTCATATCTTGACCACTAACCTTATCGTTTTATATCAACGTTTAGTTGATTTCTATTCCACTAGATGGGGCTCTGCCATCTTATCTCTGCCATATATATGTATATATACATACAGTTAAACCTGTCTATAGCGCCTCTTCTAAATAGCGCCTACCTCTCAATAGCGCCCGATTTTTAACATTAAAATGTAAACATTTTACATAAAAAGTGACCTGTTTGATGAGTCTCAAGAGGGGGCGCTATACACAGGTTTAACTGCATATAGAATTAAAATTTTGAAATTGAGAGAGAGAGAAGAGAGATTATATATATATAAAAACCCTGAAATAAAATAACTTTTAAATACATGAATTAAAATATGTAAAATAAAGAATAATTTGTGTAATATATATAATATATTCAAAATAAAATTATATCTACAATTTTATAATAAATAATATTTTTATTATCCTGGGAGATTTTCTTAGAAATATTTGAAATTTCTTAAATTATTCTATATATAGATGCGTATACGCCAAAAATAATATTTTCATATTTCTGCCATCAACAAATTTAATCTTAAGTTCCAATATTCCTGGCTTTAGAACCATCCTACAGAAGCCATAGAAAACGATGGCGTTTAATTTGAGAGCCAGGAAAATATGGACAAAGCAATACAGTGCATCGACCCCAATTCTATATGAATATTTCGATAAATATTCATCCATATATCTTATATAAAAACCTTGATTCAATTTTTAATCTGAAATGACCTGAAATGAATCAAACGCTGAAAATATATACCACAACCTTCGAATGAAATATTTAAAATACTGCCATTAAAACCAAAAATAGGGTTTATATTTGGAAAATTTAAAAATAAACACAACCTATAAATATATATATGTTATATTCTTTTGTTTAAAAATCTATTTCATAGATACAAATACTGTTAATACGACCGCCAGAGGTCAGGCTTCCCTTATACCTTGTTGTCGTATCCCGTTGGTCGGCTCAAATCTTTTGTTTTCCTTATTCTACTCGCCTTTAGCCAGGCATTACTTTTATCAAATTATTTTTTATATATATTCCATGGGTTCAATTAAAGCGATATCTGATCAAGATCATTTTTATTATTATTCTTTCAAGAATTTTAACCACGACTGCATTACCATTACCCTCTAATCCTCAACATGATCTAAATTCAAGCAGAAAATCTCACTCATCTCATTTTTATATTATAAGAAACAAACTATTTTGATGAGTATGATTATTTTTATATTAAAACAATTTTCTACTGTATTTATAAAATAATGAGAGGGCCAGGCTCATCATTGGCTCTCATCTTTATTTTATCGTTACAAAAGGGCAGTATAAAATTTTGTTTATTTTAAAAAAGAATAATACCTGTTAAAATAGTTTGAATTTATTATGGTGGTGCGATCATGCATAATGCAAATATTATGCTAAAAAAAACTATAATATTTGGCACATTATTAAAGTGCTATGACTCAACAATAAGTTGTCTCTAAATTAAGCTCCCTACGTATTTTGGGTAAAGCATTCAGGTCTCTGAACAATTGACAATTAAAATAATTTTATTGACATTTTGTCAATACATGAAAGGTGCACAGTGTTTACTATTTTTGAGCTCTCTAGAATGGAGGGAAAGAAACCTTAAATCATATTGATATATATGTTCTACATATTTGTGATTAATTACCATCTTCTGTGTGTGTATGTCAACAAAATGCAAATCTTCAATAGTTTTTCTACTATATATATATATATAGTTCTTATCCCTAGTACACGTGGTACAGGCCATGATAATCATGGTGGGTAGAAGTAGGCGACTGCTTTAACTGTAAGTGCACCACATGTCTACACATGTGAAAAGCAGTTCGACTTTGCACTTACAAATGTGCCATAACCCCGTTTGGTTACTTGCACTCGCTGGTGGGGTTGGACCTTTGCAAGAATCGGGGGCCATTGGAGCATTTTTTTTATCAGAAAAAGTGCCCAATGTAGGAATCGAACCCGTGTCGTAGCGGTCCAAAACCAACGGTTTAGACCATCCTTCCACCAACCCCCTTTGTACTATATAAATGTTATAGATAGATATTTTGCCGGGAAGTAATTAATCTATATAAAAAATATATATATTTAAAAAAAAGTAGGCATATCTTGGCAACTAACATGAGCATTATTTAGATGGCAGAGCGCCATCTAGTGAAACAGGAATTAACTAAACGTGGATTTAATCTGTTCCTTGATATTTCACCAACCCATTTTCTTGATAAATCAATAAAAGCATAGTGCAGGCTGTAACTCTGCGACTAAAAGTCCTGAGACTTCTTGAGAAATCAGTAAATGGGTATTTTAGGCCAAATTTGCGTAAATACGCTCAACATGTTTGTGTGTGAAAAAAATAATTAAAAAATATATATATAAACTAGCGGACGTACCCGGCTTCGCCCGGGTTTTACCCGAGTAAAGGTTTGTCTTACGAATCTCTCGATAAAGTGAAGATTTTTTCCCGGTCCCCTTGAAGAATACTCGATAAGTTGAATAAAATCAATATTAATTAGTTCTCTCGGTAATTGGAAGTTAAAGGAATAATATATTGCCTTGGAATTGTATCATTATTCTTGTCTCAAATAAATTGCCGTGTCAACCTGAATTTTGTCTTTCCTAATTTTCTACATTATAAAATCATCGTATCATCATGATAATATTTAGAGCAGATTGTTGATTTATAACAGATAAATTAGAATATTTATCTTGATTATTTTTAGGCGAAAAGTTATTTCAAAAATTTTATTTGCTAGAAACCTTCCCAGTACTATACTAAATAACTTCCCAAAGTTTCATGGCGTTCCAATGAGTGGTTTGGTCAGGCATAAAGGACACACACACACACACATACATTCATTTTTATATATATAGATGTGTGTATAAAGATAAAGGTCACCTCTCCCGTCAAAATAGACGCCAAAACTAGACGCCATCTATATTAGCCCGAAATCATGGCCTCTAGGTGGACGCTTCTCCGTTTGCCAAAGCTGATGTTGTGGCTTTGTCACCGACCCGAGACCGCTAGTTTGCGGTGACGGTCAATAGATGGCGTATAGTGTTTACGTCTATTTTGACGGGAAAGGAGACCTTCATCTTTATAGATGAATATCCTCCCGGTAAAATATCCATATATATGTTAACATGGTTCTGTCTTTCTTTTCTATCTTACTATCTTCAATTTTTCCTTTTTCAATGTTTTCCCTATGTTCCGCTAAAATGACGTGTAACTGCCGAGGCTACAGCGTGAACTTGTATAGCCCTACTTTGTTAATAAGAATATAAAACCTTTTTTTGATACCTTGAATGTGATATCTTTATCAAATTTAATTTTAACTTTCTTAACTATCCTCTTCTCTTATTCCATATTTTTCTTTAATATATTCTAGATATAACACTAATCTCATGGTTCGGTAATAGAGCTTGCTATACTCACATTAAACTTACAATTCGATGTACCAATTTATTCTAAGGCTTTCTTTAATCATTATAGAAACTATATATATATTTAAATAAAAAGGCATATATTGGATCAAAATATAATTTATTTTACCAATATTTCAGTTGGCTGAACGCCAACCTTTATCAAGGTGTAATAACATTTTAAAGTGTGTCAACAACAAACTCAGCGCCACATAACGTCAATAGGATTAAGTTTAGAATATTTTTGCTTATATTCAATGGAGAGAGAAAAAAATTATATATAAATTTATATTATGGACAAAATAAACTTTGTAAAATAAGGGTGTGAGTATTTTGAATATTAACAAAAACGCCTATTTTATATTTACAATTATGTCGTTCAGCCAACTGAAATATTGGTAGAAAAAAATATATTTTGATCCAATATATGCCTTTTTATTTGAATATTTATTTATGGGTTTATCTATTTTCAAAACGATATTTAAATATATATATATATATATTAAAAAATAGAAAAATGGTTAGGTGTCGATATCAAAAACAAAATTGACATATCTTTACCGCTCAGATGAGCATTTTAGATGGCAGAGCGCCAAATATCATGGAAGAAGCTAAAAGACGTTTAGTTGATTTTTGTTACACTAGATGGTGTTCTGCCATCTAAAATACTTCTGATAGCTGTCAAGATATGCAAAATTTGTTCTTTTAATATATATATATGTGCATCGTAAAGATAGAGGCTGCCTGGCCGGCATTCATATTTCTTGAAAATAAAGATACTTCGGCCAGTAAATCTTTTTATTCCCTCGACGTTTCGACAAAAAGCTTTTGTCCTTGACAGGAGCAGAAGCTTTTTGTAGAAACGTCGAGGTAATAAAAAGATTTACTGGCCGAAGTATCTTTATTTTCAAGAAATATATATATGTGTTGGGTATCTTATTTTTAAAAGGTGATAGGTAGATTGGCTGTGAGAGGAAGACCCTGGTGTAAGCCAGAGGCTGTCACGGCTCATCCCCCCGACGCACACCAGTAAATCAGGTAAATGACGCTAGGACTGAAACTTTGATGATCTCATTATTGGTTTCCCAAATTATAGATATTAATAGCAGCCTAGATGAAATATGGCTCTCTCCTGGAATAAACTCCATTGGATATTAACATCTTTACTCCTTTTTATATTAATCACTTCCATTAGACTGGCGTAAACACTTTATTTTTAGGTAGAATGCACATTGTATAACATAGTCTTATTTAATTATATATATAGAATTTCAAGAGGAGATTAGCCCGTCGTACATGTGACGTTTTATAAACCCAAATTACTAAACTTGCTTCTACACACGTGTGTCTATCATATAAAAAGATATTAGACTGGCAGGTAAGAACCAATCAAGTGGAAAATAAGACGGACACCATATATACATTATACAGGAACATACAGGATAAGTACGCCCATTATTTCTAGGAAGCTGGGCGTCTAAAGAGGATAAAAAATAGCATTAATAGAAGAATAGTAAGAATAATAATATTATAAATATTATTATTATTCAAATATTTCGAGGGGAAACTCGCCTTTTTTTATCGAGGATGTTTGTGTTTCTCATTAAAACACGTGAAAAACACAAACATCCTCGATAAAGAGAGGCGAGTTGCCCCTCGAAAAATCGGAATAATAAAAATATTTATAAATCCAATATATGCATATTTTCTGAATATATACATATATACTGATTGATTGAGTGTGCCCATTTAATAATTATGTACCTAATATCCTGAAATATTTGAATCAGGGTAGGTTATAATTTTGAGTATATAGGTTAAAATATATAATTTGTGTGTGTGTGCGATAGATTTCTAGATGAGCTGGAAATCTAATTTTCCAGTGTATTATAAAGGTTATAAAAACAGTTATTTAGAAACAACCAGAGTGTGCATTACCTATTTATATTTGGAAGCTAGAGAAAGAGAGAAAAAAAGAGAGTAAAAAAAAAAATTCACATATATAATATATATATATATATATGTTAACATGGTTCTATCCTTTTTTTCTATCTTACTATCTTCAATTTTTCCTATTTCAATGTTTTCCCTATGTTCCGCTAAAATGACGGGTAAATGCCGAGGCTATAGCGTGAACTTGTATAGCCCTACTTTGTTAATAAGAATATAAAACCTTTTTTTGATACCTTGAAATGTGATATCTTTATCAAATTCATTCTAACTTTCTTAACTCTCCTCTTCTCTTATTCCATATTTTTCTTTAATATATTATAGATATAACACTAATATCATGGTTCGGTAATAGAGTTTGCTATGCTCACACTATAACTATATATACAATTCGATATATCAATTTTTTCTAAGGCTTTCTTTAATCATTATAGAAACTATATATATATTTAAATAAGAAGGCATGTATTGGATCAAAATATAATTTATTTTACCAATATTTCAGTTGGCTGAACGCCAACCTTTATCAAGGTATTATAACATTTTAAAGTGTGTCAACAACAAACTCAGCGCCACATAACGTCAATAGAATTAAGTTTAGAATATTTTTGCTTATATTCAATGGAGAGAGAAAAAAATTATATATAAATTTATATTATGGACAAAATAAACTTTGTAAAATAAGGGTGTGAGTATTTTGAGTATTAACAAAAACGCCTATTTTATATTTACAATTATGTCGTTCAGCCAACTGAAATATTGGTAGAAAAAATTATATTTTGATCCAATATATGCCTTTTTATTTGAATATTTATTTATGGATTTATCTATTTTCAAAACGATATTTAAATATATATATATATATTTAAAAATAGAAAAATGGTTAGGTGTCGATATCAAAAACAAAATTGACATATCTTTACCGCTCAGATGAGCATTTTAGATGGCAGAGCGCCAAATATCATGGAAGAAGCTAAAAGACGTTTAGTTGATTTTTGTTACACTAGATGGTGTTCTGCCATCTAAAATACTTCTGATAGCTGTCAAGATATGCAAAATTTGTTCTTTTAATATATATATATGTGCATCGTAAAGATAGAGGCTGCCTGGCCGGCATTCATATTTCTTGATAATAAAGATACTTCGCCCAGTAAATCTTTTTATTCCCTCGACGTTTCGACAAAAAGCTTTTGTCCTTGACAGGAGCAGAAGCTTTTTGTAGAAACGTCGAGGTAATAAAAAGATTTACTGGCCGAAGTATCTTTATTTTCAAGAAATATATATATGTGTTGGGTATCTTATTTTTAAAAGGTGATAGGTAGATTGGCTGTGAGAGGAAGACCCTGGTGTAAGCCAGAGGCTGTCACGGCTCATCCCCCCGACGCACACCAGTAAATCAGGTAAATGACGCTAGGACTGAAACTTTGATGAGCTCATTATTGGTTTCCCAAATTATAGATATTAATAGCAGCCTAGATGAAATATGGCTCTCTCCTGGAATAAACTCCATTGGATATTAACATCTTTACTCCTTTTTATATTAATCACTTCCATTAGACTGGCGTAAACACTTTATTTTTAGGTAGAATGCACATTGTATAACATAGTCTTATTTAATTATATATATAGAATTTCAAGAGGAGATTAGCCCGTCGTACATGTGACGTTTTATAAACCCAAATTACTAAACTTGCTTCTACACACGTGTGTCTATCATACAAAAAGATATTAGACTGGCAGGTAAGAACCAATCAAGGGGAAAATAAGACGGACACCATATATACATTATACAGGAACATACAGGATAAGTACGCCCATTATTTCTAGGAAGCTGGGCGTCTAAAGAGGATAAAAATAGCATTAATAGAAGAATAGTAAGAATAATAATATTATAAATATTATTATTATTCAAATATTTCGAGGGGCAACTCGCCTTTCTTTATCGAGGATGTTTGTGTTTCTCACTAAAACACGTGAAAAACACAAACATCCTCGATAAAGAGAGGCGAGTTGCCCCTCGAAAAATCGGAATAATAAAAATATTTATAAATCCAATATATGCATATTTTCTGAATAAATACATATATACTGGTTGACTGAGGTATCTTTTATAATGATGTACCTAATATTATCCTGAAATATTTAAATTAGGGCAGGTTATTTTTTTAGTTTATAGGTTAAAATATATAATGTGTGTGGGTGCGATAGATTTCTAGATGAGCTGGAAATCTAATTTTCCAGTGTATTATAAAGGTTATAAAAACAGTTATTTAGAAACAACCAGAGTGTGCATTACCTATTTATATTTGGAAGCTAGAGAAAGAGAGAAAATGTATTTCCATTCAATGCTGAATTGGTTGAAATATATTATAAATAATTAATGCTTTCTGTGAATCTATCTAAATGGAAAACTATATTCAAATGAAGATATCATCTTTAATTTATTTAGATATACTAATGAATATTTATTAATCAATTTATAAAATTAATTTAGTATTTCTTCTCAGCTAAACACACTTTATTGATGTAATTACATATGATGAGAAAGAATGTAAACAAAAGTTATATCCAGTTTACAATGACTTGATGTAAAACATCGCGTTTAATTAAGCGCTCTTATATATTAATTAGCGTTGCTACCGTGATCCGACTTAATGAGAAAATAAAATTTTTAAAAAGGATTTGAAATTATTTATTGCTCGACAGACGTTTAAAAAATTTTCTTTGGCATTTATCTTGGAAGGAGTTTAAAGGAAATGTTAAAATGATTAATGTTGCATTGAGTCGCGCCAGCTGTTGCGTCCAGCTCGAATAAAACTTCCATTGTTTCTCGAGTCCAGGTTGTTCGTAAGATCTGATCGATGGACTGTATCGATATGTTTAGCTTTTTATTTACCACCTTATTGATCCGGTATCATTTATTTCAAACATATGCTAATATATCATATATCCCGCTCTTTATTTACACGATTTCGACTCTATTTGAATATATAAAAACACATAATTTTTAATACTATAGAAAACTATGTAAAAACGCTTATATATAACAACAAATTAGTATAATATATTCAACAAATCGAAAAGATTTAAAGGAAAATAAATCAGTCAATTTAATCTAAGCACATGTTTAAGCTAAAAGGTACTAGATGCGTTTCCTGAAATTCCCTTAGGCTTAAGAGCAAACTTATTTGTATGCGAACTTGATCGCCGCGCACATAATGTGATCCAACTTGTCAGATTCCGAATTGGATTCCGTCGACTGCGCCGTTGGCTTTTACATTCTCAGTCGTTCTTCACTAATAACGACCTTTTTATATTAGGAAATTGGAGTTACACTTTAGAGTAAAGTTATCACAGGTAATGTGCATCTGAAGAATAGTAAACACTTATCTCCTCCAAATATACCGTACATACTAAATACATTCCATAGACTGTGGCTCTTATTTTTTACAGGCTGTCCTCCTGATAAATACCATTTCTATTATTTTTGAAGCTACTCGTTAATAAATTTATCTGGTAATAAATCTGGCGAAATATTAAACACTATATATACCTACTCCGAATATATCATAGCTACTAAAAGCATTTAGTAAACTGTGTCTTTGGTTCTTACCTTTTCTCGCTCTTTATTTCCTGATAATGCATTTTTTCTGTCATATTTTAAAGCTTTGCGTGAATAAAGTTATTTATGAAGACCTGCTTAAATAGTAAGCATTAATTTTATCTACTCCGATGTACCTCTTAAAAGCAAAAAATCCCTTTATTTACTTAAAGTTTTCATTGCCTTCTTCATTCTCTATCAGCGTTATTTAACTTATAGTATATTATTATTTTTTATATAGATGTTTCTTTATGTTAGCGTGTTCTTGAAAGAAATAAGAACAATCAAATAGGCACAAATTATTTAATCAGATGAGAATGGTAATTGATAGCAGTTCTTCTCCTGAATAAATCATCAATAAATATTTATATACCAATATAAGGTTATCGGTATAAATATAAAGTAGATATAATATACACATATATATTGAACAAGATATATTTCCATGATTTAATAACAGTATCTATAAGTTAAGAAAAAGGCATCTCCTTATCGTGCAACTGAAAGTTGCTGATGGCTTGCGCCATCTATTGGAATAAATATCCACTATTTTCGTTGATTTTTAATCATTCCAGAATTGGACAAATACCCATTCTTGATTAATCAAGAAAAGCTAACCAACGGACGCGTTTCGGGCTGTTGGCCCTCATCAGCGTGGTTCAAGCTGTACCTCAACGATCTGGAATAGTTAAAAATCAACGAGAATAGTTGATATTTGTTCCGATAGTTGGCGCAAGCCATCAGCAACTTTCAGTTGCACGATAAGGAGATGCCTCTTTTCATAATTATACCTATTTGTTTGTAAGCCCTTTTGGTGATGATACAATTATATATCGAAAAAAAGAGCTATTTTAAATTACGTAAAATCTTTCATTATCTAATGAAATCCTGGGTCCACTATCTATACAGTGATACAATCACCAAAACACTTATTTCAAATCTTATTATTGCGTTTAGTTGCCTAATTGACGGAAGAAAATGGATGCAACACATTAAACAAATTTGGTACACGTCGAAAGGAGTAAATTTAATTTATTATTAATTGAATTTAAGGAATTTTATTTTTAAAATTCAATTTTTGATCCGTATAATATGATTGTAATAATTTATGCGCGTGCGGGATGAATTTTATTTTTATAATTAAATAAATAAGCGCGTGTAAATAGATAAAGTAAATTTCTCTTGAGCCTATAGATTGTTTCTAGATATTGATAACATATTTGTATTAATCGAGACAAATTTTTGTTCCGGTTTATATTATAGATCTATTTCTATTTAATATATACTGAGATAGAGAGAGATTGAAACTTCTTTATTACAATGTACATATAAGATTATATATATAAGGTTAAATATAAATATATATCTTTAATTAAAAAGGCATATATTGGATCAAAATATCATTTATTTTACCAATATTTCAGTTGGCTGAATGCCAACCTTTATCAAGGTATTATAACATTTTAAAGTGTGTAATGATATTTTGATCCTATATATGCCTTTTTAATTAATTAAATATTTATTTATAGATTGCTCTATTTCCAAAAATATATCAATATATATGAATAAATAAGAGAAAGAGAGCGATTTCTTTGAACACCATTTGCTGGTTGGGAGGTTTCTTATCAATATAATTTAATGATACAACAACCAATTATCAAAGAGATTTAGAAAATTATTTATTTATTTTTTCTAATGATAGGAGAACGTCAGGCTATAATAGATTCCATGAAATCTATTCATATAGCATTATATTCTTTCTAACATTTTAATACATATATTTGAAGCTAATCATTTCTCTCTCTCTCTCATTTTTATATCATAAAACGAGATAATATTTCAAAATGGTACACTCATAGATAAAACTTAAGAAGTTGGAAGCTCTTTGTTGTCATTAGTCGTCTGGTTTTTTTTTTAAAGAGACAGAGGTAAATTTGTTCAAACTTTGTTATCTCATATGTTTTCAATAAAGGTCGCTGTAATATCTTTCAGAGTTATTGTCTGAATCCCGATATTCATGCTGAAATGTACAATTTTCTCAAGTTTTGTCCATGAGTGTGAATTTTTCCGCTCATTTCCATAACCTATTTCCATTATAACACATATTAAACTATAAACTCTAAATTCTTTTTAGAGCGTTTTTTAATCAGTTAAAACAGGTGAGCTAGTTGTAAACTAAAGGGTAAGTAGGTTATCCCTACATTATATATTTTTATATGGATATTAATATTTTGGTTATAAAAGTTATCTTTTTTACACTATTTCATAATAAAATAAAGGATATAAAGGAAATATATCCAGAAATATATTTAGTACAGATCTTTAAACATATTAAGTTTCTTAAAATATTACCTCTCTAAGACGGTTTATGTATTTTAAGGTTGTCCCAAAAGTTCGTAAAAACTTTCAAAAAAATTTAAATACCAATATTATTCGTTATAATATTATTCGCCGTTATGTATATTGTCTTTGTATTATGTATAAAGTAATTGTATTATGTATTCGCCGCGTAATAATATTATTCGCCAAGTAATAAGAAAAACACGAACTTTTGGGGCAACCTTATAGAAACATGGATTTCAGATATAGGAATCCCTTAAAATGATAACCTATCGTTCACAAAATTGAGCTTTAACTCCAACGGGATCCATATTGAGACCGCGTCACACGTGAGAAGGGAGTGACATACGGATATCGTATTAAAAAAAAAAAAAAGTTAGGTTTTCATATTAAAAATAAAAAAGTGTCTATCCTATCCGTTTACTATGAAGATTTTTAGATGGCAGAGCGTCATCTAAAGGAATAAAAATAAACTAAACGTCTATTCAGGGATTTCTATAAAATGTTTGGCAAACCCATTTTATTGATAAATCAAAACAAGACAAATACGTAGCATTTCGGGCTGTTGGTCCTCGTCAGCGTTGTGCTAGATGTATCTCAACGAATAAAAAGTTAGGCCAAGAGGCTCAACAAAAATTAAATAAGGTTGTAATATTTCCAATAGAGTGAGATGCATCCAGGTTATTATATCTAGGATTTTAATTTTTCTTTTCAAATTAAACTTATAAGTAATTCTTTATCAGCACCAAAAATGAAGAGGTACCACCGTTGGTACAATTTATCACATACAACTTAAATCTAGCTTAATTATACATGACGTATCTTTATTAGATGGAAAATATGGAGGAAATTGATCCATAGAAGCATAGAGCGCCTCTCCTGTCAAAATAAACGTCAAAAACCTGACGCCATCTATTGACCGTCGCCGCAACTAGCGGCCTCGTGTCGGTGACAATGCCACAACACCACTTTGGCAAACTGAGAAGCGTCCACCTAGAGACCATGGTTTCGGGCTAATGGCCCTCGTCAGTCTAGGGCGGAATTTTTCCATGAGATCCACACGGGATCTAATGGAATCTTCACGATATACCAAAGAGGTGTTTTGCTGGCAAGGTGGCTGGGCCAAATCAATGGCTAGGATATAAATGAAAAATTTCCGGGAGGAAATTGATCATAGAAGCATAGGGCGCCTCTTCCGTCAAAATAAACGTCAAAAACCTGATTGCGTCAGGTTTTTGACGTTTATTTTGACAGGAGAGGCGCCCTATGCCTCTATGGTATCTTTATTAATTATAATAAAATTATTTATTCTATATATTGAGTAGAATCAGCATTGTCTTTGCAACGCCATAAAATTTTAGTAAAATGATACCAACCCCTTTCTACTACGAGGGTAATAAAACCATTTCCGCGTAAATATGCTTTGAAATGTAATATATATGTATATATTCACAAAATTCCAATATTTCTACCTCGAACTCACCAATATCCTGAAATGTATTTTTTTACTAAGTGGATTCTGGCTAAGAATAATTCTATAGAAGAAAAAAATACATTCTTCATTCGCATAATGGAAATATTTTCTCCGAGTCATGTGAGGAATTCTCAATATATCAGGACAGAATACTATGAACTGTCTACGATGTTCCCAGAAGTATTTATAAAGATATTACTATTCCAATGAAAAATCTATATTCTCAGAGAAACCCATATCAAAATAAATACCTAGGAATTGGAAAATGTCAATCAAATTATATTGATGTTTATTTGTTAAAGAAATACCTATTGGAAAGAATGAATGAAAGCCTGACATCTTGTTTAATAAAAACACTTCTGGAGAATTTCCTATTACTATTATTTTTATTCATGGAATTTATATTTATATTGGGAAATTTTAATTTAAGTTTATTCACTTCACTAGGGGTTAGTGTTGTTTTTCTATTCAAATATATATGAAAGAATAGCAGGAAAAAATGTTCAAAAATGGCGCTCTGCCATCTGAAAAACCCATTTGCTCTTGGTCAGCATATGCCATTTTTAATTTTAATATATATATACATAGTAT
The DNA here is from genome assembly GCA_030710605.1 of Cordylochernes scorpioides. Lineage (NCBI taxonomy): Eukaryota > Metazoa > Arthropoda > Arachnida > Pseudoscorpiones > Chernetidae > Cordylochernes > Cordylochernes scorpioides. The sequence goes on from CP092886.1 coordinate 13,581,249, forward strand.
TAAAAAAAAAGTTCAATGCATAATAATAGAAAATAATTTTACAATATGTAAACATTTAATACGAACGTTAGTAGATGGGAATAGAAGGCTTCTCGCATTGATGAAAATTATAGTAATTTTTTAAAAACTATGCACTAATTGCAATTTTCAATCTGCAACCCAAAACCACATCATTGACTGTATTGGCCGATCCATTAATGAGCTCTACTCATCCCCAGCAAACACCATCAAAAGTCTCAAGCTCTACAAGCTTGATACCCAAATATGATTGAGCGGAGATAAAAAAAAAGAAGATAGCTTCCAAGAACGACTGTAAAAAATCCAAAAGAAAAATAGTTTACTTTTTATTTTCCACACAAATTCTATAATAACATCCATTAGATAACACAAAACGGTGGAATTTTCACATAACATCATATATTATCATTAGAGAACACATAGGTAATTTGATAGAATTTATGAAAGACTTTCGAATTTTTTGTTTTATTTAAAGGAATTTGAAATTCACCATAAATCGATTCCTTCATTGTTGTTATGCCTTCAATTCCGTAAGAATTTTTTAGATTCTTTGTTCTAACGGAGATTTACTCAGGCCGTAAATTCCTCCGCCCGAAGCATCGTAAACTTCGGAATCAATAGTTTCTTCCCGAAGAAGTTTTTCTGAGGCGTTAAATTGTGGAGTCCTTCATTTTACATTCTACAAAAATTCCAATTGGGAAATAAAACTGAAGTAAAACCCGAGTTTGATATGCCGAATCTTCCGCAAACATTCATATTTGTCTCATTGTTTTACAGAGATTGCAAACCTTCTATGAATATATATATTATAATATATCATATCATATCAGAGGATAAGTTTCCCATATATTTCAAATAAAAAACGTATGGAAAAAAATAGTACAAAAGTGAACATTGGGATCAGGTGAATAAATTATGAAAAAGGAATGTCCTTATCGTGAAATTAAAATTTGCTGATAGCTTGCGCCATCTGTTGAAATAAATATCAACTATTCGTTGATTTTTTAATTGTTTCAGAATTGGTCAATAAATAAATACACATAATTGATTAAACAATAAGAGGTAACGAGGTACACGTTTCGGGCTGTTGGCTCTCGTTTGAGTGGTGTAAGCTGTACATCGAAGATAAAAACTGGGGTTTGGCCAATTATGGAATAATTAAAAACGAGGGTGATGAATATTGAACAGTTCAACCCAAACAATGGAAATGAAATCTCAAGTAATTTAAAACGCTGCACTATTATATTTGGCGTTGGATCAAAGTATTTTTTAATCCTTGCTACCACCTCTTCCCATTCTGTCTCCAATGGATTCTTGGGAGAGGTCAACGTCCGTATTATATTATACGTTTCTCTTCCGCATAGCGAGAAAAATGTTGCCTTCTTTTTAACGATCTTTACTATATCATTCGCTATGCAATAGGATTCAAAGCGTTCTAAATAACTTGAGATTTCATTTCCATTGTTTGGGTTGAACTGGAGTAGTGTAGAGACACAACAGAGGGCAAACAGCCCGAAACGCGTACGTCGCTACCTTTTCTTGTTTAATCAAAAATGTGTATTTATTGACCAATTTTCTGAAATAATTTTCAAAAAATCAACGAATAGTTGATATTTATTCCAACAGATGGCACAAGCTATCAGAGAATTTTAATTGCACGATAAGGAGATGCCTTTTTCATAATTTATCCACCGACAGATGGCGCAATACATCAGAAACCTTTTAGATACACGATTAGGAGATGCCCTTTTCCTAAAAGATGATGTTATGTCTTATTTCTACCAATATTTAAGGCATTCACACAAGATCCATTTTTATTATCGTTGTACACAGTTATTTTAAATTATGACAATATATAAAGACCTAACATTTATTTTAAATTATGACAATATATAAAGACCTAACATTTTATGCATTTCTGATAAGAACAATATATATTCAATAAAATCGTATCCTATTTTATTTTTTTAGAGGTGAATATTCTTCTCTACATGTTTCTTATTATGAAAGTTTTATAGCATATATGCACATTTGACCTTATTTTTTTTTGTTTTCTTTTATAACCCTTATTTTCAGATGCCAACAATACATTTCCTCTATTTTGACCAAGATATATTTTCCTGGAAATTCAAAATAAATATTAGATATTATATAAATATTTAACGATTTTAAATGTCAAATAATTTTTTTTTTAATATTTACCCGATTTTCAATATTTTATGTACAGTACAAATGATATACTCAAATATCTAATTTGAAATTTGAATTTTAGAGCAATATTCCAGGGGGGGGAACAAAAATATTATTATGATATTGAATAAAGAATAAGCGGCACTGATGAAAATGGAAAAGAATGAAATACAATATCTAAACCATTATCAAAATTACAAAAGATCGATGCTAATATAAAATTTTAAAATTATTTACTTTGTCATTTTTCAATAAAAAGAGGTTCCCACAAAGCCAGGTTATATATAATCCCATCTGTCATTCAAGACTGAAGATATTGACATTATTGATTTTAAAAAAACCTATACGAAGTAGTTACACTCTAACGCGCGTACTTATATTTATTACTTAAGATTAACTCTCCTAAGGCTAAATTATGGATTCTCCCATCGATAACGTTCCATGATAGACTTTCCAAACTTTCTACTAAATAGTTTGCCATATAAGCAGAAACAGTAATAAAATAGTTATGGTGCTCTGCGATGGTTAACATCTGTTCTCTTGAGAGAGTCTATGATTATATTTTCTTTTATATATTTCCCTTTCCATTACTCTATACTTCTACAATATTTTATGTTATCACTAGAGTTTTCTCATATGTCATTATAATAATTCTAATATAACATTTGTTGCGTGAATATTGTTTATTTTTTCATAAACACACAAAAAACGCATACAATAAATTATCTGAAATATATTTAGTAACTAGCGATGTACCCGGCTTCGCCCAGGTTTTTATCGAGGGAATGTTTGTAGTCTAGTAATAAGAAAATATACTACACCTAAAAACTATCAGAGAAAATAGAAACCACGGAAGGTGAGCAGAAAAATGCTTACAATGGATGTTATGTTTACGATATCAAGTTAAATAAAAACAAAGATAAAATTTGCATATGTTGGTCACTATAAATTTGTATATTTGTTAGGCGAAATTAGAAACATGTTAAAACAATTGGGTATTTAAAAACAAATGTAGAAATAAAAGTTGAAGTATAATAAACAATGTTAAAGATTAGTTTTAATTATTAATCAAGATTGTGTGTGAATATGTGAGAAAGATGTAATATCGTTGTTGTTTTCTTGGCCGACTGTTTTACATATGGTGTTATCTTAAAATTGCTTGTTTTGAATATTTTTTAGATTGAGATTATTAGCTAGTATGTAAAAAAATTAACTCTGTTGAAATTTAATTTTGTATTTATATATAAATAAAATTAACTCTGTTGATTTTTTGTATTTAATCGATAACAGCGAAGTTACGCATGTTAATGTTAGGAAATATATTTTGATGTTAAGCAAAACCTGCTCCATCTCGTTTTACATAAATGTTGAAAATTTGGTTGAAATTGATGCATTGTAACGAAAGTTTTTATTGATGTCCACTTATGAAATTTCCATTTTATTAATATAGATTTACAAAAATATTGTATTTATAATATAAATTTAGTGGTGTCATGATATTTTAATTTTTGAAGTTATTTATACGTGTATTCCTATGCTAAATTTGTGACGTCCTTTTCAAATAAATATGTTTGATGTTGCCATATGGAATGTCTTGGTATTTTATTAGGTCTTAATAACATTCTTAGCTAACCAATCACTCTAATGGTAGTTTACAGAGTGATAATGAGAGGCCTAAATTATATTTATATATACAAAAAAAAAATGAAATGCCTCGATAAAGACTGGCGTTCAGTCAACCGAAATAGTGGAAAATATATTTTTTTCAATCTAATATATGCCATTTTATTATCTAATATTAATACAATATATATATTTTATTTTATTTTTCTTTTCTATGTTCGGCTTATATAACGCGTAACTGCCGATGCTACAGCGTGAACTTGTTATAACCCTATGTTGTTACTTAAATTAAAATTTAAAAAACCTTTTTGATACCTTAAAAGTAATATTTTTATAATTTGTTTTTAATTATCATTACTCATTCTCTAAAACAACTATCTTTCATATAAATTATATTTAATTATACTATATATATATATATATATATATATATATATATATATATATATATATATATATATATATATATATGTCATAATTTGTATAGTTAATGCCAAAAGATATAATTTATTTCCGTCGAACAAAGTATGTAAATATGTTACCATTGTGTTAAAATGTAAATATGTAAATTCCTCCATGTATAAAAGCTGGACAAAAAAATAAAGGTGGCAGACATCGCGGGTGCGCTGTTCCCTAGGCATAACGACTGCGCCTCGTCATTTAGCTACGACATATATATATCAGTAGTGAATCATCCCAACGATTTCGCCAGTTTAAACTAGAGCGCCAGGTCTTCATTCCACTACTGATGAGCCAGACCATCCCATTATTACAATCATTTCGGTAAAGGCTTTAGGAAACGGTTTTATTAAAAATATATACTCGCTATAAAATATTTTATATTTATAATAACAGAGTTGGAGGATAATATAGAAGATTGGAAAATATAATTTAAGAGAGAGAGAGAGAGAGGCAAACATATATTGGTTGCAACAAATTAGTTATTCAAATTGAAAAAAAAAAAAGAAATGCAAACAATATATATAAGCTCTAAAGAAAATATCCTTAATTTACATCATTGGCCGGATATGTAAAACTTCATAAAGTGTTCAATACATTGCTAATGATGTATATTAACGAGTTTCTTAGAAAAATATCTTGTTGTTTTGAATATATTAAAGAATATATTTTCAAAAATAACGAAGGCTTATCCTGACCCCAAAAGTACATGTGCTTTTTAGATGGCAGAGCGGTATCTAGTGAAACAGAAATCAACTAAACATTGATTTTAATTGTTCCCTGATATTTGGCCAACCCAATTTTCTTGATAATTCAAGAAAAGATATCCACGAACGCGTTTCGCGCTGTTGGCGTCGTTAGCATGTAGCAGGGTCTACCACTGCGAACAAAAATAAACCAAAATTTTCTATTGTTTTCTCATAAGAATATATATATGTTATGATTATAATGTTTTGATCTTGGAATGATAAAGAAATGGAGGTGTAGTCGTGAAAAAGTAAATAAAGTTATTTATTTATCAAGTAGCTTTTTTATTTTCACTTACTTGAAAAGAATTACACATTAAATATTTTTCACAGATATATATAGAATTTATAGAATGAATCCTATATTCGTGATTTAAAAAAAAAAAGGTAGGTTAACTATACATATTTACAACAATAATCAAAAGATATTCTAAAACTATGGTAAAAAAAAAAGAATAGTCAATGATGAAAATAAAATACATGTTTTTTTAAAATAAAATATTTGCATATTTTAATTTATATAATACTTGTATATATATATATATATAACACGCAATTGAAACTAAGATTCTTTAAGTAGGTAACGCGCGCGAGAAGAACTTTGATATTTTATATATAAATAAATAAATATATATTAAGAAAAAGGCTTCTCCTTGTCGTGCATCTGAAAGTTACTGATGGCTTGCGCCATCTATCGGAATAAATATCAACTATTCTCGTTCTTAATTTATACACCTTATCCCAATACAATATTACATTTGTACTTTTTTCATAAATATATATATATATATTTTGATTGAAATATATTTTGTTTTGATTTAAAAATTATAGGAAAATTCTTGAATATAAATAGCTATTTATTAAAATATATAAATATATGTATAAAAGTGCTTTAATATATATATGCTCACATATCTGTATTATTATATATGATTAAGAATTTAAATAAACCTCTCTCTCTATATATTTAATAACGCATATTTATGCTTATTTATATTGTAATATTTATAAGCTATTTGTTATATATACATATAGCAGAGAGAATTATCATAGATTTAACTATTTTTGTAAATATATTTATTAATATATTTCTAACCTGAAAGCTTCAGCTTCCTAATATATATTATTGTTTATTATTTTTTATTTTAATTTTTTTACTTGTATAATATGTTTATTATTGTTTCTGTTCAAAAATGTAAATTGACGCAATTATCTCTAGCCGGGATATTCGTGTTTTGTGTGTTGAACTAAATAAATATTACATAGATTACAATTTTGAAAATAGAGCAATCCATAAAAATATCTTTAATTAAAAAGGCATATATGGGATCAAAAATATCATTTATTTTACCAATATTTCAGTTGGCGTTTATATAATGGTTGACGTTCAGCCAACTAAAATATTGGTAAAATAAATGATATTTTTGATCCAATATATGTCTTTTTAAATATAGATTACAATTTTTAAATATATTTTAAGAAGAATTCTCTGATAAATAAAGTTGATGTAACGATCTCAAGGAAATATTGGACATATCTTTTGGTTGTAAACAATATATAGGTGTATGCGTGTATATGTGTGTATATATGTATATATTTTAAAATTTAATGATGTAACTGTAAATAAAATTCAAAGAATATCTCTATATGTAAATAATATTTATGAATCTTTCTAAGTTACTTTCTGTGTATCTCTCCATGTTGAATATTTTCTTTGTTATATTTGTATGTACATTTAGCGCAAGTGTCCCTAGGGGGACATAACGTTTTGAATTGAAATAAATAAAAAAGGTTAATATAGGAAGAAGAGATTTATATAGATAGGATTTGTGCCATGTTGCAAAGTTCTCACCGAGGTAAAGAATGGCAAGCCTCAGACATTGTACTCAGCCTAATGGCCTTAGCCACAGAGTCTGTTCTTGTTTCCCGAAACACTTATTGGATTATACTGTGGAGAATGAAAGTAAAAAAATATTAAATTCCCACAATCTAAAATATGTTTTAAATTCGAAAAAATATCGCCATACTTTAAAAAAAATATTTTATTGCATTAATATCTTTATTATTTTTTCAGGTAACAGCTCTCTGCTTTCTTGATTCTAGAGAAATTCTAAGAGGGTGAAAAAAATACTGAAACAATATATCGTTGAAATAGTTATTTTGTTTTAAACTTTAAATGGGTATGGCGATACGAAAACATTTAGTAGACAGTTGTAGACAAGGGCCTTAATGACTATTTTACATAGATACATAGCATTTATTATGAAAAAGGCATCTCCTTATCGTGCAACTGAAATTTGCTGATGACTTGCGCCATCTATCGGAATAAATAACAACTATTCTCGTTGATTTTTAATTATTCCAGAATTGGCCAAATACCCATTCTTGATTAATCAAGAAAAGCTAACCATAGACGCGTTTCGGACTGTTGGCCCTCATCAGCGTGGTGCAAGCTGTACCTCAACGACCAAAAAACTGGTCATTCAGGCATCCTGAAAAATCATGAAATATTTTTTGTTATGTATCAAATAAATATTATCATATTTTTCACATAGCATTTAGTTATGTAAATCCTCAATTCAAACACCTCCAATGATATTGTTCAGATATCTACCAATGAAGATAGAGGTTGCCTCTTCGGATTTCAAATTCTTCAAAAAGAGAGTATTTCGGAACGATTGACATTTATTTTTCTTGGACGGAGTGTCCACTTTTCTAAAGTAATATAATTTACATATTATAATGTTTTGAATTTTCTAAATCTGGTATTTTGGCTTTGTCTCCAACCCGAGTCTGCGAGTTTTCAGAGACAGTCTATAGATGACACAATGTTTTTGTATTTATTTTGAAAGGTAATTCTCATGAATATGTTGGTAGGTGTTAGTTCAACACCAGGACAGTTGTTGCATGTCCTGTAAGTTCTTGTACCATCTGGATAATTCCTTTATAATGTTTGGTTCTGACTCTTTGGCTTTCGTTAAATGGGCGAAATGAAGGAAGACGATTCTTTCAAAAGATTGATAAACAAGAAGGATACATGGGGTTACTTCGGAATACACAAAAATAATATTTGAAAAGATAAACTCCCTTCTTCTATATAATTCCAACATTTCGGTCACTCCTTGTGACCTTCCTCAAGAGAATGATGAAAAATAAGAAGGATGACAAGAAGTTAAAGAAACGTCGTGAAAATAAATAAAGAAAGAGTTTTTAGATAATAAGTAAACGTCCAAGGATGAGTATCTTTTATTAAACGTTTTTAGAGCTTTCGGGATAACGTCCTTCTAAATGAAAATTGATACAGAAGAAAGAGTGCTTGATGTAGCTGTCTCTTTTCAAACAAACACCCAACCAACACAATTTCATCCCAAAAAATAATATTTTATGAAGCACTTCAAGATTAATTTTCTTTGAAATGTGGACATATCGAAAGCGACTAATTATCTAAAGATTGTTGAAAGTGAAAATTCTAGGATATTTAAGCAATGTAATAAAAATTGCTGCAATTTGCCTATTTTTTCGTAAAGTTGTCTGTGATAGTTTTCATTTTGTTTCAACTTTGTTAGTTGACTAGCGTTTCTTGAATAGGTCAGACCGCTGATAGGGGTGACCTGCTAGTATATATAATATTATATCTAGTTAAATTTCTTTAATTTCTTGTCATCCCTTATTGTTTATGAAATACCTTTCAAGTAATATAGAATATTCGTTATTATCAGCCTTCTTTTTTTCCCGAATATATATATTTTTTCCCAACAAATATAATTGACAGTATAAAATATTTATAAATATATATTAATGATAATAAATATTTTAAGAGAGTTAATAATATTAAATTATGAAAATATATCAATATTAAATATGAACGAAACATCTCACTATAAATTTATATATATAAATGAAAGCTAATTAATTTTTTTTATGTGTCGCCAAGAACCATGGAATATTTAATAATTATGATTAATAAAGTAGGGAATTTTGAATTTGATCGGAAGTGTCTTAAGAAAACTATTGCAATCACACATCCAAGAAAACGCTTTTTTTATTATACCTATATTCATACTTAAGAGAGAGTTTAAAGTAAATAGCAGTTTTTAAATAATAATTACAATATATGATTTATTTTAAAAAGGCCTTAAAGAAAAAATAAAATATATAATTCCCTAATATATATATATATAAATAAGTAGAATTAAATATAATTGATATGAAAAGTAGTTGTAAATTAATGAAATAATTAATATATATATGTATATATGAAAAAGAAAAAGGCAACTCCTTATCGTGAAACTGTAAGTTGCTGATGGCTTGAGCCATCTATCGGAATAAATATCACTATTCTCGTTGATTTTTAATTAATTCTGAATTGGTCAAATACCCATTCTTGATTAATCAAAAAAGCTAACCATGTACGCGCTACGGGCTGTTGATATTTATTCCGATAGATGGCGCAAGCCATCAGCAACTTTCAGTTGCACGATAAGAAGATGCCTTTTTCTTTTTCAAATTTATGCACCTTATCCCAGTACAATATCACATTTGTTCTATTTTTTCATATATATATATATATATATATTCAACAAACACAAATAGCGCTAATCTGGGCAAATATTTCGGTTATTTTCTTAAGCGTAACAAATCTCACGGCTTCACGTACATTATTTAGGTGTAAAAATATGGATTTTTGAATACTTATATAATACTAGCGTGAAAATATTCAGTCTTGGCTATTGATCGAAATTGATATTGCTGATGTTTAGAATAATTTGTTAAGTATAATTACACCATATAAGTACTGAATAAACCATGTGGATAAAATATATGTTATCTTGCGGTATAATTATTCTCGCCTATATTTAGCAATATTTTCACAATAATCTTCCAAAATTACTGTTTAGACATGTATATAAATATGTAATATATATGTATAAATATATACCTCAATTCACTCTACAGGATTCGGTTAATAGAGCAGCCGAATATAGTTGTGAACATTTAAGAATATTTTTAGCTGTTGTCATTAGAAACATAATTCACGGGCAGTTTCCGTTAGCGGAATATTCTGTGACTTCTATTTAAACCCATTTCGATTATGCTTTCTAATTTCTCGAGATCCGGGTGGGAAAGTGGCATTTCCGGTGTCAAGCAATCACCATGCTCGCACCTTACATAATTTGGTCTGACCTTTACAATCATCTTCCTTTATCCATTTATTTTTACTTTATACATTCATTTTTATCCTATTAGAATGTACTGTTTTTTATATTCGAATATAGGGTAGAACAAAACATATATATGAAAAAATAGTACAAATGTGAGATTGTACTGGGATAAGGTGCATAAATTAAGAAAAAAGGCATCTACTTATCGTGCAACTGAAAGTTGCTGATGGCTTGCGCCATCTATCGGAATAAATATCAACTATTCCTCGTTGATTTCTAATTATTCCAGAATTGGCCAAATACCCATTCTTGATTAATCGTTGCACAATAATGAGATGCCTTTTTTTCTTAAAACATATAATATTAACATATTAAAACAAAATATTATTTTATTTAAAATTATAATTTCATAGATTCAAATACTCTGCTAAATCGACCGCCAGAGGTCACTCTTCCCCTATAAAAAGTCACTATTGTTGTATCCCGATGGCCGGCTCAAAACCTTTGTATATTATGTAAATAATCTTTTGTTTTTCCTTGTTCTACTCGCCTTAAGCTAGGCAGTACTTTAATCAAATTATGTTTTTTTTATATATTCCATAAGTTCAATTAAAGCAATATCTGATCAAAACTATTTTTATTATTATTCTTTCAAGATTTTTAACCACGACTGCATTAGCATAGCATAATCCTCAAGATGATCAATTTAAGCAGAAAATCTATTTTCTTTTATATATATAATATATGATGGCACATGGTATTATATGTCTGAATATTTATTTAATCGAAAGCCAAACTGTCTTTGAGAGAAAATTTGTAAAAAGCTTCGCCTTTATTTGTTTCCGCTTCTACAAAGTGAATAAGCATATAAAAATGGTTAACTTAATTAAGAATTGAAACAATTTTTGAGAAAAGAATAGTGTTCCAACATTTTTGCTTTAATATGAAATTCAATTCACAATATTCCGATAACGGCCAGTATAATGTGAATATATTATTAATATTTCTTCATTTGATAAAATATGTAGAAAAGAGTGTGAATTATATATTGTTTAATATCACAATTTTATTGAGATATATATCTTATAAATAAAAAGAGATTTTATGTTTGAATTTAGATCATGTTGAGGATAATGCTATGGAGTCATTTGCTGGTTCTCTTTTTAGTACTATATGGTATTGGTGATGCAGTCGTGGCAAGAATCTTGAAAGTAAAATAATAAAAATAGTAAGGATTAGAAATTGCTTTAATTGTGTGTGAGCTTTAGGATAAACATAATTTGGTAAAAAGTACTGCCTGGATTAAGGCGAGTAGAACGAGGAAAACAAAAGATTATTTGCATAATGTGTAAAAGTTTTGAGCCGACCAACGGGGAATTTTTGAATAAACTAATATTTTAATATAACATTTTAAATAATACCTTTATATAACATATATATGTTATATTAAGATATTATTTAAAATGTTATATTAAAATATTTTATTTAAAAAAAATTATAATTTCATAGATATAAATACTCTGTATAAATCGACCGCCAGAGGTCACGCTTTCTCTATAAATACTCATTGTTGTTGTTCCCCGTTGGCCGACCCAAAACCTTTGTACATTATGTAAATACGCTTTTCATTTTTTTTTATTCTTACGCCTTAAGCCAGGCAGTACTTGTACAAAATTATGTTTTTCATCTATTACTTTAGCTCAAATAAAGCATCCTCTGATCAAAACCATTATTTTTATTTAAAGCTATTTTTGATAACTAATTTTATTTTAATCTCTTCCACGACTGCATACCAAAATCAAGCAACAGATATAAATTCCATAGCATAATCATCAATATGATCCAAAACAACAGAAATAATATCTTAATATAACATATATATATAATTTTATTTATTGTGTGAAATTATTATCCTGTTATTAAGTGTATGTATGTGGGCAAAACAATATATGTGTGGCGACTACACTTTGCTTCAGCGAGCCATACTACATATGTATATATTTTTACTCAAATGGAATAGTGTGCGTTGATGAAAGGCTAGTGAAATGGATCTCCTTTAGAAAATGTCACCACTTGACCAGTTTGGGGATCGGTGGAAGGATGGTCTAAACCATTGGTTTTCGACCGCTACGACCCGGGATCAAATACCACATTGAGCACTTTTTTCTAATTAAAAATGCTCCAATGGCCCCCGATTCTTGATTAACTCCAACCCCACCAGCTAGTGCAAGTAACTAAACGAGGCTCTATTTGTAAGTGCAAAAGTCTAACTGCTTTTCACATGTGTAGACATGTGATGCACTTATAATAAAAGCAGTCACCAACTTCTACCCACCATGATTTAAATATTAAAAAAAAGAGTATGCTATTTTATAAAAAATGTTGCTTTGAATGCAATGTTTGAAGCGTCTCTCTGCTTAAAGACGATATAGAAACGCGTTAAGAGGGTAGAAGCTAACCAATATTGTTCTGAAGTTTGACACTAGCTTGAATGTAGCCTGAAGCCATCATAATATATTGATTCCAGAAATCAATATCTGAAACATTCTGAATATCTTAGGAAATCCAATTATTATCTTTAAAATGCCCATAAATGCACAACATTCTTCAATAAAATTCCAGCAACTCGAAAAAGAAAGACTAAATACAAACTCTTTATTGAAGACTTAATTAAAATGTCCATTATGCGGAAGGACATAAATTGTTTGCATTCCACATACGCCAAGGAAAGCTGCTTAAATTTGCATTGTGAGTATCAGTCCTGGAATCCGTGGTTACAAATCTTTTTTTTTTCCCTTTGAGCTTACATTTACTCTAAATATTCTGGAGGGAATCAATAAACAGCTTTCTCTCTACTAATACTAGAATGAATATTATCTTCGTTTGGGTAACAACTTATTATTTTATCCATGATCAGTTTCGAAATAAGGATAGGAATAATGAGAATACATTGATAGAAATTATATGGACACGTAGAGAACGTTATAGAAATTTCCAGAGTGTTCTCTCATGGAATTTTTTTTATAGAAAAACGCTCTTCACATAAAAATGTGCTATTTACGTATTTTATTATATTTCTAAATACTGATGGCACGCTTCAGATTTCTAATTAATTAATGTTAAAAACACTTTATCAGTTTTGAAATATTAACTGAACGCGACATTGTGTTTGATAAAATATTTAACTAACAGGCTGCAAAATGATGGCAGAAATTATTTGTAGGACACCGCGTGTCGGTAGATATATCGATACACTCAACTGACGTCGATCTGGATGCATCTTCTCCTCTTAATCTTACCACATTTCCAACCATCTGTGCTACAGTCGGTGTATCGTGTACGCGTCTAGGTGCGTGTCGGCTGCGATTTGACCCATTGACCAACCGGCCATTCTCAGCCCGTTCACAATGATCCTTCTAAAATTGTCTTTTTGCCTCCGTTTGCGAAGTTATGGCATTCTCTGAGCTTCCACGTGTCCTCCAAGAAAAGCAAGCAATAAGCCAGAAATTACGGCACGCCTTTAACCATTTCTGCAAGTTCATTCCTTTATATCTTACTCCACGTGCAGGTCGGTAATGCGCATTTTACATCACTTGCACTACTCAAGGAAGTGCATCTACACTGAATTTTTCAAGATTTACTTTCAGATATCAAACATTATATGTAACTAGCTATATTGTATTTTATTATTAAACAATAGACCTGCTGAAGAGCTCGTGGCACCAAATTTCTCAAATTTAATGAAACAATAAGAGATATAAAAGAGCAATTTATATTTAGATATTTTAAATAACATTTTATCACGTAAAAATGAGATAAGTAATTCTGAATGTTGTCAGCAAAAAAAATATTTATATTAAAAATAAATAAAATAAATAACATATGAGAACATTAAAAAGGTTTTAATTTTTTATATCTTTTAATAAAAACACCTCATTTTGGAATCCAATTTGCAAAAAACACGAAATTTCAATTATGAATACATCTTCTTTAATAATTTGAAAACAAGTACTCCTCTTAAAAATACCGTAAAATTTATAACCATTAGCATTTTTTATATAAAACAAAAAAAGACTTAATATATTTCGTCAAATTTGATTTAAAAGACACATCTTTATTATAAAATATTATAATTTTATATATATTATAAATTCTATAGAATGATATCATTAAAATTGTGTGTCGTACTTAAATTTCCTCAAGTGTGAAAATAATTTAATTATAATTCAACTGGAATGATAAAAGAACCTCGCGGGGTTCTTTGTTATATATTTTAGGATAAAGGCTTTTTTTTAATTTGAAATTAAATTAAACCTTTCTCAAAACATTCTCTCGTAGAAGCTGAATTGAAGGTAAATCTTAACTTCCTATCTTAAATAGGAAAGAAAAATATTTAAATAAATGGTCTCTCGGTTGGAAGCTATAATTGACTCGTAGGTAAAGAAGAGTTATACTCCTTTCTACGGTTCTTAAGTGCAAATGGCAGCTCTAAATTTGAAAAGTAGATAAAATAAATAAAGTCACTTTATTAAGAACTCACAATAAATTTCTAAAGAAAATTGTCTTTATGCTATCAGCTAAAATATTAAGATTTGTGTCATTTCCTTACAAACACACAATACATCTCTTTTAGGATGTCGCAAAATTGTTTCTTAGAATTTGTTGTTCTTGCTTATTCCTCTATATAAGTATCTTATAAGTAACTCCGCCTTTGCCGGTCTCAAGCCCGTATGAAAAAGGAGGAGGTGGATCAGTAACAAACTCACTAAAAAACCTGGGCTCAGCTGGCCCGGCTGATAGTACCCTGTAAGGGCTCCTAATCCAGGGATACAGGATGAGCAGCGTTTGTACTCCATGTTAGGAGCGGCTGCACATCACGTCTGTTTCTCATGTCAGAGGCGGCCATTTCTTTTGGAGCTAAGTCGGCCTGCCACTGAGTAGTGCTCCCAGTCTTAATGACAAAGGCAGACGCATTCTACTTCATCCAGATATGATTGAGTGGAAATAAGAAAGAAGAAGAATACCTTATAAATAGATTTATATTGAAGAGCAATTTTTATAATTTTGTCTTTAATGCTATCACTAGACTGTTATATCGAGAGCATTTATAAATTATGCTAAAATATTCTCCAATTTGATTTGTTAGTAACCACCACTCGGAGCTCATCCAATGACTTTCCGTTTAAAATTTCAACCATCTAGGTGAGTGTCCACTCGCGGTAGTTAAACTCGAACGATTATAGCCTCAATTTTATTTGCACATATAAATAAACAAAGTATATGATATATATACACTGATAGAAACGATCTCTATTCAAATAAGTAAAATAATTACATATTTTTATATTTATATTGATGTACTTTCACTATTGCAGATTGCACTTGGGGGAATTCTCGGGCAAAGCCGGGTCATTCGTCTAGTGAGAATAAATATAAGGTTCATCTGAAATACATTTTTAAAATGAAATAAATTTTCACTTCGTGTCCAGCTTTTGAAGAGAAAATGTTCTATATTTATTTGTAATTTATTGTTAATCTAATATAATAAATGTATTTCTCAAACTAAAGTATCATCTGTATTCTAGAATCCAAAGCTTTATAGCGATTTATGAATATCGAATTTGAGACTTCGTTCTATCTATTAAATAATTAATGCACCTGACCGCGATACAAAAGCTTTGTTGCGAAGGTCTAGTTAATTAGTAGTGAAATTTAGCAGTAGTTTTACCAGTTTAATCTTCCGACCACTTCGATAATGTATCTTGCCGCTGAGTTTATAGCGAATAATAAGGAGAAATTCGTGGTATTTAGCGAAACTTTGAACAATAACCAATATCAAAGTTTATAAACTTAGTCCACTCGTTAGGAGTAATGGATTATTAGAAACCTCTCTCTGGTCAGATTTCCTTTTCCAACTTTATAATTAAAATCTTAATTATTTCCTCTTTATATTAAATGTAATTAGCAATCTGTGATTACTTTACTGGATAGATGAGAGATTATTAAAACTTCGCGTTATCAATCGAAGCAAGCGGTTCAAATAATATTTAAAGTAATAGAAGCGCCAACTTCTTAATAACAGTTGGCAACTCCCGCCAATTATCTGCAGGAAACGCCAAAATTGATAGGCCACCGTCCGGGTGGCATAAAGGGAATCCGGAATTATTCATTCCCGATCCTTGTTGTGACATCGCTTCTTATCCCGCGTAAGATAGCGCTACTTGGACCGCAGAGAGAATGGTAAACTTGGGGTTACTTAAAGAATGTGAATATATGAAGTTACACACTTGTCGAATGAAATACTTGGAATTATTTGACGAATGACCTAATTGGTGTAACTTGACAAATGAAATACTTGGAATTATTTGACGAATGACCTAATTGGTGTAACTTGACGAATGAAATACTTGGAATTATTTGACGAATGAACTAATTGGTGTCACTTGACGAATGGAATACTTGGTGCTACTTAGCGAATGGACTACTTGTTGTTGCTTAATGAATGAAATACTTGGGGTTACTTTATGAATGGAATAATTGGTTTTACTTGAGGAATGAAATAATTATTGTGACCTGACGAATGAAATAATTGGTGTTACTTGATGAATGAGCTACTTATTGTTACTTGATGATTGAAATAATTGGTTTTACTTTATAAGTAAAGTATTTAAAGTTATTGGACAAAATAAAATACTAGATATTTTTGTGTGTGTGTGTGTGTGTTACTCAACTATAATTATAGATTAGCCTATGGTTGTATGTGTGAGAAAAATATATTTTTTAAATGAAAGTCTATAAACAGTAACGGCGAAGAGCAAATTGGAGAATGCAAGGAACAAAATCGGTATTTGTAACTGCTGAAGAGCAGAAGAACCGCTACTTTGAGAAAGAGTGAATCCTCTTCAGGCTTCGGTAAATATTATATTTTTCTACATTGGAGAGATGTTTATTCTGCTGAATATCGTACGCACTCCGGAAAAAATCATTGTTATTATATATAGTGTACTTGAAGGTGCATTAAAACGTTAGCTAATGTATTCAAGAAAAATAAAATCCTTGTTAATTGTTTTATTTCAACGTTGGAATGATCTGTGAAGAATATTAAACTTCGAAATAGTTTTTGAAATACATTTTTAGACTTAGCAGACTGATCTGAAGGAATTTGAAATAAATGAAGAAGAGAAACATTTTTAACCTTCTAAAAAAATCAATTATCGTTTTTTTAAACAGTAAGATAAAGGATACAATTCAAGAGCTTACTCCGTTTGGATGTTCAATAATAAACGTTTTTTTAGCATAGAACGTCATTATACTTTCAATTACACTTCTAATAAGTTTAAGTCAAAAGGCGATCCATTAAATAAGTTTATATAAAAGAGCGTACCTGGATCTGTAAAGAAAAATATTGCAATAAATTGATAAAGAGGGAGCAATCTCTCGAAATATTTTTGAGAAAAAATTGTTTATTTTTCTTTATAACTTCTAATAAGGATTTACTAGAGTTTTAAATACAATGAAAATATTTATTAACGAATTATCTGTTTTCAGAGTAGTAGCGCTTCATTACTTACCCATGTTTCGTTAATAATAAAGAAAGGTTCACAATGGTCTAAACATTCGTTTTGTTTTCACAAAAAATGATTATATTTTTATCATTTATACCGAGTTAAATATAAACTTGCGATGTTTAAACTGAAGGACAATTCTGACTTTGAGTGACGAAATTTCCTTAGGTGAATTTGCGCTACAACTCTTCAAATCAACAAGCTGCAATGATGTGAAACTGTTATCTTCTGCTCTACAATCCAGGTCATAAATAGCGCAGTGTAACTGCACAGCGCTTCAATAACTAATGAGCCTTAATTAAATTATTAGAATAATAAAATAAAAACGATGTTAGAAAAAATATATTTAGAATCTAATTTATTAGTAAATATTAAAAACTCCATTATGGCAGATTAGATTACAAAAATGAGAATATTAGAAAATATTTTAATTTTGAAATTTATTAGTGAGTTCATTGCACCCTTATCTTCTTTAAAAATTAATGGAATATAATACGGTTTATTAAAGATTCAAATTACATGTTTTTGCGACGTTAGAATAAAATTAAAATTGGCAAACATGGCTAATCTATCTCCGCATAATAGATTTAGGGAGAATCAGTTATTCATGGAAAACTCATCAATAATTTAGCATGGGCGCTACTCAAATGATACGTTGTTTCTATCAATTCTATTCCGCATGTAAATAAATAGAACATGTTTGTTATTCAATATGTTTTATTATTACTCTCTTTTCATTATTACAACCTACTATATATGATTCAAGTAGCTTTTCTTATATATTTAGTTGATGTTATGCAACATTTTCCCAATGAACTATTAGTATATAATTTTTGTATTATCAATAAAAAAAAAATATTTTATTAATTAGCTTATCGATTGACATTTTCAAAATTTCTCTCGGAGAGCAAGCATACAATTATGGACAACACATGTGAAAGTTTTACCTTTTAGCATGTATATATATTTAATGTTTATATTATTATTTTTTATTAAATATTTTTAATATTATTTTTTATAAAGGAGAACATTCGAATTCACATGTATGGGAAATCCGCTGTTATATAACAAATAAGAAGTGGTTTAGTCTTTAAATATGAAATTTCTTTAAGGTTCGTCCATGATTGTATTATAAATAAAAAGAAGGAAGTTTCAAAATTGATTCGATATATTTGTTATCCTTTATAAGAATAAAGACGAATATTGGATAATGCGAAAGATCGAATTACAATGCTCATCGGCAAATTGCAAATTTATTCAAAGACACGAAGTTTCGAGTCCTTCACATTAGTTTATGTCTTCAAAAACGATTAAAAAATTATCGTTCGGCGATTCTCCTTTAATCAATATTTTATGAAGCTGTCGAAAAAAGAGATTCTCTAAAGCTCATCTTTTTTTTTTTCGTTTTCAAAAAAAAAGAATTCGACGCACATGTCTTTGATTATATAACGTGGAGCGAAACAAATAGGTTTATTTAGATTTGTGATGATAATTTAGTCTCTCTTTTCTCATAAGATCTTACAAATGGTTGCGTGTCTCCACCAATGGTCGTATATCCAATTAAAACACACATACGGAAAGTGTAATATCAAATCTTTAAAAGCAAATGAAATTTGATGATAATCATTCATCAAACTTATGTACATAATAAACGTTCTCCAAATCGAATTCTGGCTTGTTAGCGCTGCGTCAACCAGGGGCGCAATCGTCCCCTCTTTATAACTACTTGCAGAGCGATTTATGAATTGATCGATATGCCTATACATTTTTGTTTCGACATCAAATATAATTTAATAAGTTTCTAATCTAATTACCAATATGGAATTAAGCAAGTATATGTGATATGGGCCTTCACGAGTGTGTTCTTTTTGGTCAGATCCCAAGATGATTAGACGAAATGTTACTATAGTATCCATTTTCTGGGTGCAATGGTGACTTGAAGGATCAGAGAAGGACCTGAGTCATGGGTCTTTTGGCTCACAGAATCTCGAAATTCTCAAAGCATTAAAATTATGAGTTCAGTTGATGGAGGTACTTGAACAATTTCTGTAACTCAAATTATAGTGAGATTTCGGAGTCACTATAAGGATCGTTCCGAACGCTTTACTTAAAGCGGCTATAATTTTATGCCTTCTGCAGCAGGCTTAAAACTTAATCAAATCTGCTGTCAAAAGAGTTTTCAGCGTTTTTGGCGCAGTCGCAGTTATTTTTTTTCTCAATGGAAATTTGAATTGAATTCTGTTTTCTTTAATAGCCATAGCACATCCTGTGCGGAAATATGTAATGGTCGTGCGTGACCATGGAAACTGTTTATAAGTGTTTCCGGTATTGACATGACGTTCCACCTCGGTATGGATAAATATTTCTTAGAGGAATATCTGGTGTTTATATCTTGGAACAACCTGAATGCATATATACATAACGCCTCAGATATGGGAATAAACTTATATACATCCATTCCCTAATAAGATTAATGATGCTCGGCCACATTCTTTCAGGAATTATCAGCAAAGGTCGTCTGATACATAACTCACATGTGTGGACATGATTAGGACGTAATAAAAACTAACACACAGGAAGCGACATTATTTACTTATCTAAACCTCGAGTTACAGAAGGCGTGAATTATTTCATTTATTTAATAAATAGAACGATAGAGATAATGACTGTTTATTAGTAGAAATATTATAAAGAGTTATATGCATGTGAAAAAAAAACATCCTATAGATGTTTAATAATTAAATTCAACCAATAAAATAATCATTATTTCAATTAGATATCGAGAGAGATTCAAGTAAAATACTATAAAAGAACACATATTTCGATAAATTTCATATCAGTATATATATATGTTATATGAAAGTTTAAAATTATAATTTCCAGAACAAAATACATTGTAAGTTCGACCGCCAGATGTCGCAGCTTTCCTTATATAAGCTCATTGTTGTTGTTTACCGTTGGCCGGCTCAAAACACTTCGTAATTATGTAAATACGTTTTTTTGTTATTTTTATGCTTCACGCCTTATAAATCAGGTATTACTTTCTCAAATTATGTATTCAATAATTCATTAGCACAATTAAAGCAAATTGTACTCAAAACTGATTTTATTAATCTGTTCACGACACTGCATAATAACATCCATGTATTCCAGATAACAAGAAAATGTTCAATATATAACTCTATCAATTCTCAAGCAATTAATCTCGCATCTCAACAAAATAATTACAAAATATATATATTAAAAATCAAAATATTTTCAAGAGATATATCAATTATCTTGAGGATTATGATATAGTAATACAGTCGTGGTTAAAATATTGAAATTATAATAAAAATAGTGAAGATTAGAAATAGCTTTAATTGAGCTTATGGAATATAGAAAACATAATTTGAGAAAGGTATGCCTGACTTAAGGCATAAAAAATAAACTTATTTACATAATTTACAAACGGTTTGAGCCGGCCATTGGGAAACAACAACAAAAGAGTTTATATAGTGAAAACGGTGACCTCTGGTGGTCGTCTTAACAGAGTATTTTAATCTATGAATTATAATTTTGAAATAAAACACAATTATTATTTAACATATATATACTAGGCGTATAAGGTATTTGAGGGTTTGAATTTGGATGCACAGAAATCAAAATTTCCATTTATTATTTTATGTCTTCAGTAGTTAACCTATAGCAAACATAATTTAAATAGAAGAAATGAAACGGCATGACGACATCCTTGCCATTTGGGTATAAACATGCCTATATGAAACTATTGAAGTATCCGGTGACCGCCAGATTACTTGTCCATAAAATGTGGAATTAGATGAAGGCGAAGCGCAAAAAGCTTAAGCGGCGCCATCATAAGGACATCCCAGTCAGCAGGTTTCAGAAACGATCGATTCGCATCTTGGAATCTCATAACGTTTATTGCCAGATACTTCAAAGTATCTTTTGAACAATCTAGTATATGGTTGATGGAAACTTACAAAATGAATCTGTTTGAACACAGAAATAGAGGCTACTTCACATTGAACGCCTCCTCAGCAGAGTGAAGCGTATAGAAGAACTTGCCATGTAATAGTTTTCTTCGTTGTATAATTTCATCTAGAATAAGAAATTTAAAATCAGAAACGATATATTTATAACAAATGCTTTGGTTTTAGGAGTTGAGAATAACATAAGTCTCTCATATATGATGCTACCTTACTACTTTTCTAAAATCATATAAGCAGAGTGAAGCGTATAGAAGAACATGCCATGTAATAATTTTTTTCGTTGTATAATTTCATCCCGAATAAGGAATTTAAAGTAAGAAACGATATCTTTCTAACAAATGTCTGGTTTAGGAGTTAAGAATAACATAAGTCTCTCATATATGATGCTATCTTACTACTTTTCTAAAATCATATAAGTGAATTTCATATTACAAGTCAAAGTGCTTGAGATTATTGTAAAGCCATATATAGGCATCGTGTAAAATGGCAGACCATACGTCTTCCAATAGGATTACTCACTTGCCCACAAATCAATTGTAATGCAAGACTGGATGGCAGCTATTCTGCATCACAATATCATATCAAATATATTGCCACCTATCTCTCCAGTACTCTATCATGGAATATTAAGTGTGAGGCGTTTGCTAGAAATTGAAGCCAATAGACATCAATGCAACACTTCTGATACACCGGAAGCTTCCATTGATGATGCAATTTCTAATATCAATAAGGAACTTATAATTCTCTCGGGTAATCCAATCTTTCCGATCATATATTGAAGCGAGGAAGATGGGTACCATTAAAATGTAATTCGTATATCCGCCTTGATCCAGATACTAATTCTGCTTATCTTTGTTGTGGCGTGCGATATAATGATGTTTTATCGTTTTAATAGTGTCGTCAAATACCTGAAACACTCAGTATTTCTACAGTAAAGGAATTCTCTCTCATAAGCGCGATATATATTATTTATTGGGTTATCTACGAATTAGAATTGAACACCAAAAAAATTCCATTACAAGAATAGGCTGTATTATTTTTATATTTTTATCTTTTCAAATATTTTTAAAATAATCATTTAATTTCTATTCATTGCTCATAATTTTATAATTATCATTTTTACCTATCTATACCAAGAGCGGCACCTCTCCCTTTAAAATGCATCAGAACAATGTATTTTGGGTCAATAGCCTAGTACAAAATGTAAGGTCGTTATAGAAAAGAATTAGCCAAAACATAGCCATCCTCCCTTAACTCTTTGTTGTAATTCTAGCCTGACGCTGGGATTACATTTTTGAATGATATAATGCATAGTTGTAATGAACGCTTGAATTAGTTTTATTTCTCATTTTCAGATATATCGATTTAAATATCGTGCTAGTTATTTCGTTTTGTATTAAACTGTATATTTGATTTTAGTCCTCTCTGTGTATTTATATTTTAATATTGTATTTGACCTTCGAGCCATCGCTTTAATACATTAATAGAGCTTTCTATATATAGGTAATCAAAGGTTTGATATGAATTCAGCTTCTCAAGTAATTAATTAACAGGTGAAAATCTCACCCAACGCATTTTTATTGCAAGAGTTTTTGAAATGATTCTCAAAGTGATTTGTTGCTGTATTCTTTCCTACCGAGTTATATTAGAATAAAGAAACGTTAGTTTGGAATGAGGAATTCGCTTTGTATGATATATGCCATGCCAAAATAAATTTCCTAAGATATGATCGTAAGAGATTTTTTTCAAGTTGTTATAACTTTAGAAGGTAGGATAACAATTAGCAAAAATACAAAATTTATTGCGTGCGGTAGTCAAAATACGCCTAACTTTTAAAACGTTCTTCATTTTACGGGGGGAGGGGATTTTTTCAGGGTGCTCTCTAGCTAAAATACTATTGAAATATAAAAAGATTAATGTTTAAACAAATTCATTCCAGATTATGCGCGCATTAGAAATCCTCTAAATCAACTTTTGAAAAAGACGGTTAAATGGGAATGGACGTCAGACTGTCAAAAGGCGTTTGGCAAACTCAAACAACTACTTTCATCAGGTCCCCATTCTTCATCTTTATAAATCAGATTTGTCCTGTCGAGTGTACTCTGATTCATCTTTGCAAGGGATAGGAGGAGTACTGAAACAGATCCATCTCTCTCTCTCTCTCTCTCTCTCTCCAGATGGAAACTCATATCCAGTACAATATTATACATTGCGCGCTATATATAAACAAAAATAACGAATAATTTTAGACATACATTCCCTTATAATAGATTACAATATTCATACATACAAAGAGAAAAAGAATATTTCCAAGTCTAAACACGAGTTATATTTATTTTTATTCATAAATTGGTTATTCAATTATTGATATGAGTATGGATTAGTAAAATATATGCGGATAAATCTAATTAGGCTCTATATAATCCATAATTTTGAGCGAATTTATATTTGTACAATATTCTTTCAAATAAATAAAATAGTTATTTTATATTTTCTCTTAACAATCGTATAAATATTGGCAAACGAGTATTAACTTCGATACAGGATTATACCTATGCTTTTCTTCTGATCCACAAATATTGGAATAATGGATTTTGGTTGTAGGTTAACCATAATCCTCTTACGTTTATCTTGACCTTAATCGTACAAAAGACTTAAAACCCTCTTATATATAAAACCTTTGTTGAAAATCTCTAAAGTAAATATTAATTCAGTCTAAAAGTTGAATCCACTCTCTTATAAAGGTTCAGATTCTCTCTTACATTTCGCTTTCATTCCATTTAAAGAACAACAAATCGTATATATATTATAAATAAAAATATTTTCTTCTGATTTTTGAAATATTTTGAAATTTACAGAATTATTAGCTGTTGCTTTATTTTGGTATCCATGGGTATTTTACGATATTGTTTTGCAGTGGTGGTATTAATACTAAAAATGTTCAGATCATTATTGCTTCAATTTTTGCTTATTAATATAAACATAATTAGAAAAAGGTTCTGCCTGTCTTAAGGCGAATATAACAAGGAATAAAACTTATTTACATAATTTACAAACTGTTTGAGCCGTCCATCGGGAAACAACAACAACAATAGGTTTTTATAGGGGAAGCGCGACCTCTGGTGGTCGATCCAACAGAGTAATTTTTTTCCTATAAATTTTAATTCCAAAATAAAATAATATTTTTCTATAACATATATACATATAAAGTTATTCTATCTAATGTTTACTTAATAATATAAAATTTAAACAACCTTATACATTCTTTAAACATTTTACCCTTTAAAAATATATTAATTGAGTATATAATATGAACATATACAATAGTCTTTTGAAATTTAAAATATAATAATGTAAACCACATTATATAGTGGGATTTGAAGACAAACTAAACGATCTGAAAAACACACAGGAGGAATGTTTTTTTTATTTTTCTATATTTTACATTGCTAAGCCAAGCTAGAAAATATATCGAGGAATATTTTTCTTTTCAGAATTGCTTAATTTTTTCAGAATAAGTTATAATAAATAACTTTTAATAATATAATATCTGTATTTATATGTGTCTTTTATAGACATACAAATATGATTTATAATACAATATGAATAGGCTTATAATTGTAGAACGACATTTGAAAATTATCCCGCATGTGTTTCTTTTGAACGAAAAATCGAAATCTATTTTAAGGAGAAATAACGATTATTTGTAACTTTAGGGATGAAGTATGAGAGGATGAATTGTGAAGAGTAATGAGGAACGGAAATATAAAAGTGTCCAGGGATGGGAATCAAACCCACAGTGTTCCACTTACCGGGCAGATGCCATGTAACCTAGTGTCGTTATTTCTGCTTAAAATAAATTTCGATTATTCGTCCCAAAGAAACACATGCGGGATAATTTTCAAATGTTGTTCTACAATACTAATATGATATTATTCCAGTTAATCACTCTGATGTACCTCCTCAATCGAATCCTTGCAATCTATTGTCTGGTCGTCAGATATTGCCTCTATAAAGTTAATTCATATAATGAGGAGTTTAAGTGAAATATTTAAGCATAGTTTTTCTTCTTACTTTTCACATACAGTTGTCGTTTATCTAATATTTGGTCCATCTACCTTTAGAGGCCATTTACAATTTTAAGGGAAATTGAGTCCTCTACTTTATATTAGAATGGATTTTGAGATATCAGTGCCTCTGCTTGGCCTCGTCATACCTTAGCCGCTCTAAGACGTGTCCGCCCTATGTCTCATAAAGACACTTGGTATGAATTTCTCCTTCCTTGGAAATTGAGCCTCGTAGTAAGAAATTTCCCACACATTCCCAGTATTTTTGTAGGCTATTATGTGAACACGATATACAATAAACCACCAATTATCAGTTCAATTACTGTTACGTATGGTACTTAAGCAATTTTCACATTATACTTAAAAAACATTTTTTTAAATTGCGAATGATAATTGAAGCATTCAATGACAGCCTTTTTCACCTACGTATATAGGTATATATTATGGATATTTCTGGTTTTGGTTTCTTTACTTTTTGCTTTAGAATATACCAGCTTTCTCGCAGATCATTATTTTACCAAACAAATTTTAGGCTATTTTAAATAATATATAATTTTAAATTTTGGATAGTAATAATATGTGCATGCGCGTAGTACAATATATAATGTCAATTGATAAGGTTAATTTATATATAACAGAAAATAAAGTTGATAAGGCACAATTTGGATTATAGATTATAAACACAAGGTAATAAGACCAAATCCAAATAAATAAATAGTGTGTTTTTTATTTATTTGGATTTGGTCTTATTACCTTGTTGTTAGAAAATAAAGTTGAAATAGCTGCGTTAATCATTGCTGTGCAAAACATTACAATTTTCCCCAAATGTTTTCCCAATAAATAAATAAATTATATCGGGCAGGCGTTTGAGAAGCCCAAATGAAATAAATATAAGACGTTTGAGTTAGTGGCCTTGATCACTTTATCAATAAAGCCCAATTTTATTCTGTTTGCGACCCTACTCTCGTGTACTTGAATTTTTATTGTTTGGGCGGATTATGTTATCCCTATTCTAGATTCTCGACTCGGAAAGATTGAGTTGTAAGGATTTAACACGATATCCCTATATATATGTGTGTGTGGTATAAGAATAAGAAGAATAAACAAATCGAAGGTTAAAAGTGTCAAAGACGACGTACTAGCATTATACAAGATTGGAGATCGTTTTTAAAATCGTCGGAAACATATATTTCACCTGATTTCTACTGTAGTTAAAAACCTTTCAAACCTTATTTCAATGCTGGGA